>CM016618.1:62789190-63389190 GCA_005393395.2 Gossypium australe | reverse complement strand
TTATTAAGGATTATTTAATTTAGGATTTATTTTATTTATCTTTGATTATTTGTAATTATCTTTAGGAATTTAAGTAGGACTAGTCTACTTTTCTTAGCACTATAAATAGGGGATGAAGTAACTCAAATGGAGGTTCATCTTTTCTGTAAACTCTCTCCCCAAAAATCTTTGTTCTTTCCATATTTTCCTTTAATAAAATTTCCTTTTCTATTTTTATAATTATTTTCTTTTACATCCTATCCATGAGCCACTAAAATCCATCTAGCCAAAGGTTGCCAAAAAATTCCCAAAAAGGGTTCTTGAGGTTTAGAATTCGTACTTAGCCTTCTCAACAGGGTATTCATCGTTTCTCCGCATTACGGGGCTGACGCTTCCGTCCATGTCCCTTAAGAAGTGATCTTTTCAACGTGTGTAAGGAACGGCTGCTTTGTATATTTTGAGAAGGTTGCACAGTCGGTTCGTTAGCTTACTACGTCAGAGGTTGGCGAGCCCAAGAGACAAAATGGCATGGGATTCGCCATTGAGAAACGTTGATCTAGCATAAGATAATCCCACAAGAGAGGTTGTTGGCTAGAGTCAGGTTCCACCAAATCGAAATCTAAATCCTTAGAGTTGGTGGTCGTAGGCGTCCTCTTCCACTATAACTGGCTTATTCAGATTGAAAAGGATCATCTAAAAGCCAAGGATTGAACCCAAGGCGGATCGAGGCAACTGGAGGCTGGAATCTCTCCACATAAGAAACTTTTCTCTAAACTCTTTCTTTTTATTTTCCTCATTTTAATTTTCGTACTTTATTCTCATAATTTCAATTCGTCTTAAATTCTTTTTTTTATTTTTATTTTTCCAGATCGAAACTATTAATTCTGTTTTTTATTTTATTTTTCCAGGAACGCAGGTTTTCTTGGGCAGGATTCTACCCAGGATTTTGAGAAACGATGAATACCTTGTTGAGAAGGCTAAGTACGGATTCTAAACCTCAAGAACCCTTTTTGGGGATTTTCGACAACCTTTGGCTAGAAAGGTTTTAGTGGCTCATAGTTGTGGTAGGAAAGAAAATATATAAATGGAGATTTTTTATTAAAAAGAAAAAAATGGAAAGAACAAAAGAGTTATGGGGAGAGAGTTTACAGAAAAAGATGAACAACCATTTGAGTCACTTCACCCCCTATTTATAGTGCTAAGATAAGTAGATTAGTTCTACTTAAATTCCTAAAGATAATTACAAAAAACCAAATATAAATAAAGATAAATAAAGAAATTAAATAATCCTTAATAATTATCCTAATATTAATTATCCTAATATAATTAAAATAGAGTTTGATAAAACAAAGTCTCTTCCTTTTGCATTTCAATCCTTGTGTCCTCCATGTTTGCACTTTTGGCACCATTTTTCCCCTTTGTTGCTCATTGGTCCAATTTATCTTTAATTTCACATATTTGGACCTCAATTTCGCTTTTGCCTCTAATTTAGTCCCTATAAAATAAAAGACCATAAATAGCCCAAATTAATAGAAGCATACTCAAAATAAATATGCAATTAGTACATAAAAACATGACGTTCTAGAGTATTATCACATTCCCCCCTACTTAGCCCATGCTTGCCCTCAAGTATGGTTCCTATCCACTGTGAAAATTAGATCCTGAAAGAAATTTTACCCCAAAGTTTTATAAAAATTATTCAAAAATGCATATGAAAAATAAAGAGAACTTCTAAGCTTGCTTTTAAGTAAAACAGAAAAAGTTTTCTAATTAACACACACAAAAAATTAAAATCGTCTTGAATTATTTCATGCTAAATAGGTAAATTACCAAACCTACTAAGACACTCTATTTATTTCCGCTTTTAGTCCCCAACTGAAACTTTATTAGTACTATATTTTTTTTCTTTTTTTTCTCTTTTTTTTCTTCTTTTTTTTCTTTTTTTCTTTTTTTATTTACTTAGGAATATATTTCCGGTTAGCGGAGTTTTACCCATCACGTCACACAACCTTTTGACGCGAAGTAGAATGACAACCCAAGCACCCTACCCCGGTTACTCAGTCAGTCATGTTCTGAGCCGCACTCATAACCTTGATTAGCGGAGTTTTACCTATCACGTCACACAACCTTTTAACGCGAAGTAGAATGACAACCCAAGCACCCTACCCCGGTTACTCAGTCAGTCACGTTCTAAGCTGCTCTCATAACCTTGGAAACATTTATTAAATAAAATATACACGAAATTTTAATTTTAAGAGGACTTAAGAGAAATAATCAAGTGTCGAAAATAAGTTTTAGTAACCACCTAATAGACATGAACATAATTTAGGCATGCAAATGTATTAAGTGTCCACTTGATATTAAACTTGATCAATTTTACGAAAAGCAAGATAGAGTTAACTTATTAATCATAATTATTTTTAGCCTAATAGAAATAAAACAGTGGAGATAAAATCAAACAGACAGAACCATAACTAACTCAGTAGCCAAGAATCATGCATGTAGGTCAAACAGTGGCAAGTCGTGGTCAAATTCTTGCGCATGAAAAGTGACAGAATATTCTTTAAAAAAAAATTAATGGACAAAATGGAGCCTCAAGCAGTAAACATAAATCACAGCAGAAGACAACAGTAATACGAAGAGTACCTCCCCCTACTTAAAACACATTGTCCTCAATGTGGACGCAAAAGAAATAAATAGGTAGAAAAGTTTAGAAAAACTCCCCCTGTAGCTACTGTCGATTGCGGAGGGCTTGTGCGTGAAGGGGACGATGTGGCTAGAATAGGCTTGTCTGGCTGCAAGGATATGACATTTTGGCTCACTTTCTGCCTCTTTTTCTTCGTATTTTCGCTCCGTTTTACCTAGATGGAAAAAGAGAAATTTATTTGAATAAAATAAAATTGAAAGAAATTAAAAAGAAAAGAAAAGAAAATAATAAATAATAATAAAAATGAAAATAAATAATAAAAGAAAAATAAAGATTGGGTTGCCTCCCAAAAAGCGCTTGTTTTAACGTCATTAGTTCGACGACTTAAATGGTTCTACGGTGGCTCAAAATAAATCTTTTTAATCATGTGAGCTTGAAAATTCTCATTTTTTATCACATCCACCATATTTGGGTTTAATCGTCTTTGCGCCTTTTTCATTGGTTTCATATTTTCCTCTAAGGGGTCAATCCCTTTTAATTCGGCAATGGTCTCATCATCCTCCAAAAATGTGAATTTGAGATGCTCGAGAGGTGGTTTTAAATTTGGATCTGATGCCTGCACAACAGAAGGTAGAAGTTTAGTATCCATAGGAGCCAATAATTTATTAACAGATTCAAAATCATCAAACATCATTTTAGATTTATCTCCATAAATTGACTCAAAATTTTCTTCCACTAAAGAGTCAATTATGTCGACACAATTTACGCTCAAGATTTCACTGGGATGGCTAATGGTGTCGTAGACATTAAACTTCATGATCTCCCCATCAAACTCCATCGTGAGAGTTCCACTTCGAACATCGATTTTAGTACTAGCCGTACTAAGGAACGGTCGTCCTAACAAGAGATCTGAAGATCCGGAAGCACTATCCTCCACCATTTTTATCACATAAAAATCTGCAGGAAAAATAAGTTCGTTAACTTTTACCAACACGTCCTCGAGGACTCCTTCGGGACGCACAACGAACCTGTCTGCCAGTTGAATGATAACACCTATTTTTGTTAAAAAACCTACGTTAAGTGATTCATAAATAGAATATGGCATCACATTTATGGAGGCTCCTAGATCAAACATAGCCTTTTTAATCCTCAAATGATCTATTTTGCATGGTATTGCAAACATGCCCCTATCCTTACATTTTGCCGGCATTTTTCGCTGTAACACTGCGGTCACATTTGCACCCACATTCACCCTTTCATTACCTATTAACTTCCGTTTGTTGGTGCAAAGCTCTTTAAGAAATTTAGCATACCTCGGTATTTGCTTGATGGCATCCAACAACGGAATGTTGATCTCGAAGTTCCTAAATGTTTCGAGGATTTCCTTGTCCTCCTTACCTCTTCGACATTGGTGGAATCGTTCTGGAAATGGAGGTTGAATTATGGGTAATGGGCGTTTCACTCGGACCTGTTCGTCTTTTTCTGGCTTTTCCTGGGTGATTTCTTGGGCATGATTTCTGTCGGGAATCGATTCCAGTACCTTTCCACTTCGCAGCGTCACTGCATTTGCGTTTTGCCTTGGGTTTGGTTCTGTTTGTGACGGCAGATTCCCTTTAGAGTTCAATTTCTCAACTGATATGGTCAGTTCTCTTATAGATGCCTCGATTTTCTGTTGAAAATCCTTTATTTCTCTTTGGAAATTAAGAGTTTGCTGTTGAAAATCAAGGACATTAGCTGCTAATTTATTGACCATAGTTTTTAAGAAATTACCTGAATCTCGAGGCTGTTGTGGAAGCTGATTTTGGTATGGCTGGTTATTTCGTGGATTGGCTCCCTCCAACCTGGGTTGAAAGTATTAGTATAGGGATCATAACGCCTTTGTGGTGGGCCAGGAAAGTTTCCCACGGCATCCAAATGAGCCATAGTGTCATCAATCAAAATCGGACATGCATCAGTTGTGTGCTCCGATGTAGCACATATTCCACATAACCGAGCTGGTTTAGCTTTTTCTGCAACAAGAGAGCTCACAATATTAGTAAGTCTATCAAGTCTATCTTCTATGGAAGAATTACTTAGCTGGTGAACCCTTCTAGGGGGTTCAAGATTGGTTCAGAATTGCTGAGAATTTGCAGCCATTATGGAGATTAAGTCCCTTGCTTGTTGGGGGGTCATGTTGACCAACGCTCCTCTACTAGCAGCGTCTACCATATTCCTCTCCATCGGTTTCAAACCTTCATAAAAGTACTGGAGGAGAGATTGCTCTGTTATACCATGTTGTGGGTAGCTCGCACACAACTTCTTAAACTGCTCCCAATAATCTTAGAGAGTCTCTGCTTCTTTCTGCCATATTCCCACGATCTCTCTTCTAAGCTCAGCTGCTCTAGATGCTGGAAAAAGCCTGTTGAGAAACAAACGAGATAAATCAGCCCAAGTAGTAATAGATCCAGGAGGTAAATAAAATAACCATTCCCTAGCTGAATCTGCTAGGGAAAAAGGGAAAGCGCGCAATTTAATTTGATTCTCAGTTACGCCTTGAGGTTTCATACTCAGACAAACCATATGAAACTCCTTCAAATGTTTATGGGGGTTTTCATTTTGTAACCCTCGAAAAGTTGGCAGCAACTGAATTAACCCTGATTTTAGTTCAAAATCGGTATCCATAGTAGGATATGCGATGCACAGTGGAGGTTGTTCTGTCGGAGCTTTGGCCAGTTTCCGAATTGTTTGAGCCATTGGTTGAGGTGCTAAATTAGGGTTTTTGTCAACCTTAGTTTCAAACGCCTCTGTAGGTGAATCGACTTCTTCTGCTTTACTTTCAAATGTTTGATTAGGGTTTTCGTTAACCCTAGACTCTGCTTCGTCGTCGATTCTGATTTCTGGCGGTGGATTGCTTTGAGTCTCAACCACCGCTGACTGCTTTTTCCTTAGCTTTGTTTCCTTGTGATTAGCTTTTGCAGTCTTTTCAATTTTTGAGTCAAACGCAAGAGTGCCTGGAGCAGATCTGGTCATAGAAAACAAAAAAACAAGATTAGTACGTTACCAATCCCCAGCAACGGCGCCAAAATTTGATGCGTCATTGAAAGCACCAAATATATCCTATTCCCTGTAAAATAGTAAAAATAACAGTAAAGGGGAAGTAGGGTTGAATCCTTAGGACCGGATTATATGAATACTTATTTCTCAAAATCCTGGGCAGAATCGTGTCCAAGAAAACCTGCGTTCCTGGAAAAATAAAAAACAGAATTAATAGTTTCAATCTGGAAAAATAAAAATAAAAAAAAAGAATTTAAGACGAATTGAAATTATGAGAATAAAGTACGAAAATTAAAATGAGGAAAATAAAAAGAAAGAGTTTAGAGAAAGTTTCTTATGTGGAGAGATTCCAGCCTCCAGTTGCCTCGATCCGCCTTGGGTTCAATCCTTGGCTTCTAGATGATCCTTCTCAACCCGAATAAGCCAGTTATAGTGGAAGAGGACGCCTACGACCACCAGCTCCAAGGATTTAGACTTCAATTTGGTGGAACCTGACTCTAGCCAAAAATCGCTCTTGTGGGATCATCTATGCTAGATCAACGTTTCTCAATGGCGAATCCCACGCCATTTTGTCTCTTGGGCTCGCCAACCTCTGACGCAGTAAGCTAACAAACCGACTGTGCAACCTTCTCAAAATATACAAAGCGGCCGTTCCTTGCACACGTTGAAAAGATCACTTTTTAAGGGACATGGACGGAAGCGTCAGACCCGTAATGCAGAGAAACGATGAATACCCTGTTGAGAAGGCTAAGTACGGATTCTAAACCTCAAGAACCCTTTTTGGGGATTTTCGACAACCTTTGGCTAGAAAGGTTTTAGTGGCTCATGGTTGTGGTAGGAAAGAAAATATATAAATGGAGATTTTTTAATAAAAAGAAAAAAATGGAAATAACAAAAGAGTTATGGGGAGAGAGTTTACAGAAAAAGATGAACAACCATTTGAGTCACTTCACCCCCTATTTATAGTGCTAAGATAAGTAGACTAGTTCTACTTAAATTCCTAAAGATAATTACAAAAAACCAAATATAAATAAAGATAAATAAAGAAATTAAATAATCCTTAATAATTATCCTAATATTAATTATCCTAATATAATTAAAATAGAGTTTGATAAAACAAAGTCTCTTCTTTTTGTATTTCAATCCTTGTGTCCTCCATGTTTGCACTTTTGGCAACATTTTTCCCCTTTGTTGCTCATTGGTCCAATTTATCTTTAATTTCACATATTTGGCCCTCAATTTCGCTTTTGCCTCCAATTTAGTCCCTATAAAATAAAAGACCATAAATAGCCCAAATTAGTAGAATCATACTCAAAATAAATATGCAATTAGCACATAAAAACATGACATTCTATAGTATTATCAGGCTCATACGGACCGAGTTCAGTTCAGGGCAATACATTTCCCTATGGCCATGGGGAGGTGAAAACCTCACGAAGACATAGGTATGGATGTATCTTGGAAGCAATCCACTAGCCCATGCGGAGGTGAAAACCCCACGAACGCATAGTTTCTCACTCCCACTTAAAGGTGCGACCACAACGGTCATGCAATGCAATGTCCACAAGAAAAAAACAATCATATGCAATGACACAAACAAATGCAACAAAAGGATCGTAATTTTCAAATCAAAATTTCAAATCGAATTTTTAAATTTCTGACAAAGGAAAGAAAATAATCAATTTTACGGCTTGACTTTCTTATTGGTCACTAGTGGAGTCGCTAAGCTGTCGAAACCATTTTTAAATTTTCTTTTTAAAAAACGGGGATCGACTTTAAAACCGAAAATGGAGTCGCCACCAATCTTTTTTTCGAGGTGTGATCGGGTCACCTTCAAATTGATCATTTTAATAAAAAACATTTTGATTTATTAAAACAATTATTTTGGTCTACGAAATTCGAGAAAACGGGTTCGGGAGTCGGTTACGCACGAGGAATGATTAGCACTTACGTATCTAATTGATTAATTAATGTCTTAATGTCAAAAATTTGAGAAGATTTTAAAATACGGTCATTTTTATTTTAAAAAAAATGTTTGGATAAATTGAAATGGATGTTCAGACCCTTTTGTCCCAAAGTAATAAAATATCACATTCAGTACGTTAGAACACGACATTTTAAATCCTCGAAACTAAGCTTGTCTTTTGATTTTCAAAACTCATGCATTTAAATTTTAGAAGGATATTCGGTTATTTGGGTCAAGTGAAAAAATTGGAACCCGGTAAGTTAGGGCACAATTTCTCAAAATTCCAAATATAGAATACTGTCTATACTTTTTTAGAAATCCTTACATCAAGATAACAAGATGTCATATCGAATGAGTTAGGACACAACACCTCGAATACCCGAGAATAAGCTTTTATTTGAAACTCATATGTTTCAATTTGAAATGGGTACTCGATTACTTAGATTCAACGAGGAGAATTGGAACCCAGTAATTTAGGGCACAAGCTTCTTGAAGCTCCCAAATACGAGCATTTAGGGGAAAATTATTGCAATATTAAAACAATGTATAAATAAAAATACAAATAAACAATTTATAAAACACATAATGGCAATTATTTAAATACTAACATCACTAATAAAAAACCAAATAAGTTATACACAAAACATCTTAAAAATAAGTGTTATATAAAATAGATAGTAATATATAAAAATTTGCAATTGGTAATATATGGAAAAAATTTAAAGGAAATAATCAAACAATTTAAAATGGATGATTTATAAAACGAGTTTTTTTTTTAAATAAACAACATGTGTGACATTAAAAACAAATAAAGTATATAATTAATGGAAGAAAATAAAAGAATGATAAGAATAGTTAAATGAATGAACAATATGTAAATAAGAAAGTTGACGAATAAATAAATGAATAAAAATAAAAAAGAATAATTAATGATTAAGCAATTAAATGGATAAATAAAAAAAGTTAAAAAAAAGGCCTAATTCAACCTAATTCTCACAATATGAGGATTCAACGAAATTCCACCACTTAAATCCAACTCAAACGAGAGCAACTCAAGAAGAAACGAAGATGAATGAATAACAAAATAAAAACAAGCCCCAGAAAATAAGAATGCAAGAGAGAGAGAGATTTGTGTGAATGATCTCAAGAATTTTTATTGCTCCAAACTCAAGTCCCCTTACAATGAAAGGAGAGGCCTCTATTTATAATTGAGCCTCCCCAAATCCAACGGTACAGATCAATTACATCAACGGTTAAGATTAAAAGGTATCTACAAATTAAATCTCTAAGAATACAAAATCATATCTTCTAAGATTGCATACCATATCTTTTAGGATTGCATATCATATCTAAGATTGCATATCCTTGAAGATTATGTTTCCATATACGTCAAGCTTGTAGATGGACCTTCAATCTTTTCAAGTAATGGACCATTCCGATTGGGCCAAATGATATATTTTGGACTGGACTTGGACTTTGTTTTATTATTTTGGGTTTATTATTTTTTTATATGGGCCCGGGCTAAATTACCCTATTACAGCTGCCCCTCTTTGCTCATTGTAGTGTAACGAGAATGGAGCAAAGACTATAAAAGGACCAATTTTGCTAGACGAGTCACGTAAGGGCCTAAGTAGATAGGACCCTTCCTACTATGCTCTGTCTAATGGCGGCAAGCAAGGTCAAAGGTGTGCCTTGTCTCCATGTTCCACAAAAAATAAGCATCGAATGTACTGATGACCTCGTTGCTCTCCCTCTGACTATTTAACATCTGGGCCAAGATGGCATTGATATAGCGGATGGCCAGAGGTAATGAAGTCACCTTCGATCGACTCAGGTCATAAGGCGTCATACTAGCAGTCAACTCTATCCAGCATAAAGATGGTGAATAATGGATGTGCCGGTATAAGGTAAGGAATCCCTCGGCACTCATGAACTTCTCAGTATAGAGTCCCAAGGTAACTCTGAAGTTAGGGATGCTCAGATGATGCGTTATATCACCGAGTCTAAAAAGAATGGTGCGTGGCTCATTGTGGCTCGACATCACGTGCTGTAAGATGACGGTTGAACAAAACTCAAGGGTAAACTCCATGTAGGTGGGCTCGATGATAGAGAAGAAATAGTCCCAAGGATCAATAGCAATTAGCGTTCGTACTCTATCAGCTATATGAATCTGCTCTAAGGCTGCCCAATCAATACAACAGCCTAATCAATCACATATAAACATATATTCAATATAATCTTCATATATTCAACAGCTCTAGGGTTCCATTTCACTTTCAAATATATCCAATGTCTAATTATCATATATGCACATTATCACATATAAACATATATTCAATTCAATCTTCATATATTCAATAAATTCATAATATGCCAAATCAATCCATTTCAATTGACTATAAATTCAATTCAGTTTCAAAGTACAATAGTATTCACCTCAAATGCTTACCATATGCAACAATTTAAAATGCAATAATTTATAACTTAGTTTAGATTATAGAAACACAAACCGTGAATTCCGAGCTATTAGACATCAATTTTATCCTTCCTCTTTTTACTCGAGGATTCTGGTACTACGTTAGCTACGGAATAAAAAAATTAAAATACATTAATATTACACAATTCAATTTCACATTAAATTTCAATTTTCACACTATTTTTTGCTTTTCGTCCCTAAACCAAGACTAATTTTAACCTCTACAATTGAACTAAAATTTTTATACTAATTTCACTCTAAACTAAATTTAGCTCCCTCTTTTCCAATTCAACCCCTTAGTTTTGAATTTTTCTCAATTTATGTAACATCTCGAATTAGGGGTCTTTGGCAATTTTACTAATTTCACGTGTTTGCCTGTTAAATACTCGTTTGATGCGTTTTGGGGCTTAGTCATAAACCCAGATTAATTTCCGACCTAAGGCTAAAATTTCTTTTTAGTACCTAGGTGGGAAGAGCTAGGTGGAAGAATGTTTAAAAATAAATTCAGCAAGTTTATGGCACAATGAACGCCCTGGCGGAGTGGCTTGGGGCGTTAAGGTGCAACGCAGGTCTTCAGCAAGTCCGGGGTTCGAATCTTGGTAGCCACATGATGTAGTTTAATTTTGGGTTTTAAGGTGCTCACTAGGAAGGGGCCAAGGAGGTCTTAAATGGAAACTTTGGGCATTAGTGGTCACGAAATTCAGGCTAGCAGAGTGGCGTGGGGCGTAGCAGGGAGTAGCAGCTCGCGGTCGCATGTTCGAGTGCCGTTGGGGACGCTTGAGCACTTTTATTTTTGCTTGGCGTTAGGATAAGGAGAACTTAGGAGGGAAGGCTTAAAAGGGTTTGAGACGCAGTATTGGACATGAAAGTCCAGGTGGGAGAGGTGGCTAGGGCGCTAAGGGGGCTCTGGAGGTCGGACGTTCGAATCCTGTTCGGCGTGCGGGTGTTCCTTTTTTTTCTTTTGTTTTAATGTTGAAACAAAAGGGGCCAACGAAGCATAGGTTAAAAGAAATATGCAGCGCGTTTTGACACGAAAGTCAAGGTGGCCGAGTGGCTGGGGCGCTGGGGAGTTCGCTCCAAGTCTGGAGTTCGAAACCCCTGAATAGCGTGGGCGTCTTATTTTGCATTTGGCCATTAATGCATGCAGGAGCCCAGGGACCGAAGGTTTAAAAGAAAAACCGAGGAAAATATGTCATGAAAGGAAGCAACAGCAGGAGTGGCTGGAGGCTTGGGCTCTCTCCAGGTCTCGGGTTCGAGACCAAGGAGCGGCAGCTTGGAATTTATTTTTGGCCGGTGTGTTGCTAGCCTGCATGGGCATTTATTACGTGAGGCATGCTGCCTTGGTTTTTCAGCTGCACGGTATGGGGAGGGGGAGTAGTAGTAGCATTGTTATTATTTTTTTTATTTATTTAGTGGTGGTATGGGTTAATTTCTTTTAATTATTAAAGGCATGGGGGAATGTTTTATTATTATTTCATCTATTTTACTTATTATTTTAGATGATAATGGAAGCATGGGTTAGTTTTCTCTCCTTATTTTATTTGTTGGAAATAGAAAGAATATTTTGGGGAATTAATGCTTAGGCTTGGGGGATTGAAATTTAGAAAAAAAAAAAAGAGAGAAAGAGAAGGAGGTATGGCCGGCCTTGAAAGTGGCCAAAAAGCTTAGGCCAAACTCCCTTAGCATGCTTTGTTCCCTTCCCTTGTGCATGCCGAAATTTTGGTCTTCTTCCTCTCTTTAGTTTCTCTTGAAGAGGTCGGCTACTCCATCCTTTCCTCAAGGCTTGGCCGAAATTTTGGTGTTCATCTAAGTGAAGAAATCGTCGAGGTAAGGGCAGCAGACTTTGGTGGTCTTAAACTTTAGGCTTTGGCCGTAAATGGAAGACTCCAAGGGGGGCTTAAGTTCGAAGGAGCTCTAGGGAGTGTTTTCGGCTAGCTCCTTGTTCTTTTGTTTCCTTCCATTGTTGTTGACCAAATGGTCTAAGCTCTTTATCCTTGTTGAATTTCTTTCTTTTCCATTGTAGT
The DNA here is from genome assembly GCA_005393395.2 of Gossypium australe. Classification (NCBI taxonomy): domain Eukaryota; kingdom Viridiplantae; phylum Streptophyta; class Magnoliopsida; order Malvales; family Malvaceae; genus Gossypium; species Gossypium australe. The sequence continues at coordinate 63,377,065 of CM016618.1, read as the reverse complement.
CCTAGCCGAATGTTGCGTACCACGTAGAGCATAGACCGAATCCACGAGAGGAGATGTATTTTCGAAGGTTGGTAAGTATTTCCCTTCTAACTTCGGTTCCTTATATTTTTTTTTTATGGGCCGAAAGCATGAGTTCAAGCACTTCTAAGGGATGGCCGAATGCCTATAAATAATTCTTAGAGTCTCTTTTGAAGGTAGCCAAAACTAAAGGATGTTGAAGGAGTCTTCCGGGTCTCGTTCCTTCGAGGGTCTTGACTATTCAAAGCATAAAGGGAATTTTAGAACTTCGGTAGACAAGGTATGAGGTTATTGACATTCGGCCAAGGGCCATTTTAGCACCTATGTCTGACTAATTTATACACTTTGATTTTAGGGGGTAAATCGGCTATGAAACCAGAAGTTTTCGAGATTTCAGGTCGCCTTAGTTCGTATTATTAAGGTTCGGCCTAAGGCCCTGTTTATTTACAATATGACCAATCCTTTGGCTCTATTAGTTAACCAAATGAGACCCCTAAATACTGATCTGATCTATAATGGCCGAATATAGGAGCATTCGAGGACAAGTTCGGGACTTTTGTAATATCGCATAGATACGGGAATTCTAGTTAAATCTTCGATTAAATAGGTGTGTAAGCTCTTACACACTTTACTAGTATAAACTGTTATTTGATGATATTAATAACCTCTCATGTGGTAACTTTGCCTAGAGGGCATAAGCTTGGTTTTCGGGTAAGTCCCCTATTACTCGAATTACGATATATGTTGTATATGCCATCATATGCTGTAAAATGCTATGCTACATACGATTGCATGATATACGGAATCATGATACTTGTGATATGAGCATGATGATGGTGGGATTGATGAGAGGGAGTAATAATCGTGTCGACGGACACCAGTGTTTTGGTAACACATTGTGACTACGGTCACCAGAGGTTTGGTACCTCCAGAGGTTTGGCACCTCATAGCGTCTCGTCCCTGTGGCTTAGTGCCACCGTGGGTTGACCCCACATTTGAGATACGGGATCGACGCCAGTGATTTGGTATCACACGATGGGTTGGCCCCATCATTTGATCGTGACTTCGGGTCACCAGTGGTTTGGCACCACCAGTGGTTTGGCACCACACGTATTGACGGATATCGTGACTATGAGTCACCAGTGGTTTGGCACCACCAGTGGTTTGGTACCACACGGGGTAGAAAAGGAGCATGGATGGCTAGGTTGTGTTGCATAATTGCATGTCATACTAATATCTTGTGTATGAGTGTTATTTTCGGGTCGGGGATTTATACACTGAGTCTTGGTGACTCACCCCTTCCCATATCATCTTGCAGGTGAGTAGAGCCCGGATGCGGAGCCGAGGAGAGCTCGAGGCGGCCATGTTGGTTTTGTGGACTTGAATTTTTATTTTGCCCCGTTTTAAGTTTAATCATTCACTACAATTCGATTGGGTTGTAATATGGCCGCTTATTATTATTCTGGATGGTTAGGTAGTTGTTTTTCTTTTACTTTACTTTATAACTGATGAACTTACGAACGGTTATGCAACTCGGTTAAAAGTAACGTTTTCAAAAAAAAAATATAAGTACTTGTACGCGTTTTCAAAAAAATGCTACCATCGGGTAACGAAATTTTCTAAGCTATCGATCACTCTATTGTTCTAAAATTAAGGGGTCAAATGGTTTTAAAGGAAGAAAGGATTTTCAACTCAATCGGATTTACCAAATCAACCCACTTGAGTTGTAACGAACACCGTTTCATACTCTTAACAAATTTTTAATTTCTACTATTAATCCAAACCTTTCAAACTTCCTTTATTCCGTAACATACCAGATCCGGTCATGGCTTGTGGGCCGGGTTTGGGGTGTTACAATTTGGTATTGGAGCCCGGTTCAAAACTCGGCTGTGAGGGCCTAAGGCCTAAAAATGTTTTCTAGGTAAACTTTTGAAAACCTTTATAAAAATGGTTTTGGATGAACAACATGGCGTCGAGTCTCCGGCACCGATCCGCTCTTGTAAGTACTTTTAATCTATGTATGGATGGTTTTCTGTAAAGGGGTAGAAAACGGGACGTAGATAGTACGAATGGTATATGAACCCTAGGACTAGTTTACCCCAAACAATCACATAAGATTTATAATTGCCTAATTAAACAAACCCATGACTAAGTCGCCGAGTTAAGGTGTGGTAACCCTTGTACGCATGTCTAGGATTGGATCCGGAAGAGCTTGGTATTTAAGTGGTCTTAGCGACTCACCTCCTCTTCGCGGGAATCCTACCTGGTGCGTAGCTTCGGTGCACCCTAACCGTGAGGACTTGTTCACGGGCTAAACCCCTATTATTAAAACCCGAAAGGGAATTAGCCGCATTTTTATAAAGACTCTAGTTTTCAAAGACTTCCCTCAAACTTAGGAGATTTATACTACAAAATTTCTTTTGATTTATGGACATTTTAAAGTACCCTTAGTAGTAAATTACAAAAATACCCCTAGTTTAAAGTCTAAGCTACCCCAAAATTTTAACAAAATTTTCTTATACCCAAATCCCTAGTTTACAAAATATCAAAATATCGTGATTTTGGAAAATTACGGAATTGCCCCTAATTTGCAAATTACCAAAATAACCCTGATTTTCGAGGTTTTTGCAGCACTACCAATTTGAAAAGGGCAATTTCTCAAAAAAAGGAAAAAGAACCCCAAGTTTTGCAAATTTTTAAATTTCCTTTGATTTGTCAAGATTTACAAACTTACTTTGTTTTATTGCTAAAATACCCCTGTAGGGTAAATGACGAAAATACCCCCGGGTTAGGAATTGGACAAAAAGGATGATGGAATAAGTGAATGTGTATCTTCGAATCACAATGGAAGACTTGAGACTTGTTTGATCAAAAGAACAACTTCTTAATTTTGCCCATAAGATTCTTTGCTAATAATCAGTGGAACATTGACTAACTCATAAAACTTTTTAAATTAGATTGCGCTATAAGAAATGAGTTCTAGAGGTCGCGGCCGTCGGGGACGCGGTAGAGGCCGGATGGCCATGACAGAACCAGTTAGGTCGGGCCAAGGATCGGATAATGAAATACCACCTCCACCACCACCCCCAACTTTTGGTGTTGGACCTCAGGATCAGACGGGGGGTGAGTCGGTATCGCAGGCTATGCTGCGTGTTCTAGAAATGATGGCTGAGACCAGCAGAGGTACGGGAGCTCGGAAGTCTGTATCTGAGCGGCTCCGATCCAATGGAGCTGAAGTATTTCGGGGTGTGTCAGGTGTCGCACCCAGTACAGCCGAATATTGGTTAGAATCAACCGAGAGGATCATGGACGATCTCGACTTGACAAATGAGGAAAAGCTGAAAGGAGCGGTGTCACTTCTAAAAGACGAGTCATACCAGTGGTGGCTCACGGTTCGAGACGGCGCTACAGGGGACGACCTTACTTGGGAATACTTCAAAGCTACTTATCAGAAGAAGTACGTGGGCACCGGTTACACTGATACTCAGAGGAAAACCTTTCTGGGACTGGTACAAGGAAACAAGTCGGTATCTGAGTATGAGGCAGAATTCTTGAGGCTGAGCCGCTATGCTCGGGGAGTTGTGTCAACTGAGCACGATCGTTGTGTCCGCTTTGAAGACGGACTTAGGGATGATTTAAGGTTGTTGATTGCCCCGCAACAAGTGCGTGAATTTGCTGTTCTGGTAGAGAAGGCCAAGGTAGCCGAAAAGGTCAGAGAGTCTGTGAGACAGAACTATGATAGAAACAAGCAGAAAAGAGGTGTTGGGTCATCTGGATCAGGAATTAGTGCACAAAAGAGGGTCAGACAGAGTGGGCCGAATCAGACTGGAAGGACCATGACTACTAATCAGAGACCGACTCAGTGTAATCACTGTGGAAAGTCACATTGGGGAGGTTGTTACACCGATGAGAGGGGTTGCTTTGAATGTGGATCTCCGGATCACCGTGTAAGGGATTGTCCTCGGAAGTTGGCGAGGAATCAGCCAGAGGGTCAGAACCGTACTCCAGCAAGGAATGTGGGACCACCGCAGAGGGGTCGTGGTAATGGTAGAGGAGGCAACGGTCCTAATCGAGGTCGTGGAATTCAGGGCAGAGGAGCAGGCAACACCGAAGCCAGGCAGCCTGGTTTGGTCTACGCAGTGAGGCGTCGCGAGGAGGGTGACGCACCGGACGTCATCACCGGTACGTTCCTAATTTTCGGTCTCCCTTATGTTGCATTAATTGATGGGGGTTCGACGCATTCATACATTGCCAGTAGTGTGGTAGAGACTATGAACTTGGATTTTGAGACTACTTCTAGCGAGATGACTGTAATTAGCCCTCTAGGACACTCTGTGATGGTAAACAAACTATATAGAGATATACCCCTAGAACTCCAAGGGGTAATGTTTGTGGCTGATCTGATGGAACTGCCGTTTGGGGAGTTCGACCTAATTCTTGGAATGGACTGGCTGGTTAAGTATCAGGCAAGGTTGGATTGCGCTGCTAAGCGCATGATCCTAAAGACGGTTGAGGGTGATGAAGTGGTCATGATAGGTAACAGAAGAGACTATCTATCCAATGTAGTGTCTGCCTTGAAGGCCGAGAAAATGATCAGAAAAGGGTGTGAAGCATTGTTGGTTCAAATTTATGCCTTAGAGGCTAAGGAGTCAGCAGTTGAGAAGGTCCGAACTGTAAGGGAATTCGCTAATGTATTTCCTGAAGAACTTCCGGGTCTGCCTCCAGATCGGGAAGTAGAGTTCGGTATAGACTTGTTGCCCGGGACGGCACCTGTGTCTATAGCACCCTATCGAATGGCACCAAAGGAGTTGGTGGAACTGAAGGCTCAAATTCAGGAACTCTTGGATAGAGGGTTCATCCGACCTAGTATATCTCCGTGGGGAGCACCTGTGTTGTTTGTCAAGAAGAAAGATGGGTCAATGCGGATGTGTATCGACTACCGTCAGCTTAACAAGTTGACGATCAAAAACAGGTATCCGTTGCCTCGGATTGATGACCTATTTGATCAACTGAAAGGTGCCTCGGTGTTCTCAAAGATAGATCTTAGGTCGGGCTATCATCAACTTAAGGTGAAGGAAGCTGATGTGCACAAGACGGCATTTCGTACCCGATATAAGCATTACGAGTTTTTAGTGATGCCGTTTGGGTTGACCAACGCGCCGGCAGCATTCATGGACTTGATGAATAGGGTGTTTCAGCAGTACTTGGATCAATTTGTCGTGGTGTTTATAGACGACATATTGGTTTACTCAAGAACGGAGGAGGAGCATGATAGGCATTTGCGCATAGTTCTACAAGTGCTGAGGGAGGAGCAGTTGTATGCCAAATTCAGTAAGTGCAAATTTTGGCTTAGAGAGGTGACTTTCTTGGGTCACGTGGTGTCAGCTGAAGGGATTAGAGTGGACCCACGCAAGGTCGAAGCGGTGTTGGACTGGAAACCACCTAGGACAGTGGCAGAAATTCGAAGTTTTCTGGGTCTGGCCGGGTACTATCGAAGATTTGTGGAAGGATTCTCCTTAATCGCAGCACCGTTAACTAAACTATTAAGGAAAGGAGTCCCATTCGTTTGGTCAGAGAAACAGCAAGAAAGTTTTGATAAGCTAAGAAAGATTCTGACGGAAGCTCCAGTTTTGGTATAGCCTGAGGCGGGGAAATTGTTCACGGTTTATTGTGATGCGTCCCATAATGGTTTGGGATGTGTGTTGATGCAGGACGGGAAGGTAGTGGCCTATGCATCCCGTCAGCTAAGACCGCATGAGGTTAACTATCCTACTCATGACTTGGAGTTAGCGGCAGTGGTCTTTGCTTTGAAAATATGGAGGCATTACTTGTATGGAGAGAAATCGATCGTCTATACGGATCATAAAAGTCTGAGGTATCTTTTGACGCAGAAAGACTTAAATTTGAGACAACGCCGATGGATCGAACTGCTGAAGGACTACGACTGTTCAATTGAGTACCATCCAGGCAAGGCTAACGTGGTGGCTGATGCGTTGAGCCGAAAGGTCGTGACAGACTTAAGGGCGATGTTTGCTCGTCTTAGTCTATACGACGACGGAAGTCTTTTGGCAGAGCTGCAAGTTAAGCCAACTTGGATCGAGGAGATTAAGGAAAAGCAATTAGGGGATGACAGTTTAAATACGCGGAGGTTGCAAGTTCAAGATGGCGGTTTGGAAGGGTATAGTTTGACTGGTGATGGTGTGTTGTGCTTTCAAGGGCGGCCTTGTATGCCGAATGATGTGGGCTTGAGGCAAAGAATTCTTCAGGATGCACATAGCAGCCCATACGCTATGCATCCTGGAGGTAGCAAGATGTATGGAGATTTACGAAAGCAGTTCTGGTGGCCAGGGTTGAAGCGTGAGGTAACTGAATTCGTGGGAAGGTGTCTCACATGTCAGAGGGTAAAGGCTGAACATCAGTTGCCATCTGGGTTACTTCAACTGGTGAAGATTCCTCAGTGGAAATGGGAGAGGATCACTATGGACTTCGTCAGTGGGCTACCCCTCACGCCCAGCAAGAAAGACGCAGTTTGGGTGATTGTGGACCGTCTGACCAAAACGGCTCACTTCATACCGGTAAGGGTGGATTTCTCGCTCCAGAAGTTAGCTAAGTTGTATGTGGCGGAGATAGTAAGGTTGCATGGTGTGCCAGTGTCGATCATCTCAGATAGAGATCCCAGATTTACGTCAAGGTTTTGGAGAGCACTACATCAGGCTTTGGGTACACGGTTGGATTTCAGTACAGCATTCCATCCACAGTCTGACGGGCAGTCGGAGAGGGTCATCCAGATTTTGGAGGACATGTTAAGAGGCTGCATTTTGGACTTCAGAGGTAGTTGGGAAGATTTTTTGCCATTAGCGGAGTTCGCATACAACAACAGTTATCAGGCAAGCATTAAGATGGCACCATATGAAGCACTGTATGGTAGGAGGTGTCGCACACCTACTTGTTGGACGGAGTTGGGTGAGCGACGGATGTTAGGACCGGAATTGGTTGCAGACACTGAGGATAAGGTGAAGAAGATCCAAGCTAGGTTGAAAGAAGCCTCAGATAGGCAAAAGTCTTATGCTGATCTCAAACGGAGGGACATAGAATTTGCCGTAGGAGACGAAGTTTTTCTGAAGGTTTCGCCATGGAAGAAGGTGCTAAGATTTGGGAAGAGGGGCAAATTGAGCCCAAGGTTCATTGGACCGTTTAAGGTGATGAGACGAGTGGGACCAGTAGCTTATCAGCTCGAGTTACCTGCAGAACTGAGTCAGATTCACGATGTGTTCCATGTCTCCATGCTTAGACGCTATCGTTCTGATCCATCACACGTCTTGGCTGTTGAGGAAGTTGAGGTGAGTCCAGATTTGACGATGGAAGAGGAACCTGTGCAGATCCTAGACCGGGATGTGAAGGTTTTGCGTGGGAAGTCAGTTCCTTTAGTGAAGGTCCTATGGCGGAATCATGGCGTGGAGGAAGCTACGTGGGAGCCCGAGGATGTGGTGCGGCAGCAATACCCCCAACTCTTCTGACCCAGGTAATTTCGGGGACGAAATTTATTTTTAAGGGGGTAGAACTGTAACATCTCGAATTAGGGGTCTTTGGCAATTTTACTAATTTCACGTGTTTGCCTGTTAAATACTCGTTTGATGCGTTTTGGGGCTTAGTCATAAACCCAGATTAATTTCCGACCTAAGGCTAAAATTTCTTTTTAGTACCTAGGTGGGAAGAGCTAGGTGGAAGAATGTTTAAAAATAAATTCAGCAAGTTTATGGCACAATGAACGCCCTGGCGGAGTGGCTTGGGGCGTTAAGGTGCAAGGCAGGTCTTCAGCAAGTCCGGGGTTCGAATCTTGGTGGCCACATGATGTAGTTTAATTTTGGGTTTTAAGGTGCTCACTAGGAAGGGGCCAAGGAGGTCTTAAATGGAAACTTTGGGCATTAGTGGTCACGAAATTCAGGCTAGCAGAGTGGCGTGGGGCGTAGCAGGGAGTAGCAGCTCGCGGTCGCATGTTCGAGTGCCGTTGGGGACGCTTAAGCACTTTTATTTTTGCTTGGCGTTAGGATAAGGAGAACTTAGGAGGGAAGGCTTAAAAGGGTTTGAGACGCAGTATTGGACATAAAAGTCCAGGTGGGAGAGGTGGCTAGGGCGCTAAGGGGGCTCTGGAGGTCGGACGTTCGAATCCTGTTCGGCGTGCGGGTGTTCCTTTTTTTTCTTTTGTTTTAATATTGAAACAAAAGGGGCCAACGAAGCATAGGTTAAAAGAAATATGCAGCGCGTTTTGACACGAAAGTCAAGGTGGCCGAGTGGCTGGGGCGCTGGGGAGTTCGCTCCAAGTCTGGAGTTTGAAACCCCTGAATAGCGTGGGCGTCTTATTTTGCATTTGGCCATTAATGCATGCAGGAGCCCAGGGACCGAAGGTTTAAAAGAAAAACTGAGGAAAATATGTCATGAAAGGAAGCAACAGCAGGAGTGGCTGGAGGCTTGGGCTCTCTCCAGGTCTCGGGTTCGAGACCAAGGAGCGGCAGCTTGGAATTTATTTTTGGCCGGTGTGTTGCTAGCCTTCATGGGCATTTATTACGTGAGGCATGCTGCCTTGGTTTTTCAGCTGCACGGTATGGGGAGGGGGAGTAGTAGTAGCATTGTTATTATTATTTTTATTTATTTAGTGGTGGTATGGGTTAATTTCTTTTAATTATTAAAGGCATGGGGGAATGTTTTATTATTATTTCATCTATTTTACTTATTATTTTAGATGATAATGGAAGCATGGGTTAGTTTTCTCTCCTTATTTTATTTGTTGGAAATAGAAAGAATATTTTGGGGAATTAATGCTTAGGCTTGGGGGATTGAAATTTAGAAAAAAAAAAGAGAGAAAGAGAAGGAGGTATGGCCGGCCTTGAAAGTGGCCAAAAAGCTTAGGCCAAACTCCCTTAGCATGCTTTGTTCCCTTCCCTTGTGCATGCCGAAATTTTGGTCATCTTCCTCTCTTTAGTTTCTCTTGAAGAGGTCGGCTACTCCATCCTTTCCTCAAGGCTTGGCCGAAATTTTGGTGTTCATCTAAGTGAAGAAATCGTCGAGGTAAGGGCAGCAGACTTTGGTGGTCTTAAACTTTAGGCTTTGGCCGTAAATGGAAGACTCCAAGGGGGGCTTAAGTTCGAAGGAGCTCTAGGGAGTGTTTTCGGCTAGCTCCTTGTTCTTTTGTTTCCTTCTATTGTTGTTGACCAAATGGTCTAAGCTCTTTAACCTTGTTGAATTTCTTTCTTTTCCATTGTAGTCCTAGCCGAATGTTGCGTACCACGTAGAGCATAGACCGAATCCACGAGAGGAGATGTATTTTCGAAGGTTGGTAAGTATTTCCCTTCTAACTTCGGTTCCTTATATTTTTTTTATGGGCCGAAAGCATGAGTTCAAGCACTTCTAAGGGATGGCCGAATGCCTATAAATAATTCTTAGAGTCTCTTTTGAAGGTAGCCAAAACTAAAGGATGTTGAAGGAGTCTTCCGGGTCTCGTTCCTTCGAGGGTCTTGACTATTCAAAGCATAAAGGGAATTTTAGAACTTCGGTAGACAAGGTATGAGGTTATTGACATTCGGCCAAGGGCCATTTTAGCACCTATGTCTGACTAATTTATACACTTTGATTTTAGGGGGTAAATCGGCTATGAAACCAGAAGTTTTCGAGATTTCAGGTCGCCTTAGTTCGTATTATTAAGGTTCGGCCTAAGGCCCTGTTTATTTACAATATGGCCAATCCTTTGGCTCTATTAGTTAACCAAATGAGACCCCTAAATACTGATCTGATCTATAATGGCCGAATATAGGAGCATTCGAGGACAAGTTCGGGACTTTTGTAATATCACATAGATACGGGAATTCTAGTTAAATCTTCGATTAAATAGGTGTGTAAGCTCTTACACACTTTACTAGTATAAACTGTTATTTGATGATATTAATAACCTCTCATGTGGTAACTTTGCCTAGAGGGCATAAGCTTGGTTTTCGGGTAAGTCCCCTATTACTCGAATTACGATATATGTTGTATATGCCATCATATGCTGTAAAATGCTATGCTACATACGATTGCATGATATACGGAATCATGATACTTGTGATATGAGCATGATGATGGTGGGATTGATGAGAGGGAGTAATAATCGTGTCGACGGACACCAGTGTTTTGGTAACACATTGTGACTACGGTCACCAGAGGTTTGGTACCTCCAGAGGTTTGGCACCTCATAGCGTCTCGTCCCTGTGGCTTAGTGCCACCGTGGGTTGACCCCACATTTGAGATACGGGATCGACGCCAGTGATTTGGTATCACACGATGGGTTGGCCCCATCATTTGATCGTGACTTCGGGTCACCAGTGGTTTGGCACCACCAGTGGTTTGGCACCACACGTATTGACGGATATCGTGACTATGAGTCACCAGTGGTTTGGCACCACCAGTGGTTTGGTACCACACGGGGTAGAAAAGGAGCATGGATGGCTAGGTTGGGTTGCATAATTGCATGTCATACTAATATCTTGTGTATGAGTGTTATTTTCGGGTCGGGGATTTATACACTGAGTCTTGGTGACTCACCCCTTCCCATATCATCTTGCAGGTGAGTAGAGCCCGGATGCGGAGCCGAGGAGAGCTCGAGGCGGCCATGTTGGTTTTGTGGACTTGAATTTTTATTTTGCCCCGTTTTAAGTTTAATCATTCACTACAATTCGATTGGGTTGTAATATGGCCGCTTATTATTATTCTGGATGGTTAGGTAGTTGTTTTTCTTTTACTTTACTTTATAACTGATGAACTTACGAACGGTTATGCAACTCGGTTAAAAGTAACATTTTCAAAAAAAAAAATATAAGTACTTGTATGCGTTTTCAAAAAAATGCTACCATCGGGTAACGAAATTTTCTAAGCTATCGATCACTCTATTGTTCTAAAATTAAGGGGTCAAATGGTTTTAAAGGAAGAAAGGATTTTCAACTCAATCGGATTTACCAAATCAACCCACTTGAGTTGTAACGAACACCGTTTCATACTCTTAACAAATTTTTAATTTCTACTATTAATCCAAACCTTTCAAACTTCCTTTATTCCGTAACATACCAGATCCGGTCATGGCTTGTGGGCCGGGTTTGAGGTGTTACAATTTAGTCCCTATTACTCAAAATAAACAATTTATTTCGCAATTTACTCATTTTCCATTTCTAGCTTAAAATTCTATCTATTTAATCCCTAGTACTTAAACTATTCAACAATATCAACATCTAAAATCTTGAACAATACTAAAAACTAAAACATGGGTCGGGTAGCCCTAGGTACCGAGATTCCAAAAACGTAGAAATTACAAGAAAAGAACTAAATTGCACTAACCAAATTGAACTTGAACTCCTAATCCCCAAAGCCGTGCGTTCTCCCTTTTGCTATTTCTTTTTTTTCTTTTCTTTTCTTCTTTTCTTCTATTCCTTTTATGTTTTCATGTAATAGTTTTGTTATTTACTACTATTATTTATTATTATTATTATGAAAGTTACTTTAATATATATGACATTTATATAACATACACATACAATTTCAATAAACCATGTCCGGCCACCACTCAACATTTAATTAATGGTATATTTATTAATTTATTCCCTCCTATTTATTTCAATCTATAAATTAACTTCTAGCGCTTACACGATTTAGTCCCTCTACCTTTACAATTCTTAATTTTACGAAAATTACTTATCCAAAATTTAATTAACTACACAAATAACTTCGTAAATAATTTTTCGGTTTACGGGAATGAAGTCCCGGAAGTGCACTTTCCGACTCCCCTTACTATCAGGTCGTTAGAATTCTCCCCCTAAATAAATTCTGTCTCCGAAATTTACCTGAAAAGAGGTGGGGATATTGAGATCTCATTGTCTCTTCTAGTTCTCAAGTCATTTCCTTGACACTATGACTACGCCATAAAACTTTTTCTAATGGGACACGTGTATTACGCAACTCTTTCAGCTCGTAGGCTAAAATTTTGACCGTATCTTCTTCATAAGACAAGTCAGGTTGAATTTCAATTTTTTCCATTGAAATAACGTGTGACGGATCAGATCGATACTTTCCAAGCATTGAAATGTGGAAAACGTCATGCATTTTCTGTAATTCCTCTTGTAATGCCAATCGATACGCCACTAGTCCCACTCTTTCAATGATTTCATATGGTTTAATAAAACGAGGACTCAGTTTCCTTTTTCTGCCAAATCGCAGAACCTTTTTTTCCAAGGTGACACTTTTGGAAACACCTTGTCACCAACATCAAACTCAATATCTCTATGTTCTAAGTTTGCGTACAATTTATGTCTATCAAAAGCTGTTTTCAATCTATCTCGGATTATCTTAACAATATCTTCTGTTTCTTAAATCAATTCCGGCCCAATAACTTCTTTTTCACACAATTTCATCAAACAAGCAAGTGTTCGACACCTATGACCATATAAGGCTTCGTACAGAGGCATTTGAATACTCAATTGGAAACTATTGTTGTATACAAATTCAACCAAAGGAAAATAACGCTCCCAACCTGATTCAAAATTGATTACACAAGTGTGAATCATATCTTCCAAAATCTGGATAACATGTTTAGATTGTCTGTCAGTTTGCAAGTGAAAGGTTGTGCTGAAATTGAATCTCGTACCAAGATATTCATGCAACTGTTTCCAAAATCTTGAAGTGAAACACAGATCTCAATAAGATATAATTGACATAGGGACACCGTGCAATCTCACAATTTCCTAAATGTAAACTTCAGCTAGTTTTTTAAGTGACCAATCTGTCCTAACTACAATAAAATGGGTCGATTTTGTAAGTTGATCAACTATCACCCAAACAACATTTTTCTTGCTCGGAGATAATGGTAATCCTGTTACAAAATCCATCATAATGCGTTCCCATTTCCACTCACGAATAACAGCCATGGCAACTGTGCTTGAGTTATCACACCAGATCTTGGGTGGTGATGTATCACGAAACTAACTAAAAATATGACAAAGGCAAGTGCACCTATCGATAAATAGTATAGCTATGGTGAGTAAAGATATCATGGACTAAAATTGCTAGTAATTACTATTTTACTATTACTTAACTGACAAATTGGAGTGATTGATTTAAGCTAAATATACTAAATTAATTAACCAAAGAACTCAGTAGAGAATAAATCAGGAAAATAATTGAATAATAACCAAGAAGAAAAATAATACCCAGGATATAATCCAGCTAGACTTCATTTGACATTATGAATATGAATTAAAAGATTTATTCACTTGGTATCTTGATTCGTAGAAATCCTTAAATTATGCTAATATCTCTTTCGAGAGTAAGGGCAACTGAGTCTAGGTTGATTAATTGAAATTTCTTTCTAATTAGCCCCCTATTATCGCATTAACTCGATCTATGGATTACCCTATAAGATTTGACTCTAATCTGGTAGGTTTATGTCATCCTATTTCTAGGATTGCATGCAACTCCACTGAATTTAAATCACCACACGGCTGGGGTATATGGGCGTGTCAAGGTCGTGTGACTTTAGTCAGAATCGACCACGGTTGGAAGACACGGGCGTGTAAGGCCGTGTGAAATTAGCCAGAGTCAACCACGGGTGGAAGACGGGCATGCCTTAGAGGCACACTGGCGTGTCCCTAGGCCTACATGGGTGTGTGGCCCCTGTTTTGTTGAAAAGTTTCTTGAACTTGTGGAAGTTCCCGGAAAGATTCTGATACTTCTCGGAAGTATTTTTAGGGCCTCTTGGGCCGAGCATGTGTGAGCGATGGGGTTAAATGAAATTTTATAACCCTATTCTAGATGTTTATGCAAGATTAGCTAGGTAATGCCTCAAACCCTGTTCTGACTTGAACACGGGCAAGTGGTGTTACATTTATTGGCATCAGAGCTGAGGGTTTGGTTGATTCTAGGACTAACGTAGTGTAAGTACGAGTCTAGCTATACATGCCATATGTAAGAGTGTCTGAGTAATGATAGTGTGATGGCTCCTGACGTATAAAATTGTGTTTTATGTAGTAGATGGATTCTGGTCCAGACCGAACTGTAGCCGATGATGCTGTGAGTAACGCATCGGCTCCTGCTCAAGGGACTGCTCCAGCTAATAGTAGACCTGAGACCTTGAGACAAGGGGAAGAGGCTCAAGAAGCCTTTTTCCACATGATGAGTAACTGGTATACTGAGTATACTCCAGCGAATCCTAACGCTCAACCCCCTCCACCCCTACCTATCCCTCAACCTACTCCAGTAGCTCCTCAAGTGGTCGAGGTGGTGAGAAGAGAAAGGCCTCCGGTGGATAAGATCCGTAAGCAGGGAGTCGAGGAATTTTGGGCGAATAAGGATGATGACCCGAAGAAAGCAAAATTCTAGCTTGAGAATACCATCAGGGTATTCGATGAGTTATCTTGCATGCTTGAGGAGTGCTTAAAGTGTGCAATGTCTCTCCTGAGAGATTCAGCCTACTGATGGTGGAACACCCTGTTGTCGGTTGTGCCAAGGGAGAGAGTTAGTTGGGAATTCTTCCAAGAAGAATACCAGAAGAAGTATATCAGCCAGAGGTTCATCGACCACAAGAGAAAGGAGTTCTTAGAATTGAAGCAAGGGCATATGTCAGTGACCGACTATGAACAAGAGTTCGTAAGGCTTAGCAAGTATGCACGTGAGTGCGTGTCTACCGAAGCCATCATGTGCAAGAGATTCGAGGACGGATTGAATGAAGATATCCGCCTATATGTGGAAGTTCTCAAATTAAAGGAGTTTGTAGTGTTGGTGGATAGGGCCTGTAAAGTCGAGGAGTTGGCTAAAGAGAAGAGAAGAGCCGAGTACGAGTCTCGTGACTCAAGGAAGAGACAACTGAATAAGTCTCACAAATCTTCATCTAAGAAATCGAGGGATTTCACTACTCGATCAGTCACTTCAGCAGGGTTTTCAACCCGAGATAAAGGCAAGCAATTTTCGAGGTCAAGAGGGCAAACTACATCAGTTGCTAGTGTGGGCAACGTTCGACCAAGTAGACTGGAATGCCCTCAGTGTGGCAGGCGCCATTCTGGTGAGTGTAGAGCTAACAAGAAAGATTGCTTCAGATGTGGGTCCTTAGACCACTTTATTAGAGATTGTCCCGAGGTGGACGAGAAAGGAAAGCCTCAGAATGCAAGATCGGGAAGTACGGGATTGAGATGGGAAGCAAGAATCCACCTAAAGAGCAAGCTGCTAGAGTCGAAGGTAGAGCACCGGCGAGAACATATGCCATTCGTGCTCGTGAAGAGGCATCTTCCCCTGACGTGATCACGGGTATCTTTTCTCTCTATAATACTCGTGTTTTTGCTTTAATTGACTCGGGATCTACCCACTCATACGTATTGTAACATCCTAAATTTTTGGGCCTATGCGTTTAATAGGTAGGATATGTTTAATGTGTTAATTTAAGTGTTAGGGGTCCAAATTGGGCTCAGGCTTAGGTAGAGGCCTTGATTAAAATTTTCTGTTTGGGCATTATAGGGGTTTAAAAGGTAGTATCTACGTTTAAAATACCAAAGTGGGCTTGTGGCCCAATCTTAGGAGGTGACGCCACACAAGGGAGTAAGGGGCCCAAATTTAAGTTTCATGGAGCCCAATTCTTTTAATTTAAGTTAGCTAAATTTTGGGCATTAGGATTAGGTGGAGTGGATGGCAACAAGGCTAAAATTTAGGGGTTTTAATGTTTAAAATATGTGGATAATAAGCAGATAAAGGCTATTATTTAAGAATTTATTTTATGAGGATAATAAGCAGATAAAGGCTAAAATTTAGGGATTTTAATGTTTAAAATATGTGGATAATAAGCAGATAAAGGCTATTATTTAGGAATTTATTTTATGAGGATAATAAGTAGATAAAGGCTAAAATTTAGGGATTTTAATGATTAAAATATGTGGATAATATGCTGATAAAGGAGGGAGGAGTTAGAGATAATTAAGTCTCTTTTAGATGAGCTAGTAGATTAAGATAAAGGAGAAAAGATAGGATTTATCTGCAAGGTTAGGTAAGTGCCGAAATTTCTATAAATAGGGGGAATATCTCTTCAATTTGGTATTTGGGGTTTTTCTCTCATTCTTTTCTCTTCTTCTCTGAGTAAAAGCGGAAAACTCCTAAAGTTCCATCTTCTTCTTCATTCTCTGCAAAAGCCCAAATCTCTAAGCCTATTTCCTCATCTTCACTTTGATTCAAAAGCCGAAACTACACCTATTCTTCTCCTTAATATTCATTGGCCGAATCTCCCTTAGCCATCTTTTCAATTTTTAGTTCTTTCAAAAGCCAAAAGTGCGATAGATCATCTTTCCGGGATTTTTCCTAGAAGCCAAAACTCATAGATCTCTAAGTTATAGAATCGTGTTACATTCGAGATTTCAAGGTAAGAGGATTTGTTTATTCATATATATAAAATCGGGTAGAATACTAACTATGGCCGAATATAGGAGAGGCCTATTTTCACATCTTTCCGGCTTTTTGAAGCAAAGCGTAGATCGATTTTGTAATATCCCGAAATAGGGGTTACGAGTTTGGTAAATAACTCGAGTGTTAGTAGGCATTAAGAGTGATTTTTATGTGTTTTTGGAGTCCCTAAAGCCTGAGGATAAAAAGGGACTATTTTGGAAAATTTTGAAATTTTTGGGTCAAAGTGAAAATTTAGGTGAAGGAGGCCTTAAGATTAACTTTTGTAAAGTTTGGACATGAAAGTCCAGTAGCAAGGTGGTTTCCGTGTGCCACTTAAGGGTCAGCGCCAATTCTGGTCAGGGGTTCGAGTGGCATAGGGCGCAAAAGCTTTTTTTTATTTATTTTATTTTGAAAAGGGGCTGTTGCTTTGAAAGAGGCTTTAAAATAAATCGCTATGGGTTTATGACATAAAGCAGCTAGTAGTAAAGTGGCTTAGACGCTTTCAGCAAGAGGGATTTACGAGGACTCGTGTTCGAGTCGTACTGGAAGCGCAAGGTGAGTTTCTATTTTTGAGTAAAAGGGGAGCTAACGGAAAGAGGGGTTAAAAGAAAATCGTGATGCTTTAATGTCATAAAGTGAACACTGGCCGAGTGGTTAAGGACTTGGATGAAGAGCTGCGACTGGGAGGACTCGCGTTCGAGTCCTGGGAGTCGCACACGAGACTTTGTTTTTGCTTCCAGCGCTAAAGCTTAGGAAACCCACCAAGGATGGTTTATAAAAATCTCGCGACGATTTATGGCATGAAATGCGTAGAAGCCGAAGTGGCTGGGACGTGGATATGCCTTCTCCAGGTCTCGGGTTCGAGACCCTGGAGCGCAGTGGGGTTTTGATTTTTTTTCTCTGACGTGGAGGTGGCTGCATGCAGCATGCAGCATGCACGCACGAAGCAAGAAGGGGCTGCTTCTTCTTTTATTTTAATTGTTTTTGGAAGCATGGGACTTCCATCTTTTATTCTATTATTTTTAATTGGAGGCATGGGTTTAAATCATGATTTTCTATTATTTTTGCTTAGATAGACGAGAAAGTTTATTATTATTATTATTATTATTATTATTATTATTATTATTATTATTATTATTATTATTATATTATGTTTTGGGATTAATAAGATGATGAGTATTTTAAATTCATTACCTCGTGCATAGGAGGATGAAATGTAGAAATGGGCAGCTCATAAATCAATGTTTAAATTTTCTATGATGTGGGCTACATTTTTTTTAATGTAGTATAATCTATCATTTTGGGGTTAGAAATTAGCAAATGGGGAGCATGGCCGTTGAGGAGCATGGACACAAATCCTTTGTTTATTAAAAGATGGATGAGGTGGAGGAATAAGGAATAAACAAGTAATATATTTTCTGATAATGGGTTTTTGCTTAGGGGAAAGAAAGCATGCGGCATTGGTATGGCAAAAAGAAAAACATTGTTGTTGGAAGCTTGGGGAGTTGGCCGGCCTTGTCTTTTATTCTTAGCCAAAATTCTTGCTTTGGTCTTTCATTCTTTTCAAAATCCTCCTTGGCCGAAACTCTTTGTTATATTTGTTTTGCCATTTTTTTTGCTTTGACCGAAGTAAGGGAACTCCAAAGGCTTGTATTTTCGGTCTAAGTATGGTGATAGTATGTGCTAAATCTTCTCTTTCAAAACCTTTCTTACCATTCTTGTGTTTGAGAAAGAATGGCCAAAATTCTTCGCCTTCTTTGCTTTTGGTGCATGGCTAAAATGCATGCAATTTGTTATTCTTTCCTTGCTTTTAGAAGATTAGCCGAATGTAGAGCTCTTTAGACTGCTCTTCTTTTTCTTCCCATTATGTGCATGGCCAAATTTCTTGAAATAGTTTAACACCTCCTTGCTTTGAGCATGGTCGGTTTTGTAGTATGCTAAGAAGGTGTGTCAACTACATTTTTGTAATCTCTTCGATTTTTGGTAAGTATTTCTCTAAGAGATCGGTTTGAGCTCTTAAATCTTTAAAATACCGAAATCAATATTTCGGCCTTGGTAATTTGGGATTTGGCCAAACCTTATTAAGGCCTTGATTTTATGTTTCATTCTTGTGTAGTCAAAGGAGATAGCCTTACAGAAGTAAAGGTTTTCTCAGGATTGGATACATCAAGGTAAGGAAGTATTATTTTCTGCTAAAGGCTATAATTTGAGTTTTGATGATAAACAATGTTAACCTTGGTCCCAGGGGTGACCGAACGTGTATAAGGCCATGGTAAGGTGCTCTTTTTGTGTGGCAAGTGTTAGAGTTTTAAAAAGGAGTCTCCTATTCAAGGAAATGGTAAGTATAATTTTCGGCCAAAGACCTCTGTTCATGGATTAGTGTGTTTGCCGATTCTAACAATATTTTAGTAGGATTTTCGACGACTTCGAGAACTAATCGACAAGAACAAGTGATGTTTCGGGATCGAAATGACTGCTCAAGGTAAATGACTCATAGTATTCGGCCTAAGGCCATGATATTGATACAGTGTGACCGATTTCGGTTATGTGTTCTAGGAGCAAATCGATAGAAGTAACAAAAGCTTTCGGGATTTTAATCAATGTTAGATTCGATAAGTCAGGATCTCGCTATAATCAGGTGCGTAGTTATCGCACTGTGCTCTTGCTTGTTCATATGTGTTATTGTAAATGTACATGTTGTGCTTGTTAGCCGAAATAAGGGCTAAAATGTTGGATACCCAAGTTGGGTGATCGTTTAATCAGGTGTGTAAGCTCTTACACACTTTATTAGTATAAATTGTTGTTATAATGATATTTTATCACCTATCATGTAGCATCTTTGCCTTGTGTATGCCATCATATGCTGTTAAATGTTATGCTAGATACAAATGCATGATATATGGGATCATGATACTTGTTATGTGAGCATGATGATGTGGGATAAATGAGTGGAGGGGGGCAGTGATATTCGTGTTGACGGACACCAGTGTTTTGGTAACACATTGTGACTACGGTCACCAGAGGTTTGGTACCTCCAGAGGTTTGGCACCTCATAGTGTCTCGTCCCTGTGGCTTAGTACCACCGTGGGTTGGCCCCACATTTGAGATACGGGATCGACGCCAGTGATTTGGTATCACACGATGGGTTGGCCCCATCATTTGATTGTGACTTCGGGTCACCAGTGGTTTGGCACCACCAGTGGTTTGGCACTACACGTATTGACGGATATCGTGACTTCGAGTCACCAGTGGTTTGGCACCACCAGTGGTTTGGTACCACACGGGGTAGAAAAAGGAGTATGGATGGCTAGGTTGGGCTTCATAATTGTATATTCATGTATATGTTTGTTCTGTGGATATGGGCTAAGCCCGTATGTGGGGACATGTGTATTAATTACGTACTGAGTCTTGGTGACTCACCCCTTTCCCTATCTTTTTCAGGTGAGTCGATCGCGGCGACGGAGCCGGAGAGGACTCGAGGTGGCCATGCTTGTTCCTCGGTTTAGAAGTCTTATTTCGTACCATTAAAGTTTACTATTTGCTAAATTCGATTGGGTTGTAATATGGCCGCTTATTATTTTATTACTATTCGTATGATTAAGTAGTTTTTACCTTATTTCTAACGAACTTATGAACTGTTAAGCGAATCGTCAAAAGCAATGTTTTCAAAATTAATACTTACGTGTTTTCAAAGACGTTACCATCGGGTAGCAAAATTTTACCAAGTTATCAATAACCCGATACTTCTAAAGATCTAAATAATCAAATGATTTCAAAGGAAAAGAAAAACTTTTCAACCCCATCGTGTTTATCAAACCAAACCATCTTAGTTTTAGCAAACATTGTTTTAGAAATTCAACATTATTTTCAGATTTCAAATGTTAACCCGAATCTTTCAAAAATTTTTTACTCCGTGACATACCAGATCCGGTCAGGGCTTATGGACCGGGTTTGGGGTGTTACAAGTTGGTATCAGAGCCTGGTTCAAAACTTGGCTGTGGGGGCCCAAGGCCCAAAAATGTTTTCTCGATAGTCTTTTGTGGGATATTATGAAAATGATCTGTTATAAACAGCATGGCACCGAGTCTCCGGCACCGATCCGCTCGGGTAAGTACCTCTGACTATTGAGGTGATATGAATATGTCTCTGTTTATGAGCATGAATGCGACTCTCTGTATTAGAATAGCGAACTTGAATTGAACCTTTGTGTGATCGAAAGAACCACTTCTAAATACATCATTTCATAAACTTGTTCGCGATTAATCAGTGGAACAAATTTTCTAATGCATAAAACCTTTAAGTCAGATTACGCGATAAGAGATGAGTTCTAGATGACGTGGTCGAGGCAAACGACCGTACCGGAACTCATTAGATCGGGTCAAGGGTTGGTAAAAGGTATCACCTCCACCACCAACTCTTGATAATGAGCGGCAAGATCAGTCAGGGGATGATGCTGTATCTTAGGCGGTGCTGCAAGTTTTAGAGATGGCGGCTGGAGCGGGAGGAAATATGAAAGCTCGAAAATCTATTCTCGAGCGAGTTCGGGCCAATAGAGCGGAGTTGTTTCGTGGTGTATCCGGTATGGCACCAAGTACGGTTGAATATTCGTTGAAAGTAATCGAGCAAATTATGGATGAGCTCGATCTGAGCCGGAGGAAAAAGTGAAAGGTATGGTGGCGCTACTTCGCGACGAGGTGTATCAATGGTGGCTCATGGTTCGAGAGAGTGTCACAGCTAAGGACCTCACTTGGGAGTATGTCAAGACGACATACCAGAAGAAGTATGTCGGTACTCACCACATTGATGCTCAGAGGAAGGCGTTTTTGGGGCTGGTTCAAGGGAACAGGTCCGTGGCGGAATACGAAGCGGAATTCCTAAGGTTGAGCCGATATGCTCGAAGGGTAGTTGCTATGGAGCATGAACGATGTGTCCGATTCGAGGACGGATTAAGGGACGACCTAAGATTATTGATAGCTCCTCATCAGGAACGGGAGTTCGCAGTGTTAGTCGAAAAAGCTAAGGTAGCTGAAGGGATTAAGGACTCGATGAGACGAAACAGAGATAAGAATGGGAACCGAGATAAGAGAAATTTTGAACCGTCTGAATCATCTGAGGGTCTTCGGAAAAGACCAAGGATTGAAAATTTTGCTCGTGTGACTAAGCCAGCTACGGGAAATCGGAGCTGTCCGTGTGCTCAGTGTGGAAGGTACCATGACGGCGAGTGTTGGAACCGGAATTGAAGATGTTTTAGGTGTAAGTCTAAGTCTCACTCGATTAAGACTGTCTTCAAGTGATGGATAGGGCGCGAAGTCAAGGACGTGGAACTTCAAGCTAAGATGCTAATGTGTGGATGCGAGGCAACCGAGGATGTGATAGTAGGTGAGATTCTTGTTATGGAATATCTTTTATGATCTGAGTTTTACAAGATCGGTTCATACTTGTACTATTGGTGAAGTGTTCAAGTTTTGGATGTGAACTTAGAAACTGTGCTTAGAAGGTAAGATAGTTCGTGGTTGTATGCTAGTGGAGTATGGAACCTTGAATACGAATCTCGGGATAGTATTTAAGGAATGTGTTAATTTTATAGAGTCAGAGTGCGCAGCATGAGCATGGTGCGGTGAATTGGAATGTACGGATGTTCGTTAGTAAGCAATTTCGAGGACGAAATTGTTTTAAGGGGGGTAGATTTGTAATATCCCGAAATAGGGGTTGCGAGTTTGGTAAATAACTCGAGTGTTAGTAGGCCTTAAGAGTGATTTTTATGTGTTTTTGGAGTCCCTAAAGCCTGAGGATAAAAAGGGACTATTTTGGAAAATTTTGAAATTTTTGGGTCAAAGTGAAAATTTAGGTGAAGGAGGCCTTAAGATTAACTTTTGTAAAGTTTGGACATGAAAGTCCAGTAGCAAGGTGGTTTCCGTGTGCCACTTAAGGGTCAGCGCCAATTCTGGTCAGGGGTTCGAGTGGCATAGGGCGCAAAAGCTTTTTTTTATTTATTTTATTTTGAAAAGGGGCTGTTGCTTTGAAAGAGGCTTTAAAATAAATCGCTATGGGTTTATGACATAAAGCAGCTAGTAGTAAAGTGGCTTAGACGCTTTCAGCAAGAGGGATTTACGAGGACTCGTGTTCGAGTCGTACTGGAAGCGCAAGGTGAGTTTCTATTTTTGAGTAAAAGGGGAGCTAACGGAAAGAGGGGTTAAAAGAAAATCGCGATGCTTTAATGTCATAAAGTGAACACTGGCCGAGTGGTTAAGGACTTGGATGAAGAGCTGCGACTGGGAGGACTTGCGTTCGAGTCCTGGGAGTCGCACACGAGACTTTGTTTTTGCTTCCAGCGCTAAAGCTTAGGAAACCCACCAAGGATGGTTTATAAAAATCTCGCGACGATTTATGGCATGAAATGCGTAGAAGCCGAAGTGGCTGGGACGTGGATATGCCTTCTCTAGGTCTCGGGTTCGAGACCCTGGAGCGCAGTGGGGTTTTGATTTTTTTTCTATGACGTGGAGGTGGCTGCATGCAGCATGCGGCATGCAGCATGCACGCACGAAGCAAGAAGGGGCTGCTTCTTCTTTTATTTTAATTGTTTTTGGAAGCATGGGACTTCCATCTTTTATTCTATTATTTTTAATTGGAGGCATGGGTTTAAATCATGATTTTCTATTATTTTTGCTTAGATAGACGAGAAAGTTTATTATTATTATTATTATTATTATTATTATTATTATTATTATTATTATTATTATTATTATTATTATTATTATTATTATTATTATTATTATTATTATATTATGTTTTGGGATTAATAAGATGATGAGTATTTTAAATTCATTACCTCGTACATAGGAGGATGAAATGTAGAAATGGGCAGCTCATAAATCAATGTTTAAATTTTCTATGATGTGGGCTACATTTTTTTTATGTAGTATAATCTATCATTTTGGGGTTAGAAATTAGCAAATGGGGAGCATGGCCGTTGAGGAGCATGGACACAAATCCTTTGTTTATTAAAAGATGGATGAGGTGGAGGAATAAGGAATAAACAAGTAATATATTTTCTGATAATGGGTTTTTGCTTGGGGGAAAGAAAGCATGCGGCATTGGTATGGCAAAAAGAAAAACATTGTTGTTGGAAGCTTGGGGAGTTGGCCGGCCTTGTCTTTTATTCTTAGCCAAAATTCTTGCTTTGGTCTTTCATTCTTTTCAAAATCCTCATTGGCCGAAACTCTTTGTTATATTTGTTTTGCCATTTTTTTTGCTTTGACCGAAGTAAGGGAACTCCAAAGGCTTGTATTTTCGGTCTAAGTATGGTGCTAGTATGTGCTAAATCTTCTCTTTCAAAACCTTTCTTACCATTCTTGTGTTTGAGAAAGAATGGCCAAAATTCTTCGCCTTCTTTGCTTTTGGTGCATGGCTAAAATGCATGCAATTTGTTATTCTTTCCTTGCTTTTGGAAGATTAGCCGAATGTAGAGCTCTTTAGACTGCTCTTCTTTTTCTTCCCATTATGTGCATGGCCAAATTTCTTGAAATAGTTTAACACCTCCTTGCTTTGAGCATGGTCGGTTTTGTAGTATGCTAAGAAAGTGTGTCAACTACGTTTTTGTAATCTCTTCGATTTTTGGTAAGTATTTCTCTAAGAGATCGGTTTGAGCTCTTAAATCTTTAAAATACCGAAATCAATATTTCGGCCTTGGTAATTTGGGATTTGGCCAAACCTTATTAAGGCCTTGATTTTATGTTTCATTCTTGTGTAGTCAAAGGAGATAGCCTTACAGAAGTAAAGGTTTTCTCAGGATTGGATACATCAAGGTAAGGAAGTATTATTTTCGGCTAAAGGCTATAATTTGAGTTTTGATGATAAACAATGTTAACCTTGGTCCCAGGGGTGACCGAACGTGTATAAGGCCATGGTAAGGTGCTCTTTTTGTGTGGCAAGTGTTAGAGTTTTAAAAAGGAGTCTCCTATTCAAGGAAATGGTAAGTATAATTTTCGGCCAAAGACCTCTGTTCATGGATTAGTGTGTTTGCCGATTCTAACAATATTTTAGTAGGATTTTTGACGACTTCGAGAACTAATCGACAAGAACAAGTGATGTTTCGGGATCGAAATGACTGCTCAAGGTAAATGACTCATAGTATTCGGCCTAAGGCCATGATATTGATACAGTGTGACCGATTTCGGTTATGTGTTCTAGGAGCAAATCGATAGAAGTAACAAAAGCTTTCGGGATTTTAATCAATGTTAGATTCGATAAGTCAGGATCTCGCTATAATCAGGTGCGTAGTTATCGCACTGTGCTCTTGCTTGTTCATATGTGTTATTGTAAATGTACATGTTGTGCTTGTTAGCCGAAATAAGGGCTAAAATGTTGGATACCCAAGTTGGGTGATCGTTTAATCAGGTGTGTAAGCTCTTACACACTTTATTAGTATAAATTGTTGTTATAATGATATTTTATCACCTATCATGTAGCATCTTCGCCTTGTGGGCATAAGCCTGGTTCTCGGGTAAGTCCCCTAATACTCGACCTATGATATATGTTGTGTATGCCATCATATGCTGTTAAATGTTATGCTAGATACAAATGCATGATATATGGGATCATGATACTTGTTATGTGAGCATGATGATGTGGGATAAATGAGTGGAGGGGGGCAGTGATATTCGTGTTGAAGGACACCAGTGTTTTGGTAACACATTGTGACTACGGTCACCAGAGGTTTGGTACCTCCAGAGGTTTGGCACCTCATAGCGTCTCGTCCCTGTGGCTTAGTACCACCATGGGTTGGCCCCACATTTGAGATACGGGATCGACGCCAGTGATTTGGTATCACACGATGGGTTGGCCCCATCATTTGATTGTGACTTCGGGTCACCAGTGGTTTGGCACCACTAGTGGTTTGGCACCACACGTATTGACGGATATCGTGACTTCGAGTCACCAGTGGTTTGGCACCACCAGTGGTTTGGTACCACACGGGGTAGAAAAAGGAGTATGGATGGCTAGGTTGGGCTTCATAATTGCATATTCATGTATATGTTTGTTCTGTGGATATGGGCTAAGCCCGTATGTGGGCACATGTGTATTAATTACGTACTGAGTCTTGGTGACTCACCCCTTTCCCTATCTTTTTCAAGTGAGTCGATCGCGGAGACGGAGCCGGAGAGGACTCGATGTGGCCATGCTTGTTCCTCGATTTAGAAGTCTTATTTCGTACCATTAAAGTTTACTATTTGCTAAATTCGATTGGGTTGTAATATGGCCGCTTATTATTTTATTACTATTCGTATGATTAAGTAGTTTTTACCTTATTTCTAACGAACTTATGAACTGTTAAGCGAATCATCAAAAGCAGTGTTTTCAAAATTAATACTTACGTGTTTTCAAAGACGTTACCATCGGGTAGCAAAATTTTACCAAGTTATCAATAACCCGGTACTTCTAAAGATCTAAATAATCAAATGATTTCAAAGGAAAAGAAAAAGTTTTCAACCCCATCGTGTTTATCAAACCAAACCATCTTAGTTTTAGCAAACATTGTTTTAGAAATTCAACATTTTTTTCAGATTTCAAATGTTAACCCGAATCTTTCAAAAAGTTTTTACTCCATGACATACCAGATCCGGTCAGGGCTTGTGGGCCGGGTTTGGGGTGTTACAGATTTAGCAAGGGTATCTACATTAATCAGGTGTGTAATACTTCCCCACCATCTAGATCTAATTAATCTGTATATGTTTATAGGTTTTATATGTTACAATAAATGTTGAAATCTCGGCTTAATATTGCAAACCCAAAAAGGGTAACGCAAATCGCCAGGTCAGTGAATAATCTGATTAAATGTTATAACTAATTTGCTTGTATATGATTGCATGGGTTGGGTTGATGAAAGGAAGAAGTTATATGTTATATGTGTAGCGGTTTATACCGTGATCTGTTATATGTTGTAGCTGCTAATGTCGTGATCTGTTATAAGGGCTTCGGCCATAATATGTTGATGGGCAGCATGACTGCCATCTTGGCGTGTAGCGGTGTGGGTCGATTGTAGAAATCCCCAATGGTGTGAACGATTGGTACGGGGGCGTGTAGCGGATGGAAACCTAGGCAAACGGGTCGGGCCTTGCATATTATTTGTTATTTAAATGAATGAAATTATTAATCTCTTTTATGGGCCTAAGGCCCAAAATCTAGTGGTGCATGAGGGTTGCACACTGAGTCTCGCGACTCACCCTTTTAATTAACATTTCAGGTGATACCTAGTGCTTCGGACCGGGCTGGAGAGGAACGCAGGGTGGCCACGCAGAAGAATATAAAGATTTGGCAAAAAGGACTCCAATTAATTATTTTATATTGTATTTTAATTAATGGATTTTAAACTTCGATGTAATAAGGCCATGGGCCACTAGTTTATATTTTGTTTTATTATGGGCTTTTATTACTTTTAGTTATTTAAATTTTTATTTTAATTGAACTAAGGCATATTTTATTTAAACTATCAACTATTTATTTTTCCAACTATTTATTTTTCCCGAATAAAAGGATAAACTTCAGAAAAATATTTTCTGAAAATACGAAATGTTTTCCAAAATTTTCTTAGTGACATACCAGATCCGGTCGTGGTGTTTGGGCCGGGTTTGGGGTGTTAAATGTATGCATGAAATTAGTCTGTAGCATGAGCATGCCTATAGAGTCTACCAAATTCACCATAAAAGTGTCTAATCCCCTAGGCAAGTGTGTGTTGGTTGACAGAGTTTGCAAAGGCTGCCCTTTGATGATTAAGGGTCATTATTTCCCCGTCGATATTATGTTATTACCGTTTGACGAATTTGATGTCATTCTCGGGATGGATTGGTTAGTCACCCATGGTGTAATTGTGAATTGTGGGAAGAAGCATATCGAGTTGAGAGATGAAAATGGTAATTTTATTCGTGTTGAATCAGATAAGCCAGATAGGTCGTCAATAGTGATAACAACCATGTCGGCTCAGAGGTATCTAACGAAGGGGCATGAGGCTTATTTTGCCTTTGTGTTGAACACCAAAGAGACTGAGTTGAAAATTGAGTCAGTACCTATAGTATGTGAGTACCTAGATGTCTTCCCGGAATAGTTGCCAGGTCTACCTTCGGATAGAGAGATTGAATTTGGAATTGAATCGGCTCTGGGCACTGCCCTATTTCTATTACCCCATGTAGAATGGCTCCAACCGAGCTAAAGGAGTTAAAAGCATAGTTGCAAGAATTAACGGATAAGGGTTTCGTGAGGCCGAGTTTTTCTCCGTGGGGTGCTCTCGTTCTATTCGTGAAGAAGAAAGATGGCTACATGAGACTATGTATAGACTATTGACAACTCAACAAGGTTACAGTGAAGAATAAGTACCCGTTGCCGAGGATCGATGATCTATTTGAACAATTGAAGGGAGCTACAGTATTTTCCAAGACAGATTTGAGGTTAGGGTACTATCAGTTGAGAGTCAAGGACTCGGATGTGTTGAAAACCGCATTTAGGACTAGGCATGGCCATTATGAATTTTTGGTCATAGCCATTATGAATTTTTGGTCATACCTTTTGGACTAACGAATGCCCCTGCGCTCTTCATGGATTTGATGAATCGCATTTTTCTGTTGTACTTGGATAGATTTGTTGTGGTCTTCATCGACGACATACTGATCTACTATCGAGATAAGAACGATCATGCTGAGCATTTGAGTATGGTTCTACAAGTTTTGAGAGAAAAACAATTGTATGCCAAATTTAGTAAGAGTGAATTTTGGCTTAAGGAAGTGAGATTTTTGGGGCACATTGTCTCAGGAGATGTGATTAGAGTCGACCCGAGTAAGATTTCGGCAATTGTTGAATGGAAATCACCAAGGAGCATAACTGAAGTGAGGAGTTTTCTTGGCCTAGCCAGCTATTATAGACGTTTTGTCAAGGGGTTTTCCATGATAGCTACCTCGATGATTTTTACAGAAAGATGTAAAGTTTGATTGGACGGAAGAGTGTCAATAAAGTTTTGAGAAACTGAAGACACTGTTGACTGGGGTTCCCATTTTGGTGCAACCAGAACCGAGGAGAGAATTTGTGGTTTACAATGATGCGTCCTTGAACGGATTGGGCTGTGTACTTATGCAAGAGGGTAAAGTGATTGCATACGCCTCTAGGCAGTTGAAGCCACATGAAAAGAACTACCCGACTCATGATTTAGAGTTGACCGCAATCATGTTTGCGTCAAAAATTTGGAGGCATCATTTATATGGTGAAAGGTGTCGAATTTTCACTGACCACAAAAGCCTAAAATATTTGATGACTAAAAAAGAATTAAACTTGAGGCAACGAAGGTGGATAGAGTTGATAAAGGATTATGAGTTGGCAATTGACTACCATCTGGGAAAGGCGAATGTAGTCGCCGATGCTTTGAGCAGAAAATCATTTTTCGCACTAAAAGCCATGAGTACTCAAATGACCTTGTTAGATGATGGGTCATTTTTAGCCGAGTTGAGAGCTAAACCATTGTTCCTTCAAGAGATATATGAAGCTCAGAAAGATGATAACAGTTTACAAGCTAAGAGAGTTTTATGCGAGTCAAGCGTTGAGACAGACTTTTGAGTAAATCCTAATGGATATCTGACATTTCGAGATAGGATTTGTATACCCAGGAATGACGAGCTTATTCACTAAATTTTGCATGAAGCGCATAGAGGATGTTTGAATGTACACCCAGGTAGTACAAAGATGTACCATGATTTGAAGAAATGGTACTGGTGGATAGGTATGGAGAAGGATATTTCTGAGTTTGTATCGAAATGCCTGATTTGTCAGCAAGTGAAGGCTGAACATCAAGTACCTTCAGGTTTACTTCAGCTCATTATGATTCCTGAGTGGAAATGGGACCGTATTACTATGGACTTCGTGACGGGCTTACCGCTGACTCCAAAGAAGAAAGATGCAGTTTGGGTAGTTGTTGATAGACTCACTAAATCAGCCCACTTTATACCAGTGCAAATCGATTATTCACTCGATAAATTGGCAGACTTGTATATGCCTGAGATAGTAAGACTTCATGGAGTACCATTGTTGATCATTTCAGATAGAGATTTGAGATTCACGTCACAGTTTTGGAAAAAGCTACAAGAGGCATTGGGCACGAAATTAAGTTTCAGTACCACTTTCTATCCACAAACTGACGTGCAGCCAGAGAGGGTAATCCAGATACTTGAAGACATGCTTCGATTTTGTGTTTTGGAATTCCACAGTAATTGGGAGAAATATTTACCATTGGTGGAATTCGCTTACAACAACAACTTTCAATCAGGTTTAAAGATGGCACCTTTCGAGGCATTGTATGGGCGTAAGTGTCGAACTCCCTTGTACTGGTCAGAACTCAGAGAGAAATAGATACACGTGGTTGACTTGGTTAACGAAACTGAAGAGAAGGTAAAAGTGATACGTGACTATTTGAAAGTCGCCTCAGATAGATAGAAGTCCTATTCAGATTTAAAAAGGAAAGAAATAGAATTCAAAGTCGGTGATAAAGTGTTCTTGAAAGTATCACCTTGGAGGAAAGTCCTCAGATTTGGCCAGAAGGGCAAATTGAGTCCACGCTTTATCGGACCTTATAAAGTTATCGAAAGGATAGGACCAGTAGCTTATCGGTTAGCCTTGCCACCTAAGTTAGAAAAGATTCATGATGTCATTCATGTATTCATGTTACGTCGATACCATTTGGACCATTCGCATGTTATAGAGCTGATAGAGGTAGAGATACAATCGAATTTGAAATATGGTGAAAAACCAATTAGAATTTTGGCTCGTGAAGTCAAGCAGTTAAGAAAAAAAAGCATAGCCCTAGTGAAAGTCCTATGGCAAAGGCACGGTATAGAAGAGGCTACATGGGAGTCCGGGGAATTGATAAGAAATAATTACCCCAGCCTTTTCAATGGTAAGATTTTCGAGGACGAAAATCCTTAAGGGGGAGAATTGTAACAGCCCGATTTAGGGGCTAGTCAGAACAGTGATCTCGGGATCATTAATCTGAGAATTGAGAAATTTATTTTCATGTTATATAATGAGTTAGAACATGATAGCACATGTGCATGAAAATTTTGGTGCTTTAATTTTAGTGATTTCATGTTTAATCGCGAAAAAAGACTGAATCGCATAAAGCGCAAAAGTTCTATTCTATAGGCTAAAAGTAACAAATCGCCATATATTGTTAATTGGAGGTCTTTAAAAGGCAATTAGACCCCTAAAATTAGCATGGCCGGCCATAGGAGACAAAGTTGGACAATGTTGGTTAAAATTGGTGATAGTTGGTGACTTATTTGACTTGTATTAATAAAATAAGGAGAGAAAAGATATCATCTTTTCTCCTTTTCTCTTCCATCGAAATTAACAGCCAATAGGGGGTAGAAAGCTTCAAAATCTTTCAGCACACTCATATCTTCACAAGTAAGTGTTCTAGTGAACTTTTCTTGAAAATAATTGTACTTTTGAGACCCCTAAAGCTTAAGCTTTCAAATGAGGGGACTATTGTGCAATATGGTAAAGATTTTAAAGTTTTTCCATGAGAACTATCTTAGTTATTGCTGCATTTTTATGGAAGAAATTGAGTCTTAGTTGTTAGATGAACAACTTTTGTAAAGGTGTTAGCATGAAAAACACCAAATAGGACCTTGATGAAAAGGTTATAAAGTTTGTGGTTAATATGTGAAATATTGATTTTGATGGTAGCTTTAAGAGCATTAAATGTTCACTTAGACTTGTTGAAGGTAGAAATGTGATTAGAATTTATTTTCGAGCCTAAGGGCAAAATGGTCATTTTGCCAAAGTCTAGGGGTAGAATAGTAATTTTGCCTAAGCATGATTTTTGAAATGCTTTTATTAATATAGTGGTTAAAATGGGTTAAATTGCTGTTATAGAGCAAGAAGAACTGAGGACCCACCTTGATTGGGGAAAAAACAAAGTCTCGGACTAGATTGACAAGCTAGCTCATTTTGAAATCGCTGTAAGTTTGTATGTGATTTAAGTAACATTTATATTAACATGTCGAGAAATGCTTGGCCTTATGTTAATGCATGATGTACTACCAATTTGAGTAGTTAATGTGAATGAAATGTTGAAACTCTAATGGGCTATATTAATTATAGAAATATTATCATTGAGATATGAAATAGATAAGGTCCCGTATAAGACCATGTCCGGGACATGGCCTCGGCACCGATTTGAGATCTCGTATAAGACCATATCTGGGATATGGCCTCGGTAAGAAATATGAAAATCGTATAAGACCATATTCAGGATATGGCATTGACACAAGATAGGAAATTCCATATAAGACCATATCCGGGATATGGCATTGGCATTTAAAGGTAATCCCATATAAGACCATATCCGTGATATGGCATTGGCATTTAGAGGTGACTCCATGTAAGACCACCTCAAGGATGTGGCATTGGTTTTATACTCACAGTAGTATCGATAAACACACGTCTTTTACTATCCCTTGAGAATTGTGGGATAAGTAAATGAATTTAGAAGTAGAGATGTGAATGATAATTAAGCCATGTGAATGAGTGAATACAGGTACTCGTGAATGAGTCATGAAGAGTCGATTGCGGTATGTGGCACGGTATGTGCTAGATAGGGGTAATTATAAGTAAGTATTTTCAAGAAGCCTTGACTCGTGTACGGTTAGCTAATACCGTGAATGTATTATTTTATGAACTGATTATTGCTATTTATTTCCATGCAAACTTACTACGCTTTATGCTTACTCCTTTTATTACCCCTTTTCCTTCTAGTATTACCAAGATAACTCAGGGATTTTGGATGTGGGAGTTTGGACATCATACTATCTACAAGCACTTTGGTATAACAATTTTAGACTTATTTTGAGTATGGCATGTATAGGACTTGATTATTTTGTTAAGCTGCAATTGTTATTCTAAGTGTTGGCTATGTAAGTTTATAAAAGTCATTTTGTAAATGGCCCTATGAGTTAGGCAAATACTTGGCAAACTCTTTTGTTTAATGAAGATGAAATTCATGAAGTGTGCGTTCTTTTCAATATCGTGTATGTTGGATGAGTTCTTAGACTTGCTAAAGGTTAGGAGTTGTATTATTTTAAGTGGATGTATGTATGTGTGCAATGTGGGGTGGAAAAGGCTTGGTATATAGCCTGTTAATTGTCTGTATGGGTAGACACACGGGCGTGTGTCTAGTCGGTGTGGGAGCCACGGCTAGCACATGGGCGTGTGCCCAGGCCGTGTGAAGTTTGTACCTTGCACCTAGAATTTAAATCACCACATGGCTGGGGTACACAGGCGTGTCAAGGCCGTGTGACTTTAGTCAGAATCGACCACAGTTGGAAGACACGGACGTGCCAAGGCCGTGTGAAATTAGCCAGAGTCGACCACGGGTGGAAGACACGGGCATGCCTTAGAGGCACACGGGCGTGTCCCTAGGCCTACACGGGCGTGTGGCCCCTATTTTGTTAAAAAGTTTCCTGAACTTGTGGATGTTCCCGGAAAGATTCTGATACTTCTCGGAAGTATTTTTAGGGCCTCCTGGGCCGAGCATGTGTGAGCGATGGGGTTAAACAAAATTTTATAACCCTATTCTAGATGTTTATGGAAGATTAGCCAGGTAATGCCTCAAACCCTGTTTCGGCTTGAACACGGGCAAGGGGTGTTACAGAACTAGTTCATAATTGAAAATAAAAACATCTCAAAGTCAGTATTGTAACACCCCTAACCCGTATCTATCGTCGAAACAGGGTTACGGAGCATTACCAAACAATAGAATAGTAAACTATTCAAATCATACATCAATGTAATATATATTCTAATTTCATTCAAATACATTCATAACATCCCTTAATCGAGACCTAGAGGCCCTAAAAATACAATAGAAACAGTCTGGGATTAAATTGGCAACATTTAGAAAATTTAGGAAAAAGTTAGAAAAATTTATACTGTAGGGGTCACACGATCGTGTAACATTTGAAATAGGGACACACGGCCATGTCTTAGCCTGTTGATCATCGAAATCAGAGCTTTCAAATTTATAATGTGAATGATCGAACCTGGAAACTAACTCTGACAACGATTTTAAGGCAAGAGCACCTATCGAACAGTAGTATAGTTTAGGCAAGACCGGGATATCGAATCCCATAGTAACCAAAAGTACTAATACTAACTTTCTTTCTATTATTTAGCCTAAGAATTAAGTGAATGTTTATCTAATCTAAATTTAACTATCAACTAAACTAAAGATGCAAAGACAAAAAGAGAATGAATTTGGGGAAAAATAACTTGGAAGAAAAACCAATTGATTAAAACGATACCCTTAGGAAGAATCCACCTAGACTTCTCTTGTTATCTAACACTGAACCAGACGATGTATTCACTTGACTTGATCCATAAGATTCCCTAATGTATATTAAACCCTCTCTCGAAGCGAATAACGTCTAACCCTAGGTTGATTAATTGAAATCTCTTTCTAATTAAAACCCCTCGAATCGCATTAACTCGATCTATGGACTCCCATATTAGGTTTCACCCTAATTTGGCAAAATCTCGTCACCCTATCTCTAGGCGTGCGATCAACTCTGCTTAATTATGCTAGATCTACTCTTAAGCATGGACTTTTGCTCTACCACCTAAGCACATCATACTTGAATCAATATCCCGGAAATATCAACACAAGAATTAAGAACACATAATTAAGAACAAATCAAGTATTTATCATATAGTTCAGAAAACAATAACAAGATCCATCTTAGGTTTCATCCCCTTCAGGTATCTGAAGGGTTTAGTTCATATTAATAAAAGAAAACATCTCAAGAGAAAAGATAAAACAAAACATAAGAAATCCCTAAAGCTCCCTGAAGGAATTGAAGGAGAGATCCGTCGTCTTGAGTAGAATTTCGGCTTCTTGAGATGGGTCAACTGGCTATCTTCGAGTGATTCTCCACAAATCTGACCTTTCCGGCTTGGCTCCTTGGCCTAACTAACCGCCTTCCTTCAGGTAACACTTAGGGTGTTTATATAGGCTCTTGGAATATGTTTCTTCGCCCCTAAGTATCCAAATCCAAATGAAATTGCTCGTTTCTGCGACAGGGACACGGCCATGGCACACGCCCGTGTGGATCGTGGCTAGGCCGTGCTCGGACTTCTTTAATGAGACACGACCATGTGAATTGAGATCAGGCCGTGTTCTAGTATATTGACGTGGCACGGTCGTGTGGGCTTAAGTCCAGGCCATGTCGATTTTCTTTTTGGCCCAATTTGGTCTATTTTAGGCCCGTTTCTCGTTCTTTTCATCCTCGGGTGCTTTCATGAGTATAAGACATGAAAAGAAAGGATTAAGAGCACCTTTTTACATAAATCGAGGCTTAATTCATCCAAAAGCATACTAAATGTGGGCTTAAAATATGTTACTTTTACGGTTTATCAAATACCCCCACACTTAAGCTTTTGCTTGTCCTCAAGCAAAATTCTAAATTTACAATTAAAACAAACTTTCCATAATTCATAATTCCTACCGACAATGTCTCATCATAATTCATAGATAATTTATACATGGATAATTTAACTCAAAGAGTCCTAAAGATTCATACAGTCAAAGTCATACATTTGTAGCACAAAAACGTAGGTGTCTCCCCTTATCTAAATAATTACCTTTAATTCAAAACCGACAAGGAATGACATCCTAACAAAAGATTCACTCAAATCACTCGAAGTGTTTAAGGTTCAAAATTAAGCACTCAAAAGTCGAAACTGAAAAGTTAATCCCATAGGCTTGCCTGAAAATCAAATCTCCACCACTGTAAAATAAGATGATAAACAGATCAAAAGGTCTTTAACAGGGTTGTAACGGGGCAAGGGTTAAAGGTGTGGATAAAGGCTGAATTAGAAGGTTAGAATCGAGATTGACCTGCCAATTTACCTAACTAGAAAAAAGAACTAATCCTAAATAATTACATCAATTGAAAACAAATAATACGAGCTTTTTCTTCTAGATTTGGAATTTAATGCATAATCTCACTTAGTCACATAACTAATAATGAATATACTTCGTTTTTTTTAAGAACAAGTCAAATAATAGGAAAGAACTTTTACAACTGACATATAAAACATAAATAGGCAACTGTTCAAAATCAAATCTCGACAAAAAGGGAGTCAAGGAGGATGGTGATAACAAATACAAAGGGTTTTGGGTTAATATTAGCGGGTGAGTCAAAAAAAAGGGTTGTTAGAATTAAACGGGGTTCACTAGGGGTTAATAGTGAATGTAGGCTTTTTATGGATTAAATGGGCTAAATCTTAGGTGCCTTAATCATCTCTATATATCAAATCAAAGGTGTGGTCTCGATATGTATGAACGAGGTAAGTGCTAGAATAACTATTCAAAGTTGACACACTCATAATCAAAAAGTGAGCACGAAAAAATGTATATGCTCTAATAGGCTCAAAATCTCACAAAAATTATGGGTGTTTTGATGTCAACCTCGTAAATTTCAAACTTCAAGGTAATATTTAAATGTAGGTTAACAACCTAGCAAAAATTTAAATTTTGAAAAACTAGACTTATCATGCTTGATTCTCTGGTATCTTAAAATTTTAATCATCAATGCACATTTGACTATGACTTACTCAAAAACATGTCAATAAAAATCATAAATCATCAAAAATTTCATCCTAATTAGCAATATGAGGAATTTACTTAAAAACAAGACTAAATTCAGGGATTTGAGAATAATGCAGAAAGTTAGGCATTTTCTTGAAATAACTATTCACTCCCCCACACTTAAGATGTACATTGCCTTCAATGTGCAAAGATAGATATTCATTTTAAGAGAGAGGGAGAGGTGAAACTTCCTAAATTTGGATGGTTTCCCGGAGTTGGAAGTTGATAGGGGTGGTGGCTGCTACCGAGCTCTGCGCTAGATGAAGAAATTGAGGAGCTCGTAGAGAGTTAGCCAGGAGTTATTAAGACACATTTAAAATAAACTAAATATATAACTAAAGACAAGAAAACTAAAGAGAAGGAAAATAGAAAGTAATATAAAGTTACAAGAAAAGGGATGGACCGAGGAGTCCTTATTGTTGGATGGTTCGCAAGCTGGGTGTGACCTTTAAGGCTACGGAGGTGCTGGCGATGGCGGAAGTGGCGTGGTTATGGTCGTGGTCGTGGTGATTCCTTAGTAGCCTTTTGAACATGACACTAAGAAACTAAAATATATTAAACTAAATTAAGCATAAGATTGTCAAAGAGAAGAAATTGAAGCAAAAGAGAAAAGAAAAATAGAAACTAATTGCTCTCAAAGACCCTTGGCTTGTTGTTTGGATGAAGCGGCCAGCATGAACTTATGTATAGAGGTCTCCCTTGAGGAGACTACGCTTGCTTTCTTCCGCTTCTTCGATATGGATATGTGTGGCTCAAGAGTTTGGAGACTTTGTTATGGAGAGGGGAAAAAAAGAAAAGAGGATGGGTGTCGGAAGAATGGGAGGGGGTGGTTTAAATAGAGTTTTGGAGTCTGATGCTCCCCCACGCCTGTGGACTGTGGGCGTGTCGCTTCACACGGTCGCCTCGCACGGCCGTATGTCTAGGCGTGTTGATTCACCCATGCCCGTTTTACAGATTGCCACGCCCATTTCTGAGAAGTCAGTGTCGACCAAGGCCGCGTCGCACGGCCGTGAGCTTTTTTCGGTGCCCGTGTTGGATTGGTTGGGTCCGTGAACTTCAAAAATTAGTTGTTTGATTTGTACTGCCTCTGCCATGTTGGTACAAAGATTCTTGAGGTACACACGACCACGGCCACGGTCGTGTGCAAGGCCATATGGCCTGGAAATTTGCACCCTTGGTTAGTTTAAAATTAGGTGCTAAAAAGGAAGATAAAAGAAAGAATAAAACAGAATAAATAAAAAAAATGTAAAAGTTAATGGGGTTAGTACTCGGGTTGCCTCCCGAGAAGCGCTCGTTTATAGTCTTAAGCTAGACTCTCCTCTAATTTGTGTGTTCATGGTGGTTTGAGGAGTTGAAAGTCCTTATTTGTGCTGGCAGTTCCATTATCGTGATAAAGTGTAAGATGAGTAGCATTTATTCTTAAAGTGCCAAAAATAGGGTTACTTACCTCGACTGTTCCGTATGGAAAAACATTAATTACCTTGAAAGGGATCTCCTTGCTTGTGTTAGGATCAGGTGGAGATATTCGTGGGTCTGCTTTGTCTAATAATACCTAATCTCCAATTTTAAATTTGGGTGCCTCGTAGAGTGGCTTTGGTTCTACTTTGGGTATCCCTAGTTCTCTTTTGAGGTTCATCTTCTCCTCTTCTAGTTTATCGATCTGAGTCTTTTGTTTCTCATGAGTTATAATTTTGTTGGCATGAGGTCTATGATTCGGCTCATGTTTGTAACCTTGTGGTGTTTCCTGAAAAGAAGGATCAATTGAATGGTTATCAAAAGAATTTACATTCTCACCTTGGTTACTTGATGTTCTAGCTGAGTCGAGGGCTTGAAGAGTGACTGTCTCCTCGCCTACACGAAGTATAAGTTCACCTGCATCAACATCGATTTTAGTTATGGCAGTTTCTAAGAATAGTCTTCCTAAAATTAGGGGGATCGTATTGTCCTCATCCATGTCTAAAACGACAAAGTCTACTGGGAAAACGAATTTGTCAATTTTTACAAGAACATCTTCGATAATACCCCTAGGAATTCTAACACTTTTATCAGTTAATTGAATGCTCATCCTAGTTTGTTTGGGTTTGCCTAGACCTAGTTGTTTAAACAATTTATAAGGCATGACATTTATGCTTGCCCCTAAATCAGCTAACGCATTATCAATAGTTAAACTACCAATCAAATATGGAATTGTAAAACTCCTTGGATCTTTCAATTTCTATGGTAGTTTATTTTGCAACATTGCTGAGCACACTGCGTTTAGTTCCACATGTGATTCCTCATCTATCTTTCGCTTATTTGTCATAAGCTTCTTTAAAAATTTCCTGGAATCTGGCATCTGCAAAAGAGCTTCAAGCAACGGTAAGTTAAAATGTAATTTCTTTAAAATTTTAAGAAACTTACAGAACTATTCCTCTGTGTCGCCTTTCATTATTGCTTGGGGATATGGTATGCGGGGCTTGTACTCTTTGATTACCGGTTTCGGCTTGTTATTGACCTCAACCATATCTTCTTTTACCATATTCTTTTGTTTTGAGTTAGGCGCGTCTAACCCTTCACTATCTTGAGCTATTATGGGTTGAACTTGCTCCATTGGGTTAGTCTCGGTGTTGCTCGGTAGTCTTCCCTGTGGTCTCTCAGAAATTTATTTAGCAAGTTGCCCGAATTGATCCTTGAACTCTTGTGACAATGCCTCATGTTTTGTTTCTCTTGTGACAATGCCTCATGTTTTGTTTCTATCTTCTGGAAACATGTGTCTAAGGCTATTATGAAGTTTGTTAGCGCCTCATCAAGGTTCGACTTCTTTTCCTGTGGGTAGGGCTGTTGTTGGAAGTTTTGGGATAGTTGTGATCTTTAATTTCTTTGACCGCCCCATAAGAAATTCGGGTGGTTCTTCCAACCTGGATTATAAGTATTACTATAAGGGTTATTGTTAGAACGGAAATTATTACACATATAGTTCATCTGCTCGCTCTTCATGCCCTGTCCGTAGGGTTGGTACTCAGGATTCACCACTCCTTCACTTGTGTCACACTGCATTACTGGATGTGCTTGCAAAGAACCATAAAAACGATCAAATTTTTTATGTAGCAATTCTACCTGATTTGATAGCGCGGTCACTGCGTCAATGTTGAAAACTCCAGCTGCTTTAGCTGGCCTTGTCCTTGTAACTTGCCACTGATAGTTACTCAGTGACATCTCTTCTATAAACTCGTAGGCTGCTTCAGAAGTTTTGTTGTTCAGGGTTCCACCGACAGCTGAATCGATTAGTTGCCTTGTTGAAGGGTTCACACCATTATAAAAAGTTTGGACCTATAGCCACAATGGTAGTCCGTGGTGTGGGCACCTCCTTAACAAATCTTTGTATCTCTCCCATGCGTTGTATAATGTCTCTGAATCTATCTGCACAAAAGAAGAGATATCATTCCTTAATTTGGCCGTTTTGGCCGGTGGAAAATATTTTAATAAAAAATTTTCGGTCATTTGATCCCATGTAGTGATTGATCCTCGTGGAAGAGAATGTAACCACTGTTTGGCTTTATTTTTCAGGGAAAAGGGAAATAACCGAAGACGGATGGCATCATCAGAAACGCCATTTATTTTGAAGGTATCGCAAAATTCTAAGAAATTTGCTAAGTGTGTGTTAGGATCCTCATCTTGCAAACCATCAAACTGAACAAGCTGTTGTATCATTTGTATAGTGTTAGGTTTCAGTTCAAAGTTATTTGCAGCAATAGTAGGCCTAACAATACTAGACTCAGTTCCTATTAAACTAGGTTTAGCATAATCATACATAGTACGTGGAGCATGATGTTCGGCCATCTTTGGAGGTGGCAAATTATTTTCAGCCATCTCTTCTGTGGTATTTATTTCGGCTTCTTGCTCTTCGTTTATATAGTTTAAGCTTTGCCTTATTTCTCTATGATTTCTATGAACAGTACCTTCAATATCACTGTCGTAAAGTAGAGATCCTGTCGGGTTCCTTCTAGTCATAAACTAGAGGTACCTCAAAGGGACAAAAGAAAGAAGAGAAAAAAATTAGAAAAAGAAAATTTAATTGCAAAAATAAAAAAAATAATAAATATGGCTAAAGTAATAAAAATTAAGCTTTCTTAATATTTCAGTTCTCCGGCAACGGCGCCAAAAACTTGATCATCGAAATCAGAGCTTTAAAATTTATAATGAGAATGATCGAACCTGGAAACTAACTCTGACAACGATTTTAAGGCAAGCGCACCTATCGAACAGTAGTATAGTTTAGGCAAGACCGGAATATCGAATCCCAAAGGAACCAAAAGTAATAATACTAACTTTCTTTCTATTATTTAGCCTAAGAATTAAGTGAATGTTTATCCAATCTAAATTTAACTATCAACTAAACTAAAGATACAAAGACAAAAAGAGAATGAATTTGGGGAAAAATAACTTGGAAGAAAAACCAATTGATTAAGACGATACCCTTAGGAAGAATCCACCTACACTTCTCTTGTTATCTAACACTGAACCAGACGATGTATTCACTTGACTTGATCCGTAACATTCCCTAATGTATATTAAACCCTCTCTCGAAGTGAATAACATCTAACCCTAGGTTGATTAATTGAAATCTCTTTCTAATTAAAACTCCTAGAATCACATTAACTCGATCTACGGACTCCCATATTAAGTTTCAACCTAATCTGGCAAAATCTCGTCACCCTATCTCTAGGCGTGCGATCAACTCCGCTTAATTATGCTAGATGTACTCTTAAGCAGGGACTTTTGCTCCACCACCTAAGCACATCATACTTGAATCAATATCCCGGAAATATCAACACAAGAATTAAGAACACATAATTAAGAACAAATCAAGTATTTATCATATAGTTCAGAAAACAATAACAAGATCCGTCTTAGGTTTCATCCCCTTCAGGTATCTGAAGGGTTTAGTTCATAGTAATAAAAGAAAACATCTCAAAAGAAAAGATAAAACAAAACATAAGAAATCCCTAAACTCCCTGAAGAAATTGAAGGAGAGATCCGCCGTCTTGAGTAGAATTCCGGCTTCTTGAGATGGATCAACTGGCTATCTTCGAGTGATTCTCCACAAATCTGACCTTTCCGGCTTGGTTCCTTGGCCTAACTAACCGCCTTCCTTCAGGTAACACTTAGGGTGTTTATATAGGCTCCTGGAATATGTTTCTTCGCCCCTAAGTATCCAAATCTGAATGAAATTGCTCTTTCCTACGACAGGGACACGGCCATGGCACACACCCGTATGGATCGTGGCCAGGCCGTGCTCGGACTTCTTTAATGAGACACGACCGTGTGAATCGAGATCAGGCCGTGTTCTAGTAGATTGACGTGGCACAATCGTGTGGGCTTAAGTCCAGGCCATGTCAATTTTCTCTTTGGCCCAATTTGGCCCGTTTTAGGCCCGTTTCTCGTTCTTTTCATCCTCGGGTGCTTTCCTGAGTATAAGACATGAAAAGAAAGGATTAAGAGCACTTTTTACATAAATCAAGGCTTAGTTCATCCAAAAGCATACTAAATGTGGGCTTAAAATATGTTACTTTTACGGTTTATCATATGTGTCTGTGCCCGTGTAACTCACTGACTTGGGTCACACGACCAAGCCACACACCCGTCTACCAGGTCGTGTAACTCTCGGAATGGCCTTGCATGCCTTTATGCCAGGCTGTGTGCTAGGTTGTGTAACTTTCAAAAAGCAACCATTAACAACTTACAGGGAACACACGACCATGCCGCCTGGCCATGTGTCAAACATGGCTAAGATACACGCTCGTGTCTTAGGTCGTATGGACAAGAAATAAGCCAAAATCTAGCCTTTTCTTTCACCCAATTTCAACAAGTACCAACACGCCAAATGAACCTATGATTAAGGCACAAAAACATGGCAAAATATGCATAATAAGACCATTTCAATATTCCATAAGCCCATTAAACTAATATGACATTTAGGCACCTCAATCACAACCAAGTATTCATACTTACATTTGCATCAAAATGATCATGTTTCATTCAAACAACCTTAACTGAATTCCACATCAACACGTAACCTAATTGACCACATTTCAACCATGCCAACAGATACCACTTTGGCCATTTAACCCTTGCATCAATTTGTCAATAAAAATATCAACCATCAAGGCATCAAATGCCAAAAGCACACCAACGATATTACCATATTTACAAGCAAAACAAAACAACATCTCATCAAACACAATTCACCTATACATGCCATTATAACCTTGATCAAGATATCAAATCTACCGATATAATCACTGGATAGTGTTATATCTCTCCGACGAGCTTCCAACCTGATCGAGCTTTTGATAATCTGTATAGTAAAGGAAAATAACTACATAATCAATGAATGATCAGTAAGCTCGTATGAATATTAAACATCACATTTCATCATATATATGAACTTCATACG
This sequence comes from Gossypium australe, assembly GCA_005393395.2. NCBI lineage: Eukaryota > Viridiplantae > Streptophyta > Magnoliopsida > Malvales > Malvaceae > Gossypium > Gossypium australe. The sequence continues at coordinate 63,334,493 of CM016618.1, read as the reverse complement.
ACAAATGTAAAGCTTTACCAATGCCACAAGATTTATCAAACTATAAAACTATCAACTCACATATACTTTCTATTCATAATATAATAAGATCTTATAAGTCGTACTACATAATCATCAATATTTTCTTAAAATGATGAATCATTCCACTTACTTACTTTCCGTCCCATTTACTTAGCATAAGCTTAATTACATTATCAATTCACTAATTATTGTGATTATTCATGACATAGGTAAATTCACCTTTAACATAAACAAATTTCTCACATATAGGTAAGTCCTTTAATTCATTAATCCTTTTATCTTATCACATTACATTTCCATTATGAACTTACCATTTCATTACCTTTTCTCACCCGTTTCATTTGTATAACATAAGACAAACATAAACATTAACCATAACCACAAGCTTGATACAAGCCTAACCGTCATCATCAATACACAAGTTAGTACATTTATACACAACTCTTTTGGGATCAAGTGCATGATAAATCATTTCATAAGAAATTACATTTTTTGATTTATAGTAACTTTTCATGAACATAAGCATATTTCCATTTGAACACTTACCATATCAATGTACACCATTAAGATTAAGCATGATATAATCCAATTTTAAGCTTGGCACAAGCCTAAGTATTATCCACAACACATGTTAGTTCATCAACTTCCAAATAACTTTTTATTATTTTTCTTTACTCTTTTCATTTGCATAGTACAAAGTATAAACACAAAAATTAATCATATGTGTTCCTATCATCCACAATCTCAACCGGTGAATTGAAACAATCAATTCAAGCTTAATATATGAAAATTCCATCAAATTTCATTTGATTCATTAATTTAGATAATAAAACAATTTATTTTGTGCAATTTAGTCATTTTTTATATTTTTACAAAATTGCCCCCTAACATTTTACTTTTATTCAATTTAATCCCTGAGCCTAAAACATGCAACTTAACCATTTTTACCCAAACTTAAGCTTAGAAGAATGTTCATAGCTTCCAATAGAGCCTATATTTATAAAAATTTGACATCAAATCCTTGTACTTTTATTATTTTAACAATTTAGTCCCTAATCGATAAATTTATCAAAATTACTTAACAAAATACTTTAAAATAACAATTAATATCTCAAATTCATCATTTAACATAAAACATAACTAGATTCATCAATGACAACATTCAAAATCTTTAACAGTTTCAAAATCAAAGGTACGGACTAACTTAACATAGTTGCAACAATCTCAAAAATATAAAAATTATTAGAAAAGGATGAAAAATAGCTTACCATGCATAAATTTTACCATGGCCGAACCTTGAATATATTTCCATGGAGGTTCGGTGATGAACCAAAAATAGGAGAAGAAAACCTATGTCTTCTTTTTTTTTTTAACATTTTAATCTTTATTTATTACATATTATTTACTTTATTAACTTAAAATATATCACATAAATTAACAAAAATTAGTCACCAACTGGGCACTAATTTATGGCATGGTATATTTTCCATTTTAGTCCCCTTAATTACCTTTCCTTAGCTATTTGACACTTTTAATTAATAGAATTCAACTTTTGCATCTTTTACAATTTAGTCCTTTTTAATTAATTAACTATTGAAACATTAAAATTTCTTAACGAAACTTTAATACAACCTTAATAACACTCCGTAAATATTTTTATAAATATTTACAGCTCGATTTATAAAAACGAGGTCCCGATACCTCATTTTCTAAAACCACTTGACTTTAGGGTCTTACCATTTGAACTTAATTAATCATTTATATAACATAAATTACCATATCAAAAACCTTTTTAAAATCATATTTGACTCGTAAATATTAAATAATAATATTTACAAACTTGCTCATCGGATTTGTGGCACCGAAACTATTATTTTTGATACCACTGAAAACGGGATGTTACAAGTATAACCACAAGAGATAAAGAAACTCATAAAAACTTCAAAGAAATTAAAAGGACGTATTCAATCTTGATGGAAATATACTTCAGAGTTGGCTTCAATGGTGTTCTTTGAGTTGTTTTCTTTAATCCTCTCTGATGGCTCCCTATTATCATCTTTTATTTGGTATTTATGGACTTTAGAATGCCCGAAAAGCCTAAAGATTGTGTTTTTCTGTGTGTTTGGGATGCAAATCGTGAAATCGATATGGTCTGGCACATGGTCGTGTGTCCAGCCCATGTGGAAGGCCATCCCATGTGGCTCCTAAAATATGCTCTATTTGTTTGATTTTACCTTATTTTTTGCTCCTTTTGCTCCCAAATGCTCTTCCAAGTATAGAAACATGAATTTAAAGGATTAGGAGCATAAAATTCACCAATGTACATAAATAATCATCCAAAAACACTTTAGGAACTGGATTAAAATATGTTACTTTTGTCACTTATCAAGTGGTTCAGCCAAATTGATGCGGAAGTCCAATAGCAGGGACTATAACCAGGTGATATTAGATGTTGTATCAGTGAGGCTTCTGTACTACGCTTTAGCAGTTGAGTAAGAAACTGGCCTTTGTTTCTTGGAGTTCCATGAGACAATTTTGGTTCCTATAAAAACACAGTGACCAGATGTGGACCTTCGATCATCAGTGTCACTTCCCTAGTCGATATCAGAGTACGCAGTCATCACTATACTGGAAGAGAATACCAGTCCATAATCAATAGTGCCTCTCAAATAGTGAAGGATTCACTTGACAACAGCCTAATGAGATTCTCTAGGGTCGTGCATATATTGTGGAATCTTGTTGACACTATATGATATGTCGATTCTTGTATGGCAAAGATACTGAAGTGACCTGATTATTCTCCTATGGTGTTGAGGGTCATGAAGTGCCTACCGTCATCTATAGTTAATTATTTTTTCAACTGCCATAGGTGTTGGCATGGGTTGAAAACTCATCATGTCATCTTGAGTAAGTCCATGATATATTTCTTATGGTTGATAAAAAGGTCATTATCAATCTTTTGAACTTCAATTCCAAAGAAATATTCAAGACTACCAATATTTTTTAAGGAGAATTGTTTTTGTTGTTGAGCAACCGTATTTTTTATGGCCTCTTGTGAACTTCTTGTTAGCAATATATCATCGACATAAACAATCATTTAGGTGACACTTTTCTCATTTTCAAGAATGAACAATGAAGGGTTAGCCTTAGAAGAGGTGAATCTGATGGTATGAAGGAATTGCTAGAGCTTGTAAGACTAATCCTTTAGTGCTTGACGCAATCCATATAAAGCTTTGTGAAGCTTGCAAACAAGGACCTTGCCATAATCATGATATAAATCAAAACTCAGAGGTTGAACCATGTAGATGTCTTCGGATAAATCTCCCTTTAGAAAGGCATTATTAATGTTCCTCTATCATAGAATCCAACCAATAAAAGCTTTTAGGGCTAGAAACATGTTGACAGTAACAAACTTTACTACTGAGCTGTAAGTTCCATGAAAGTCATGTCTAGGGGCTTGTGAATAACCTTTGCCAACAAGTCTTGACTTATGCCTCGCCACTATACCATTTGGGTTTTTCTTTATCTTGAAGAGCCATTTGAATCCAACTGGTTTGCGATCAGGTAGTAATTCAACTGATGACCATGTATTATTTGCAATAAGGGCATCATACCCTGACATGATAGCTTTTCGCCATTTTGTATCAACCAATGCTTCTTGAATATTGGTCAGTTCATGTTCTTCAAGGATGGCAGAATAAAGCTTAGGCTTGTATATGTTATTTTTGCTACGAGTGATCATAGGATATACATTAATGGTTGGATGGTTGCTACTGGGATAAGCACCTTAAAGAGATTCATCATGAGTGATAGATATATTGGGTGGTGGCTTTTGAGAAGAAGTTGCACCATTTTTGTGAAGATCGTGCAAGTTTATGAAAGGTTCAAGGTGACTTGTATCAACTAAGTGAGAAGCAGAGGATAGAGACAGAGGAGATAGTCATAAGGAGCCAAATTGAATAGTATGAGGAGCCGACTAAAATGAATGAACCACAAGGAGAGGAGGTGACTTAAACTCAGTGGACTCATTAGCCAACTAAAATGATTGACTAGTTGTAAAGGGAAAAACATGTTCATTGAATAAAAGATGTCTGGAAATATAAACTTTACCAAAGTCTTTGTCGAGGCACTTGTATCTATGATGCATTGGGATATAACCCAAAAAATACCAGCTTTTCAATGAAAATACAACTTGTGGGACTTAAACAGGCGATAATGAGGAAAGCATTGAGATCCAAATACCTGCAGGAAGTCATAATTCGATTGCCTACCATAGATTTTTTTATGTGGTGAAATTCCACCAAGAACTCTAGTTGGAAGCTGATTTATAAGGTAGATGGCACTGACAAAAGCATCAGTCTGGAACCTAAAAGGAATATTTTCTTGAAATAATAAAGTGAGACCTATCTCTATGTGTCTATGTTTTCGCTCGAAAATGTCATTTTCTTGAGAAGTATGAGGGTAAGTGATACGATGTTGGATTCCTTAATTTGATAGTGATAAGGAACCAACTTGAATAGTATGAGGAGCCAACTGAAATAAAGGAACCACAAGGAGAGGATATGACTTAAACTTAATGGAACCATTAGCCAACTAAGATGATTAACTAGCTATGAAGGGGAAAACATGTTCATTAAATAAAACATGTCTAAAAATATAAACTTTACTAGAGTCTTTGTCGAGGCCCTTGTATTTATGATGCATTGGGCTATAACCCAAAAAAATATAGGCTTTTGAGTGAAAATCCAACTTGTGGGACTTAAATAGGCCTAGATGAGGAAAGCATTAAGATCCAAATACCTGCGGGAAGTCATAATTCGGTTGCCTACCATTGAGTTTTTTATGTGGTGAGATTCCACCAAGAATTCTAGTTGGGAGCCGATTTATAAGGTAGATGGCACTGAGAAAAGCATCTGTCCGAAACCTAAAAGGAAGATTTTCTTGAAATAATAAAGTGAGACCCGTCTCAACAATGTGTCTATGTTTTCGATCGACAATGCCATTTTCTTGAGAAGTATGAAGGTAAGTGATACGATGTTGGATTCCACAATTTGACAAGTATGAGGTAAAGTTTCAAAATTCACCTCCCCAATAAGTTTGAATAGCAACAATGTGAGTAGAAAATTGATCATTAACAAGTTTCTTAAAGAGGTCAAAGAAAACAATGGTTTTATCTTTCGATTTCAGTAAATACAACCAACAATTCCTTGAAAAGGAATTAATACAAGATAAGTAATAACGGTAACTAGATGAGCTCAACTAACTGAAAAGGCTTGGTGTAGATAGTGGTAGAGCTATTGAAAGGTAGACGATGATTCTTCCCCATGTAACACGCATCAAACAAAGGAATGTGTTTACGTAAAAATGAGACTTGTTGCACTGCTTCATGACTTTATTTTGTACCCTAACTGAAGGATGGCTAAGATGCCTGTTCCACAACCAAAATTCAGGATACAGAAAAGATAAAGAAAAACCAACAACATCCGTAACAATAGTTTGCAACAACAATGGAGCAGTTTGTGTAGCAAGAAAGTGGTACAGACCATTTTGTTCTTGCCATACAAGAGTACCTTGTTTGTGGATTCATCCTTGACAAGACAATAACCATGATGAAATTCAAAATAAACCAAGTTTTCTTTGACAAACTTTGAAACATAGAGCAAGTTGTGAAAGATAGTGGGCACATGTAATAATTCATCTAATAATAACAACCGAGAAGAAGAAAGTATAATAGAAGTTCCAATATGTTTAATTGGAAGAGAAAAACCATCACCCATGGTAACCTTACCAGACCCTGTGTTGGGACTATTAACGGAGAGATTTGGCAAGATTGTTGGTGACGTGGTGAGAGGCTCCAAAGTTTGTGACCCAAGTCTGCGCTATGGATGGAGTAGTGGCAACAAAGAGAGTAGTTGGGACTTGAAAGTTAAACACATTGTTAGAGGCAACAAGAGCAAAAATAGTACTGCTGGAGCTCGTTGAGTCAGAATTAGGATGTTGCACAATTGGGCAATACCCATCGAATGGAGTGAAGATGTGTGAGGCAACTTCATAGTGTAGGGATTGGGTACTGTAGGTGTAGGTTTTTACAGTAGGGTTGACAGTTATTGGTTGAGGTGGAGCATAAGATTGGATGCTTGGGAATGATTGGTCAAAGCCATAGTAGCAGCGGTTTACAAAATCTCCCATTCTCCCATAAAGTTAGCACTGCAGGTTAGCACTGCAGGCGAGGAGTGGTTCTGCCTCTACCACGATTGAGATAAGGAGAACATGGTCTTGGAACAAAGTGGGTAAAGGTTACGAACCCTAAGAAGTGGGCTTGACTAGAAGGGGAGAAGAAAAACCAGATGGGGCAAAGGTTGTGAGCTTAAGGCTCTACCTTGAGTTGTGTTAATAAACATAGGGAGGCTGAGAGGGTCTTGTATTTGAGACTCTACATCCATGAGATTAGATGCCACATGATCAAGGGTATATGGCTCGTGACCGGAGGTGATAACAACTATGAAAGAGTCATAGTCACGAGGTAAGCTATTCAAGTTGGTTGCAATGTGCTCGATGGCCGAAATAAGACTGTCACACGCAGAGAAAGTGTCACATACTTCTTTAATCTAGGAAAGATAATCTCGCATAAAAAAGTCACATTTGCGGAGAGAGTAAAGCTTGCAATGGAGATGCATCACCATGGTTGTGGAAAGATACAAAAATAGCTGAGTCAAGGTGGACCAGATGGAAGCCAAGGTTTCTGCTCCAACAAGTTAAGGTAGGATACTGGGGCTCATAATGGACAAAATCCGTGAGGCAAGTGCACTGTCTTGTTTAAGAAAGAGAGTGTAGGCTTCATTTGGGACAAATTAGCCAAACTCGGTGACAATAAATTTTGAGGGTGGAAGGGTTGAACAGTTAAGGAAATGCCCCAAGCTATGGCCACGAATGGTAAATAGAACAGGGTATTTCTAGAGAATATATATTTTTTCATCCAATCTGACATTGACATGCTTGGTGATGAAGAAAGACCCATCTTTATCGCCAGAAAGCTGAGGGAGGGGGAGCAGATTCATCAATAGTATCAAATCATGATGAACAAGGGAGGGGTATGGCAAGCTAAGGTTTAAGTATGGAAGGCCGAAATCACTAGCTCTGATGCCATATTAACGATACACAAGAAAAGATAAACAGAGAAAATAAATGGAAAAATAGCTAATCCATTATATTATTATTCAGAAAACCATATTCTTTCCAACCATAAACGAGCGCCTTTAAATAGATTCATAAAAATGTCCCTTTTTATCAGATTTGAGAATAAATTCAAAAGAGGTTCCAATAGCCTTGTAACATGGTAGTGGTCTGTGAGAATATATAGTTCATTCACAATTCTTACTAATAAAGGTTCATATGAACATGATCCGAAAAATTTTAATCAACATTTTCAACCACTTTAAACTTGTACGGGTACTTCCCTTTCTTCTTTAACTTGGCTACTTTCACTAAATGCTTCAAATATTTCCCATTGGATTTTGATATAATAATAGGTTTATTGACTCCTAATAAAGGATATAATCGCCTTGCCATGAAAATCTCCTTTTCTTCATCTGCAAATCATTCTAGTTTGACAGTTTTGAGATCATTGAGCTTGTTAGGAATAATGACTAAAGTTGAGGATTTTCCTGTGTTAGGCATGTTATAGCATTTTGGATTGATCTGCAAGTATTTACTAAGATATAGGTATTGGTATAATCATTTGAATATATAAAAAGAAATTGAAAGGAATAAATAAACATAAATGTACCAATCTGAAACTTATGCGTGTATGCATAACATTGCTATTTATACCATAAAATATGCAAAATGGAAACACTTACGGGGATATAAAGTCTTTCCAAGTTAGGACAAAGCTTCAGAAGGCAAAGTAAGGCGTTAATAGATTCTTTCCATTGAACAATCAATCCACCAAAGCTCTTTTAGTTTCCTCAAACAGAAAAGAGGGTCTCTACTTGAAAAGGGCAATTTCTTGCACATTGATGTCTAAAAAAACAATCAAGAAGATGAAAGGTTAGTAACTATGTTGCTTCGATTTTTCTTTGTGAAAGCACTCATTCGAAGAAATCTCGAAATACATGAAAATTCTTGAAAAAAAACATGTGCTCGCAGTTATTACTATGGAAACATGAAACTGAACATCTCTTTACTCAACATACCTCGAAAAACCATCTACATATTGTTAGAGATCGAAAACCATTTATAGCTCTTAAAATTTAATCAAAGCATTTATACTTGTTGGCGCACTCACAATCCTTTCTTTCCAAATCCAAGAAACCATGATAATAAGGATAAAAGGAAGGCTTAAAGTCCCATGTCCATTTTGTTAAAAGACCTTGCCTAAGATCAAGCATGGCATCTTCCTGGTGTAGTCCACAGTCACATATGAAACCCGCCAGAAGAAATACATTTGCAATACAATTCAAATCGAACGGAAGCTAAGCAGCATCCGTATCTGAAACACTTAAAATAGCAACCTTCAAAACTGAGAGATTGTAACTGGGGGTAATCGAGGACCACTAATTTATGAAGCCCTTGGGTCTCTTTTATCTGTAAAGATTGTAATCTATTGCATTTGGTGATAGTCAAGCTTTTCAGAAATGGCAAATTTCGCACCAATGAAGAAACTGCCATATTAGACAGTTGGCTTACTGATATGAGATACAGTGATTTTATTTTCATTATGTTTGAAGATGTTTGTTGGGTTTGCAGTGGGTGATTTTCCTTATGCCTCCACCAATCAAACCACATGTATGGAGGCGATAAATGGTTAGTCGATGCAAGATTCGGCTTCAAAAACAAATCAAATGGCCTTGGTAATTTTTGTTTATCATCTGAAAAATCAAGTTGAAGTGCACCCTTGCTGGAAATGCTAGCAACAAACTTGCCTCTTCTATGACTAAACTCAAATCTGAACCCTCATTTATTTCTAGGCCTATAGTGTGTATCGAAATCATCAACAAAGCTTTGTATGACTTTAGTGTCAGCTTCCATTGTTATTACATCATGGACTGGTTCCAACAAAGCCCCTTTCTAGAGGCGTTTCCAGTGAGTTGAAAGGAAAGAAGTTCGGACAGCGGATTCAAAAGGGAGGAAGGAAATGATGTGGTGAAGGATATTATCAAGCAAATGACTGATGTAATCATTAGGGTCCATCTTATTACTGTTCCAAAGGGAAAAAAACAACATTGATCATATCAAAATTGTTGGAACAATGGCAGCAACTCAGCATGCAATATGCATGAAGTTTGCATGTGATTATATGTGAACAACGATAAAGAAGAAGGATGAAAACCGAAACATTGCAAAGAGAGTTTGAACACAAGTGATAATGGCTAAAAACTTAATAACCATTTCATTGATATGTGAATATATACATAAAATACAAGAGTTGAATAGTCAAAATACTATTACCTAATGAATTACCAACTCCCTATAGACTTGACTAATACAAATTTAGTTTGTACATAAAATAATAGCTAAGATACTAGCCATTACATCAAATTAAAGTAGTCATTATGTCCTATAAGCTTAGCTATCACATTACAAAACATTAGGCTAGATTACAAAATCAACAAAATGGGACAGCCTTCCTTGATTCAAGCTTGACTGCATACCAAGCTGCTGCTACTGTTGCTGCTGGTTCATTGTTGCATTGCAGGCCAAATCTTAACAAAAACTTAGAACTTGTTTGATCATAAAACAAACATAATGCCAAAGTAAAAGTATAGATACACACTTAGCTGACCTTTTTGGGATATTGAAATGGTTATACGATTTCTCTCCATCATACTTCCATATATGGAAAAGTGATGGAATAATATGGTGAAGGACATCATCATTTAGACTACTGATATCCAAATACCTAATCCAATATAATAAGGTTGATGTGGTTGATGTGGTTGATGTGTCAGGATCATGCCTCTGTTTCTCTTGGTTAATTTTCTTGCTTCTTGTCTTCTTTCCCATTTTTTGTCTTTCTTTTCCAAAATTTTTTAGGTAAAAAAATTCAAGCGAAATGACTTTTCAACTTTGGTGGTTTGGAAGAGGCCAAAGTCTAGCTAAATATTATAACGCAGCCAAATGAACTTTATGATACTGATGAAATTATAAAACTATTTTAGGGAATATGAAATATAAATTTTTGAAAAAAAAACATAATGTAAATTTACATTGACAACAAACATAATGTAGCATGAGCTTTTGTTTTTGCTAATGGTTCTTCCGCTTCTTCGAATGTTGCTATTGTTGGAGAACATGTTTGGTTTCCTGATTTCGGGGTCACTTCTCATCTCACTCAGGATGCTTCCAGTGTGATAAATAGTGTCTCATATACTGGTACAGGTAAGGTCATTGTTACTAATGGTCAGTCTTTGTTAATATCTAGCACTGGCCAAAATACCTTGTTTACAAATAATAGACCTCTCTATATGAAAATTTTGATGTATTGACCTAGCATGAAAAATCACTTGATGTTTGTGTCACAGTTCTCAAAGGATAATAAGGTGTATTTCAAATTTCATCATACAAAATGCTTTATTAAGGATGCATGCTCTCATCAGGTGTTGTTGCAAGGAGTTGAGCAAGATGGGCTGTACAAACTAGAGGTTGTTAATACTAGTGAATTTGATTCTATAATGAATGTTGAAAAATCAAATGTTAGTGTATACAGTGAAGGTGTTTCTTATGACACATGGCATAGAAGACTTGGCCATTCATCTTCAGATGTGATGGCTCAAAATTTTCATTCTTGTAAAATGAATGTTCCTAAGAATAAAGATGTTACTTTTTGTGTAGCTTGTCAGATGGGAAAGAGTCATAAACTTCCTTTCTCACGTTCAAAAACAATCTATACCATGCCTTTGCAGCTCATTAAGACTGATGTCTGGGGTCCAGCTCCTAAATATTCAAGTGGTTTTCGATATTATGTCACATTTGTTTATGCCTACTCACGTTATAATTGGATTTATTTTCTACAATACAAATCCGATGTTGTTGTTGCCTTCTTACAATTTAAAAACCAGGCTGAGTTAGAGTTTGATAACAAAATTAATAAGGCTTAATCTGACAGGGGGAGAATTTCGAAGCTTTGGAATTAAACATTGAGTCTCCTGTCCACATATTTCTGAACAAAATGGTATCATAGAATGAAAACATCGATAAGTGGTGGAACTTGGTCTTACTTTTTTGGAACATTCCTTTATGCCTATGAAGTACTGGTCTGATGATATTTCAGTGTTGTGTTTTTAATCAACAAACTTCCAACCAAGGCTCTTCAAGGATTTACTCCTCCTGAGATGCTTTTCAAGACTTTGTCAAACTATTCTTTCTTGAGGGTTTTTGGTTGTTTGTTTTATCCTCATCTTAGGCCATTCAATAACAATAAAATGTAGCTTCGATCAGCTCATTGTGTTTTCTTGGGATACAGTAGCATGCACAAGGGTTACAAATGCCTTGATTCTAATGGCAAAGTGTTTATCTCACGCCATGTGGTTTTTGATGAATCTATTTTTCCTTTTTTTAGGAAGTTTGTTGTCAGTGTATCCTCACATTATATCCCAAATATGGTAATTACCAAGTTTCTTGATGTCTCTTCAACAACACCAGGTTTATCAGTTGATTCAGTTGTCTCGTTATCAGCTACTTCAGCTAGTTCTTCTGCTTCTGCTTCTAATGACTTAGCTATTGATTTTCCATGTGAATTCTCTTCAAGCTCTAATATGAGAAGAGTCACTCTATCACATGGTCGTATTGATTCTGGATTTGCTTCTTCCACTTTGGATGTTATTTCTGGTTCTTCTGAATAGCCTGGTCCACCATTGGTTGACTCTATTAATGAGTCCTCTACTAATAATCATCCTATGATTACTAAAAGTAAGGCATGAATTTTCAAGCCAAAGGTTTACTCTTCAGAACTTCAATCCTCAGTTTTTCACGAACCTCGAACTGTCTATGATGCATTGGCTGATCCTCAGTGGCATGCTACTGTTGAAGAATAATATAATGCTCTTGTTCAACAAGGCACTTGGAGTCTTACTTCATTACCTTCCAGTCGAACTACAATAGGGTGAAAATGGATTTTCAAGACAAAAAGGAATGCGGATGGTACTGAGGCTCAGAAGAAGTCTAGATTAATGGCTCAAGGCTTTTCTCAACAAATTGGACAAGACTATAGGGAGACTTATAGCCTTGTGATCAAGGATATAACAATTCAGATTATTTTTGCACTTGCTTTGTCTCACAAATGGAAGTTACACCAAGTGGATTTTAATAATGCTTTTCTTAATGGAGATTTATAAGAAGATATCTACATGGTGCAACCAGTAGGGTTTGAACGCACGGGATCAAATGGGGAGCAGTTGGAAGTGAACTCCATGAAATATGATTATTTCCTAGAAAAACCACATATTCTGAAGTCATGAAATATGATTGGTTTATAAGAAGATATCTACATGCTCAAATCTACACAACTTCATTTTGTTTGAGAGCTGTAGCAACTAACAAGTTGGAAGTGAACTATGTTCCCTCTTTAGAACAAGTAGCTGATATATTGACTTTTATAAATAAATAAATAAGCTGATATACTGACTAAACCACTAGTTGTTCGGTCGTTCAATTACTTCAAACAGAAACTAAAAGTGTGTGCACCTGATGAGTTCCAGAAGAAGGCTACTGAGTGAATTTTTTTTTCTGTTGCCATAAGGGAATGTTAGCAGTAAATATATAGTTCGCTTAGTCTGCTAGATTGTTAGTTAGTTAGCTAACTAATGTTAGTTAGTTGCAATTATTCATCTTTGTTATACTTTCTTGATTCTCTTCCTGTATATATATGGTTGCTTATTTGTGTATAAGTTTAACATATCAAATACAATATTACTTTCTCTATTCATCTCTTTTCTAGTCTTCTAATATTATAGAACATGAAAAAAGTCTAAGCAAAATAGAGATTGATTTTATCTTTAAATTCATACGACAATATTAATTGTTTTATTTTGTATTATATTTTTAAGGAGTCTGAGCATAAAATAGAACTATAGTTCAAGATTATTAGCTATGGTAGTGATAGTGATAAAAATAAAAAAATTTAAACAACCATTGAATTCAAATATTAGAAGCTAGCTTTAAGAAAAATTGTAAAACTTATTATCATTTTCATAAGTTTTACAAAATTTTAAAATTCTTATGATTTTCACAATTTTTAATTTTTTTGTAATTTTTAATTATTTTAAAATATTTCAATGATTTTCATTTTTTTATATTTTAAAATTATTATAATTTTTTTACAATTTTTAAAATATTTTAACAATTTTTAAATTTTTAAACAACTTAAACTTTTTTATATATTTTAAAATAAATTTTAAATTTTCTAAATAATTTTTGGTAATTTTAGAATTTTTACAAGTTTTTTTTCATTTTTAAATTTTTTTATGATTTTCGAATGATTTTTGACCAATCAATGTGCCAGACCAACGATCAAAGTTCATCGTGCCACATCACCTATTAAAAATATTTGAAATTGTTGCAATGTGCCAAAAGAAGTACTCACTTCCTTCACAACTACGACAAAGCAACAACTTGCCATATTTGGAATATTGGCTATTTACCGAACCAAATCTTTAGGTTGTGTTGATATCTTGGAATGATTCAAACTCATCAATGAAGATCAACTCACTTGGAGAAACATGTCTTGAAGATCGAATTGGATCGAGTATGTCAAATCCCTTGGACCAAAGAAGTTGGATCAAATCAAAACTTCACTTATCTACCAACAGTTCATTTTACCTTGGTCGTTAATATTATAATGTACTTAACTAATTTAGCTACTATATAGAAGGGACTATGATTGTTCTTCATTATGTTAGCAAGTCTCGAAATCCTTATATAGTCTAGAGACTTGTATAGGTTTTTGGTACAACACTTATATGTTCACTTAGGAACATTATTTGTGAGAGTGCATTCTCGATTGTAAAACCTTTATGTAGTTGGTTTTGCAAGCTAACTTCTCAATGGGAGAATTTAGTGGTAAGAGATCTAATCTTTTGACTACAAAAGTGAGGAGTCTTTACTAGGTGTTTTAGAACTAGGTTCATTAGTTGTTTTTGTTCCAAAGATATTGGATTCATCTCATTGAGCTAGGCTCCGTAGACGTAGGGAAACCAAATTGCGCAAACACCTTTGTTGTCCCCTATTTTCATTGTGCTTGTCACAATTATTGCAGGAAAGCCTACTTTTGTATTCACTTCTACTCATATTATGTTTCTTGTAAACTTATCAATTGTTTCAGGTCAACAATTGGTATTAAAGTTTCTAACCACAAGTTATGAAGGGATCATCAACCACTTGTCCTCTTATGTTGGATATTGGCCATAATACCTACTGGAAGGCACGTATGAAAGCTTACATCAAATCTATTGATGAGAAGGCTTGGTGCTCAGTTCTTATAGGATGGGAGCCTCTTATGATTCACACTAAAGCTGAAAGACAGGCTAAACCTAAAGTACAATGGACAGCTAAAGAGGAACTTCTTGCCAATGCCAACCCTAAAGCATTGTATGCCATCTTTAATGGAGTAGATTTGCAAGAGTTCAAGAGAATTGCAAAGTGCATGATTACCAAAATTTATAGATTGCCCATGAAGGGACTAACATAACTACGTAATCAAAATACAAATACTTACCTCCAGATTTAAAGCCTTAAGAATGCAACTGATAAACCATAATTTACACATATTTTAACCCCATGCTTGGCTTACTTTTGGATGAATTTCCATTGGATTTGATGAAGTCGATACTCCTAATCTCTTAATTTCATGTTTTATACTCAGGAGAGCTTAGGAAGTCAAAAAGAAAGAGAAACGAGCCAAAAAGGGGGCAAAATGGGCTTACTTAGGAAATCAACATGGCTTGGACCATTGGACACGACCGTGTGTTACGAGCAAGATCAACCACGACCTGGACTATCATCCACGGGCAGGCCACACGGCCGTGTGTGGAGTTGAGCATGGCCCAAGCCATCACGCACGGGCGTGTCCCTGCCGACCCTAGGTTTAATTCTATTCAAAAAAGGCTACTTGTAGGCCAAGAAAGGCATTCCAAAGACTATATAAACACCCTAGGGGGCAACCTAAACGGGGACACCGAGTAGAAGGCAGAAAATACTCCAAGACAGTCGTCGGGAACAGCTTAGGAGAAGAATCTCCATCAAGACTGAAAATCTCCAATCAAGTTCTTTAAAGGTTTTTGGATTTTCTTATGTTTTGTTGTTTTTCCTATTTTAAGATGTTTCCCTCTATTAGTATGAACTAAATCCCTTAAATACCTAACGGGATGAAACCTAAGATAGATCTTAATATTATTTGATTTATAAGATAAATACTTGTTTTTATTCTTAATTGTGAGTTCTTATTCTTGTTTTGATAATTCAAGTTATTGATTCAAGTCGAACGTGCTTATTCAGTGGAGCAAAAGTCCCTGTTTAAGAGTAGATCAACACAATTAAGCGGAGTTGATTGCAACCCTAGAAATAGGTGATGAAAATCTACCGAATTAGAGTCAAATCTAATAAGGGAATCCATAGATCGATTTAATAATACAATAGGGGTTTTAATTAGAAAGAGATTTCAATTAATCAACTTAGAGTCAGTTGTTTTTAGTCTTGAAAGAGATATTAACATAAATCAAGGATTTCTACAGATTAAGTCAAGTGAATAAATCGTATGAATCAAAAGTAATAAGTGAAGTCTAGGTTAATTCTTCCTTAGGTATTGCCTTTATCATATAAGTTGTCTAAAAGTATTTTCCTAATTCTTTCGTTGTCGTGTTTAATTAGTTTTAGTTTAAACGAAATCACTCCAATTCTTAGGCTAGATAATAGAAAGATAGTAATTACTAGTACTCTTGGTCCTTGTGGATACGATATTACCGGTCTTATCAGAATTATACTATAAACGATAGGTGCGCTTGCCTTTATTGTGATCATAGTTAGTTTTAGACACACCAAGTTTTTGGCGCCATTGTCGGGGACTAAGATATTAGGAAAACTAAATTTTTATTACTTTAGTCATTTTATTTATTTGCAATTTATTTTAACTTTGCTAATTTTTCTTTTATTTGCTTCTGGCAGGTAATTTTAGTTTATGACTAGAAGAAACCCGTCAGGACCCTTGATTTTTGACAGTGAGATAGAACATACCACTCGCAGAATTCGAAGAGAAATAAGGTGAAGCCTACAATATATAGAAGAAGAGCAAGAGGACGAAATCACTAATACCGAAGAAATGGTTGATAATAATCCGCTACCTCCTGTGGTTGCCGCAAATCCGGTGAATCAAAATCCTACTCCTCGTACTATGTATGATTATGCTAAACCAAATTTAACAGGAACCGAATCAAGTATTGTTAGACCTGCTATTGCTGCGAATAATTTTGAACTGAAACCTAACACTGTACAGATGATTCAACAGTTTGTTCAGTTTGATGGTTTGCAGGATGAGGATCCAAACAATCACTTGGCGAATTTTCTAGAATTCCGCGACACTTTTAAAATTAATGGCGTTTCTGATGATGCCATTCGCCTTCGGTTGTTTCCCTTCTCATTGAGAAATAAAGCTAAACAGTGGTTGAACTTGTTACCACGAGGATCAATCACTACATGGCACCAAATGACCGAAAAATTTTTACTTAAATATTTTTCGCCAGCTAAAACGGCTAAGTTGAGGAATAATATTTCTTCTTTTGTGCAGATGGATCTAGAAACACTTTACGATGCATGGGAGAGATATAAGGATCTACTAAGGAGATGCCCTCACCATGGGTTACCTTTGTGGCTATAGGTGCAAACCTTTTACAATGGTGTAAACCCCTCAACTAGGCAGTTGATTGATTCAGCCGCCGATGGAACCCTAAATAATAAGACCCCTGAAGCGGCTTATGAGTTTATAGAGGAGATGGCACTGAATAACTATCAGTGGCAAGTCATGAGGACAAAGCCAACAAAAGCCGCCAGTGTTTTCAACCTCGACGCAGTGACTATGTCATCAAATCAGGTAAAACTATTAAATAAAAAGATTGATGGTTTGTATGGTATTTTGCAGGTATATCCAGTAATGCAGTGCAATACAAATGGAGGAGGGACGAACAATACAAAATACCCACCTACAACCCTGGCATAGAAAACGAACAGATGAACTATATGGGTAATGATTCTAGACCTCAAAATAACCCTTATAGTAACACTTACAATCCAGGTTGGAGGAACCACCCAAACTTTTCATGGGGTGGCCAAGGAAATTAGAGACAACAACCCCCTTCAGGCTTTCAATAGCAACCTTACCCACAAGAGAAAAAGCCGAACCTTGAGGAGATGCTAACAAAATTTATCGTGGTGTCAGAAACTCATTTCCAAAACACTGAAACAGCACTCAAAAATCAGTAAGCATCGATTCAAGGGCTCGAGAACCAATTAGGACAACTTGCTAAGCTCATATCTAAACGGCCACAAGGCAGCTTGCCAAGCAACACTGCAACCAACCTAAATGAGCAAATTCATGCCATTATTGCTCACGATAGTGAAGGGTTAGATGAGCCAAAATTAAGGCAAGATAGTGTTGTAGAAGAAGGTAAAGTTGAGATAAGCCATGAAAAACCAAAACTGGTAAGTACAGAATACCAACCTCGTGTGCCATATCCCAATGCGACAAAGAAAAACCGCACAGATGAACAATTCAGTAAATTTATTAAACTCTTAAAAAAATTACATATTAACTTATCGTTTATTGAAGCTCTTTCGCAGTTGCCCAACTCAAAAAATTTTAAAAAGACCTTTGGATAAACAAACGGAAGTTAGACGAGGCATCCATGTAGAGCTAAATGTAGTGTGCTTAGCAATCTTACAAAATAGACTGCCACAAAAGTTAAAAGATCCAGGGAGTTTTACAATTCCTAGCTTAAATGGTGGTTTATCTGTTAATAATTCTTTAACAGATTTAGGGGCAAGCATAAATGTTATGGCTTATAAAATATTTAAACAACTAGGTCTAGGGAAACCCAAACAAACTAGGATGAGCATTCAATTGGCTGATAAAACTATTAGAGTTCCTAGGGGTATAATCGAAAATGTCCTAGTAAATATTGACAAACATATTCCCAGTAGACTTTTTTGTTTTAGACACCGATGAGGACAATAATGTTCCTTTAATTTTAGGAAGACCCTTTTCCGCAACTGCTAAAACTAGAATTGATGTTGGTACAAGTGAACTCACACTTCGTGTAGGTGACGAAACGATCATTCTTCAGGCTCTTGACTCAGATAGGACATCGAGTAATAAAAGTGAGAACATAAAGTCTATTAATGACCAATTAGTTCAACCTTATTTTTAGGAAGCACCATGAAATCACACAATTGATATCCTAGACCTTGTGCCAACACAGAAATAACTCATGAGGAGCGAAGGCTTCAGATCGATGAACTAGATGAGTGGAAGACACATGTTAAGGAGAAACCAAGAACACATGAAGCAAACTCGAGGCAACTCTATAACGAACTTAAAGACGAAGCAAACTACTTCAAGGTTGGAGACCGAGTTCTAATGGATAATACAGATCCTCGTGTTGCCACTTCTGGACCTAATGGAATAACTCCTTTCATGTTACTTAATACTTTCCCATACGGTACAGTCGAGGTAACTCATTCTCAATTTGGAACCTTCAAGGTAAATAGTACTCATCTAAAACCTTATGTTAATACAATTGATAGCAAGAATGAGGAGTTTCAACTCTTCAAACCACCATGATTATGCGAATGATAGGTAAGACTAACTTAAGACTTTAAACGAGCGCTTCTCGGGAGGCAACCCGGCCATTAACTCTATTAATTTTTATATTTTTTATTTTTAGCACCAAACTAAAAACTAACCAAATTAATGAAATACAGGTTTCCCTACCACACGACCTTGCACACGGGCGTGGTCGTGGCCGTGCGGACACCATGAATACGCACATAGGCGTGGCAGAGACTGTGTGAACCAAGGATGAAAATTCCCCAAACCACGGGCGGCGATAAAATGCCACGGCCGTGCGATACGGTCGTGGTCAACACTGAGAAAGTAACACGGGTGTGCGACACGCCCGTGTCCCTAGGCTGTGGTCGACACTGATTAATCAACATAGGCGTGGACATCTCTACACAGGCGTGGGAGAAACGAACGAAGCACTACACGACCGTGCGATACAGCCGTGTGACCTAACACGCCCATGGCACACGGGCATGGGCCACGACCATGTGCCCTGATTCCTATTTAAACCCCTTTTTTCTCACTTCCTTCCCAAATTCCCCTTCCTCCCCAACCCTAGCCACCACACCAACCACCATCCCTGCCACCGACAGTCACTCTTATTCCCTTTATTTTTAAATTCATATCCCTTTTCCATTATTTATCTTCATTTTCTTTCTTATGCTGTTCTTATTCTTCATACCATTTAAATTTAGCTTAAGGTACCATAAGTTCATGCCAGCTGCTTCATCGACTCGATAGGTCAGTTTCAAAAGGTTCAATACGCTATTAAAGAATGACTACACCACCGGAGTATCTTCCACCGTTCACCTTTACCTAGTTCATCATGCTTATTTCTAAGGAGTTCATCCAAAATTCAGGAAGTTTCACTTCTCACCCTATCTTATGATTTTCTATATTGTCTATATCTATTTTTGTACATTGAGGACAATGTACATCGTAAGTGTGGGGAGGTGTCAACAATACTAAATTATGCCTTGTTCTTAAGTAATTTTCTCATATTACTATTAGAATGAAACTTCTTTTGACTTATGATTTTTATTGATATGTTTTGAATTAAGTCATAGAGCATTAATGGTTTAAACTTTAAGATATTAGAGAATCAAGCATGATAAGTCTATTTTCAGAATTAAAACTTGATTAGGTTGTTTCCCTAATCTTAAATATTACTTTGAAGTTTAAATTTGCAAGGTTTATATCAAAAACCATAATTTTTGTGAGATTTTGAGCCTTTAAGAGCATATATTTTTCTTGCTCAATTCTTTGATTATGAGTGCGTCAACATTGATTTGTTATTCTAGAACTTGCTTTGATTATACATGTCGAAACCACACCCTTGATTTGATATACTGAGATGATAAAGGCACCTAGGTTTTACCCACTTAATCCACCAAAAAGCCTACCTCCATAATTAACCCCTAGTGAACTCCTTTTTAGCCTAAAACCATTTCTTGATTTAACCATTAATATTAACCCAAAACCAAATTTTTACTTCTCCTACTTTGACTCCCCTTATGTCGAGATTTGATTTGATTAGTTGCCTAACTATTTTCTTTATTTCATTTGTTAAATTCTATCTTATATTGTAAATACTTGTTCTTATTCTTTAAAAAAAATTGGAAATTTATCTTTTATTAGTTCGATATTGTTGAGCTTAAGCAATTAATTTCACATTTTGAGAAGAAGCTCGTATTATTTGATGTAATTATTAAATTATTAGTTCATTTTTTCTAGTTAGGTAAATTGTCAATTCAATCTCGATTCTAACCCTCTAATTCAACCTTTATCCACACCTTTAACCTAAGCCCCATTACAACCCTTTTAAGACCTTTTGATTTGTATATCATCTCATTTTACAGTGGTGGAGATTTGATTTTTAAGCAAGCTTATGGGATTAACTTTTCGTGTTTGACTTATGAGTGCTTAATTTGAACCTTAAAACACTTTGAGTGATTTGAGTGAATCTTTATTGAGGATGTCAATTCTTGTCAGTTTTGAATCAAAGGTAATTATTTAGGTAAGGGGAAACACCTATGTTTTCGTGCTATAAAAATTTATGACTTAGATTGTTTTAACCTTTAGGACTCTTTTAGTTAAATTATCAATGTATAAATTATCTATTAATTATTATGAAACATTATTAATGAGGATTATGAATCAATGAAGTTAATTTTAATTGTGTGTTGAGGATTTTGCTTGAGGACAAGTAAAGTCTTAAGTGTGGGGATATTTGATAAACCATAATTTACACATAATTTAACCCCATGCTTGGCTTACTTTTTGATGAATTTCCATTGGATTTGATGAATTCGATACTCCTAATCTCTTAATTTCATGTTTTATACTCAGGAGAGCTTAAGAAGTCGAAAAGAACGAGAAACAGGCCAAAAACAGGGCAAAATGGGCCTACTTAAGAAATCAACATGGCATGGACCATTGGACACGGCCATGTGTTACGAGCAGGATCAACCACGGCCTGGACTATCATCCACGGGCAGACCACACGGCCGTGTGTGGCGAGCAGAGTTGAGCATGGCCCAAGCCATCACGCACGGGCATGTCACACGGGCGTGTCCCTGCCGACCCTAGATTTAATTCTATTCGGAAAAGGCTACTTGTGGGCCAAGAAAGGCATTCCAAAGCCTATATAAACACCCTAGGGGGAAACCTAAATGGGGACGCCGAGTAGAAGGCAAAAAATACTCCAAGACAGCCGTCGGGAACAGCTTAGGAGAAGGATCTCCATCAAGACTGAAGATCTCCCATCAAGTTCTTTAGAAATTTTTGGGTTTTCTTATGTTTTGTTGTTTTTCCTATTTTAAGATGTTTCCCTCTATTAGTATGAACTAAATCCCTTAAATACCTAAGGGGATGAAACCTAAGACAGTTCTTAATATTATTTGATTTATAAGATAAATAATTGTTCGTATTCTTAATTGTGAGTTCTTATTCTTGTTTTGATAATTCAGGTTATTGATTCAAGTCGAATGTGCTTATTCAGTGGAGCAAAAGTCCCTGTTTAAGAGTAGATCAACACAATTAAGCGGAGTTGATTGCAACCCTAGAAATAGGGCAACAAAAATCTGTCGGATTAGAGTCAAATCTAATAAGGGAATTCATAGATCGATTTAATGCGACAATAGGGGTTTTAATTAGAAAGATGTTTTAATTAATCAACCTAGAGTCAGTTATTTTTAGTCTTAAAAGAGATATTAACATAAATCAGGGATTTCTACGGATTAAGTCAAGTGAATAAATCGTATGAATCAAAAGTAATAAGTGAAGTCTAGGTGGATTCTTCCTTAGTTATTGCCTTTATCATATAAGTTGTCTAAAAGTATTTTCCTAATTCTTTCGTTGTCGTGTTTAATTAGTTTTATTTTGAACGAAATCACTCCAATTCTTAGGCTAGATAATAGAAAGATAGTAATTACTAGTACTCTTGGTCCTTGTGGATACGATATTACCGGTCTTACCGGAACTATACTATAAACGATAGGTGCGCTTGCCTTTATTGTGATCATAGTTAGTTTTAGACACATCAGCAAGAATCAAAGACCATAGGAGAATTTTATGAAAAGTTCTACAATCTATTAAATCAGACATTTGCTCTAAGAGAAGAATATTCTGAAACCAAACTAATTAGGAAAGTGCTGAGATCTTTTCCTAAAAGGTTCTCTATTAAGGTCATTGCTATTGACTAAAGACTTTGAAATATTGGAAATTAATGAACTCATTGGTTCTATGTAAACTTTTGAAATGAAATTTGATGAGGTTTAATACAATAACACATAGGGTGAAAATAATATTACCCTCCAAGTAGGGGAGAAGAAGTGCCAACTTTTTACAACACTACGATTGAAAGACTTTAGGAGCAGATTACATTACTCATACGAAATTCCAATAAGATATTTAAGAAGTAATCAAGGAGGATCATGAAGGTTAAATCTAGCACAAATGCACCAAGGAAAAATCCAAGAAGGTAATCATCAAAGAAGAATGTCGTAACCATTTTTTTGACAAAAACGGAGATCGAACTTGGGTTTTGAAAATGAGTAAAAAGGGAGTCGCCACCGACCTTTATTAGGTGTGATCGGATCACCTTTGTTTTAATAAAACATTTGATTTACTAAAACGGGGTTTTTGGTCTACGAATATTCGAGAAAACAGGTTCGGGAGTCGGTTACGTGCGAGGAAGGATTAGCACCCTCGCAACGCCCAAAATTGGTACCAAATTGATTAGTCGATGTCCTAATGTCGAAAAGTTTGAAATGATTTTTGGAATTTCATTTTTTATTTTAACATCTTGATTGAATGTCGAGTTTCCCTTGTTTCGAAGGAATAGAGTTTCACATCCAGCACGATTGGACACGATAATCTAAATCCTTGAATCCAAGATCGTCTCTAAGATTTTCTAAACACATTTTTGGAAAGGGTATTTGCTCATTTGGTCATACGAAAGAAAACACACCCAGCACGATTGGGCACGATCTTTTCGAACTTCCAAATACGCAAATATCACCTTATTCGAAAATAGAAACAAAATTTGAAAGGATATCCACTTGTTCGGTCAAACAAAAAGTCACACCCAGCACGATTGGGCACGAATTTTTGAATTCACAAATTCACGAATATTACTTTCATGAAACCCCTTTTTATAAATTTAATAAACAAAACGAAGTGTTAAATCGTGATTTCAAAATTGATGATCTACGTAGAATGACAAAAACGAGAAAACACATAATGAAAAATGCAACAATAAAAACAAAATTAAAGCAATAATATTAAAATGACAATAAAGAAATTTAAAACAACACCATACTAGTGATAATAGAGGTAATAATAATTACAATGATAATAATAGTAATAATAGCATAATAATAAGTAAAAATAATAGTGATACCAAATATATAACATAATATAGTAATAATAATAGTAATAGTAATTAGTATAGTAATAAGAATAAAGTAATAATAAAAATATGTACAATATAATAATAATAATAATAATAATAATAATAATAATAATAATAATAATAATAATAATAAGTTAATTAAACAAAATAATAATGAATTATATACATAGAAAATATAATAATAATAGTAGATAGTATAATAATAAAGGTGAAATAATAGTAATATAAAACGTGGACAAGATAATAATAGTAATATTAATAATGATTAATAATAAATAACATAATAATATAAATAATAATAATAATAATAATAATATAATAATAATAATAATAATAATGACCATAATAATAAAAGCAATTAGAAATGACTAAAATTGAAGGAAACGGAATGTTTGGGGTAAATTCAAAATAAAATAGAAAGGGGAGGACTAAGTTGTAACGCGCGAAGACTCCTAGGGACTAAATGCATAAATTACCCAGCCTTTGATTGTGAGGCGTTTCGATTGCCAGGTGTGGACTACATTGGAAACGAAGCAAAACAATGGGGCAAAATTAAAAGAGAAGAAAAGGAGAGAGAGGATTCAATTGAACGGCGATATAAGAAGAAGGGACTTATCGTGCAAATACCCCATAAGGAGATATGCACGGTTCCCCTGGTATCCCAAACGACAAGCTTTAATTTCCCCTAACCCCTAACTTTATTCCTTTAGTCTCCTAGGCAAAAAAAAAAAAAAAATCAGAAACAAACCCCCCCACCCCTAAAGCCTTTTCGTTTCAAAAAAGGGAGAAGCGGAGAGAGCTTCCTCTCTTCCTCTTTCTCCGGCCGAAGGGGCATCATCCGTCCGTCCGCCCACCACCGTCGATCGCCATCCCCGCAGATCTAGGAGTTCCGTGGCTCCTTGTCGGATGAGTCCTAGGGTGGGACTTCTAAATCCCTCAGGCCGAAAGCAGAAGGGCCACTTTCACCCTCTTCTTCGCATCGATCTCGACCACGGGGAGAAGCCTCCGACGGTGGACTACGGGGCGATGATGCGGCCACGAAACGACCCCCGTAAGCCCTTTTCTATTCTTTCCTTTTTATCCTTTCTCTTTATGCGTTGATGAATCAAGGAAATCGAAACAAAATAAGAAGTGAAATCACCTCCGAATATTGTTGGGGTGATTTTGATTTTTTGATCTATTGTTCTTTCTTTAATTTTCTGAATCTGTCTCTTTTTTCATTGATTGCCGAAGAGGAAGAAGAAAAAAAAGGGTCTTTCCGTGATTCGATTCCTTTTTTCTCCTCCCCACTCTACATTGTCGTTTTTGAAGGCTTTATAGCCGATTTACATAAATAAAATAATACAAACTCTGTTTTGTGGACTTGCTGTTTTTTTGTCGTCTTGTTCTTCTTTTGCAGGCCATGGCGAGGGGCGAGACATGCGAAGTGGAAGACAGTGGTGTATGGGTTGTTCGACCGAGGCTCGGGGTGTGCTGGTGGTGCCAGCGATGTCAGACGCATATTCGGTCGAGGCATGGAGAACGACGCACGTGGGCATGAGTACGACGCAAGGAGCCCGAGGGGCGCACGTGAGAAATCAGGAGGGTGCGCTGGTAGGTGGAAGGGTTGACGGCGCCTAGAGAGTAGCTAGGGTTGAGTTTGGGTTGCTGAAGTTTTAGGTTTTGGGCTTATTGGGTTAGGTTTGGGTTAATTGGGCTTTGTAATTTTGGACTGATAGGTTAGGCTAAGTTTGGGTTAGGGAATTTGGGCTTTGTGGGTTTTGTAAATGGACTTTTATTGGACTGTTAATGGCTTTTATTTTATTTGTTAATTGTCTGTTTTTGGGCTCTTTATATGGGTATTGGGCCCTGGGTTAAAGACCCGGGCCAAAATTGGTGCTTACAGCTGCCCCTCTTTGCTCATTGTCGTGAAACGGCAATAGGGCAAAGATAATAGAAGAACCAATTTTGCCTGGTCTAGGCCAAGCCCTGACTTGTTGGTTATCGTCTTCTTTAAACAGCTTCAAACTCCGCTGTAACTCGTTGCTTCGATCCGCTTCATTGTCTCGTTATGTCTTCAGGGAGATACATTTCCTGTTCTATTGCTTCTTCAAGGGCACAGTAACTAGTACCTCAATCGCCTTCGATGTGATTTCAGGGAGAAGAGATTTGTGGCTTTGACCTTCTCCACCAGGACTTCAAGGAAGTAAATCTGCACTTTCCAAACTGCTTCCTTGCTATCTTCGGGGAAACTTCGATCTTCATTCTACTCCACTGCTACTTCAGAAAGATGTAGCCTGTAGCTTCATTTTGCTCTTGCTCAATCTTCTTTGTCCACTGGAACGTTTTTTGTCAAATTTGCTCAATGCGACTCCAGTCTTTCTTCTGTAGGTACCTCCGCGTGTGCCCCGAGGCTCAACCACACTCTCATGAGTTTTTTTTTTTTTACCAACAAAAATTTGAAGAACTGAAATTGAAAATACTTCGGACTCTTGTAATATGAACTAATTTTTGCAAGCAGAATTTGAAAATAAAAACAGAAATTAAAAGGCAAAAATTGAAAATACTTCAGCGTGTGACCCGATGCTCAACTCACTTCTCTCTGACATGAGTTGATATTTTGAAAAGAAATTAAAAGACACCTCAGGGAGTGACCCGAGGCTCAACTCACTTCTCTCTGTCATGAGTTGATATTTTGAAAAGAAATTAAAAGACACCTCAGGGTGTAATCCAAGGCTCAACCCACTTCTCTCTGTCATGAGTTGATATTTTGAAAGGAAATTAAAAGACACCTCAGGGTGTAACCCAAGGCTCAACCCACTTCTCTCTGTCATGAGTTGATATTTTGAAAAGAAATTAAAAGACACCTCAGGGTGTAACCCAAGGCTCGACCCACTTCTCTCTGTCATGAGTTGATATTTTGCAAAGAAATTAAAAGACACCTCAGGGTGTAATCCAAGGCTCAACCCACTTCTCTCTGTCATGAGTTGATATTTTGAAAGGAAATTAAAAGACACCTCAGGGTGTAACCCAAGGCTCAACCCACTTCTCTCTGTCATGAGTTGATATTTTGAAAAGAAATTAAAAGACACCTCAGGGTGTAACCCAAGGCTCGACCCACTTCTCTCTGTCATGAGTTGATATTTTGCAAAGAAATTAAAAGACACCTCAGGGTGTAATCCAAGGCTCAACCCACTTCTCTCTGTCATGAGTTGATATTTTGAAAGGAAATTAAAAGACACCTCAGGGTGTATGTAACAGTCCGAATTTGACCCTAATTGGAAATGTGATTTCGGGATCACGACTCCGAGTCCGAGAAATATTTTAATATTATAATTCGAGTCAGTTATATGCGAATTAAGGTGTGTGGAAGTTTCGTATAAAAATTTAACTGTTTGGGTGCTCAATTAGTTAAAAAGGACTAAATCGCTTAACTAGTAAAGGTGACCTTTTATTTGATTTATGGTTAGATTGATGTGGCTTTATTTTAGTGAAGCCCTTAAAGGGTAATATAACTATTTTAAGTTATAGTGGACGGCTATGTGGTCTTATAATATGTTTTTAAGTATTATTTTATATGTTAAAGATTATATTATAATTGTTTTATGATTTAATACTAAATTATAATAAAATCCCACTTGAGAACAACTCGATTTTAACCTGATCAGAAATGTGATTTCGGGACCACGAATCCGAGCCTAAGAGGTATTATAAGATTATGTTTTGTGTTTGTTATGTGTGTGTTTTAGTAAGTGTGAAAATTTCGTGGAAAATTTTAGCTATCTGAGTGTTTAATTTATTAAAAAGGTCTAAATTGCAAGAAAGACCATTGTAGTGGGCATTAATAAAAAGGGGAGCTAAGTGAATTGTCCATTAAACATGGGGATTTGCATGTCAAATTCCCCATAATTAAACAAGTGGACGGCAAGCATGCAAGAATATTATGCTTTCTATGTATTCTTTTTATCTTAAGTATTATTATATGATAAGCATGCAAAAGGGGTGAATATGAATTTAAAACAAAAAGAAAAATCTCTTTCTTCTTCCATTATTCATGATCTACCCGAAACACCATCAAGGAAGGGGGAAGAACCTTCATCTTCTTCATTCGGCCATTGCATGTGGTACTAAGGTAAGTAGTTGAGTTTTATTTTAGTAAATTCCTATTAAATTGAGTTGGTTATCTTAATTTTTATCAAAACCATATTAAAATTTCTAAGATTTGGTACACCTAGATTCGGCCATGAAGGTGAAATTGTTGTTGTTGTGTTAGTAAATACATGATAAGTTGAGAAAGGGATTTGGAGGAAATAGAGAATAGTGGTTTTTAATTGTTTGAAATGTCATGGAAATTATTGCAAATTGAGCATAGAAATGCCCCTTTTCATTCGGCTAAGGTTTGGGTAAATGTTTATGATGTTGAGGTAAGCTTTTAAGCAATTCATATTGCATAAGAATTCGTCTAATTGATGACCTTGATGCTTGGAATGATTTGTCTTTGAGCATGTGTATATTCGGTTATGAATATATATATATATATATATATATATATAAGGTTTTGTATTGATTGTTTTAATTCAATTGTAAAGGAAATGTGTACACTTATAACATGCTTGAATGATTTGCAAATTAGGAGTGGTTGGCGAATGCAAATTAATGAATAAGTTATATAATTATTTTTGGTTCGATTATGCACATGCAAGCGAATTAAGGGTACATTGGTTCCATTGAGTGTTTGGATCTATTTGGAATTTGGTATGAGCAATGTACATGTGATACCATATATGATGAATTAAATGCCATGATTGTTATTTAGTATAAGAACAAATTATGAGCATGTGTATATTCGGTTATGAATATATATATATATACATATGTGCTCTTGTTGGATTATTATATGATTATTTATTGTGAAAATTTGTTATGTCTAGATATGTGTTCGGTTATATAAATAAGATGATTTGAATTGATCACATGAGTGCATTATAAGCATGTTTTTATATGGATAATATTAGTACTTGAGTAGTGCATGAAAGCAATAAAATTGGATATAGTGATTTGCTAGCCGAATAAGGCATGGAAAGGATGGCAAAATGTATTCATGATCATACTTGAATGGTTCTTTTTGATGTAGTCAAATGCGCATAAGATTTTTATGTTAATGAGATATGCTTGTTCATAATACGAAATTGTTAATGTCGTAATTGTTTACGGATGTTAAGTTGTGTATAAGTATGTAAAGACTTATGAAGTAAAGTATTTAAATTTTGATGAGTATTCGAATATTATTAAGGTGACATGCATGTGATTAGAGTTATGTGGCTTGTAAAGTATGTATACATTGTATAACTTACGGCATGTTTAATTGTTGGAAATTGATGATATACTTGGTATGATTTCAATTGAATTTTTAGGTAGGATCCATATGTATAATGTGAGGTATAAATACATGCAAATGATACACCCGATTAAATTATAAATCGTGTAATGAACACTGTACTATATCTGTACCTATGTGGTGGAGGTTTAAGCTTTATGATATATATATATATATATATATATATATGAATGTGAATAAGTAACAAGCTTGAGTAACGTGCAATTTTGTGACACCGAACACTAAGTGTACGAATTTAATGTCTGAATCCTATGTGTGCGAAATCGGCTAAAGAGCAGTATCTGTGCGATCAATTGAGACCTCAAGGATTGAATTCAGTATGTTGATATTATGAGATCTTATCATCCGAAATTTGGTATACATGTTAAAGGGTGGTTTGGGTGGATCGTTATTTTAGAAGTATAAATTAATATAGCTTTCAGGCTTTGATGCCTAGCAAGCCTTGTACTGGTGAAAGTGTTCAGGCTTTACGCCTAGCAGGCGCTACGCCGGGGAATTATTATAAGTATATGCTTAAAGAGGTTTTGATGATGTGGAATTTAAACCTGGTAAATGAGCTCGATGTTCAGGTATGTGTGAGTCTATTTGTTAAATGAAAAATAAGGTAAGTGAAGTTCTTAACAAGGAACATGGATTATACGAGAAAGGTGATAATATGTGTGTATGTGATTAACTAAATTTAGTTTTTTTTAAATTGAATTAATATGTTTCTATGGTGAATTATTTGCTTATGACTTACTAAGCTTTCAAAGCTTACTTTGTGAAATTTTCCTATGTCTATAGAGTTTCCAAGGCTTGCTCGGGTTGGAAGTCAAAGGAGATCGCATCACACTATCCAATTGTGGTTTCGGTTAATAAATGCTTGGAGATTTAGTTACATGGCATGTATAGTCTAGTTTTACTATTGTTGGTTTGAAGTTGTGTATGTACTTGTATAAGCCATGCGAAAATGGCTATACTTTATGTATAAGTATGATTAACGTTTGGAGTTTAAATGAAACAGTTTTTAGTTAACGCCAGTAATGTGATTTTGAGAAATCACCAAAAATAGGAGAAATGGAATTAGAGAGTGAATAAGATATAGAATTAAACCTTAGTGTGTCTATTTTATTACGAAAGAAACAGAATAGGCAAAAGATTTATATATTATAAGATAATTAAGTTTAAACGAGACTTGCTCTGAATGAATCCTTGAGTCACTGTCCGGTTTTGGAAAAATTGTCAAAAATTGTACAAAAATAATTTTGGAGCATGGTTCATATGCCTAGAATCCTTATTGATTCTATTTTTCATTGGTATAAACAAGAACACCATTGGAAAATTTTGCAATTAGATAACTGCAGTTTTATAGAGACAAGTCAGAACTGTCCAGCAGTGTAATAAGGGTAACTTTGAAGAATAAACTGTACTAATTGGCCATATGAAAAATTCTAGAAAAATTATGGTGAATAGATATAAGAGTCTAGTTTCAAGGAAAATTTACGGATCTGAATTTTGAATTTTGTAACTCAAGTTATAGCCAAATTAGTCGGCACGACACAGTTTGACAGCTTTAAGATTTTTAGGTTTTGAACTTGTAGTCAAGTCTAGTAATGCCTCTCACTGGATTCCGGCGATGGTCTCGAGTAAGGGGTGTTACATTTGATTGGTATCAGAGCTTACGGTTTAGTCGATTCTAGGACTACCGTAGTACGTGTGAGTCTAGCTATACATGCCTTAAAGTATAATGCGATAGTGTGATGACTCCCAACTCTGATGAAAAAAAAAAAAATTTTTTTTTTAGTTAAACAGATATGCTTTCCAACCGAGCTAAATTCCGATAGTATAGAATGTGTACGCAAATGTTGAGTGAAAATATATTGGTGATGAGTTGACATTCATAAAGGTATGACTCTAAGTGTATGGTATTTTTGTTATTGATAAAAGTTATAATTATATGAGCGTATGAGT
This sequence comes from Gossypium australe, assembly GCA_005393395.2. Classification (NCBI taxonomy): domain Eukaryota; kingdom Viridiplantae; phylum Streptophyta; class Magnoliopsida; order Malvales; family Malvaceae; genus Gossypium; species Gossypium australe. The sequence goes on along the minus strand of CM016618.1, from coordinate 63,303,404 downwards.
TATGACAATTGAGTTATGATGTTATATGAGAATTTTGATAGTGACTTAGTGATTAGAGTTGGCTTATGAACTATGTGTTAAGAACAAAAGTGATTATAAGCAAATAATTATCGTATACTATTTTCGTAAATTAGCATGTGCCGAAATCTGAAATTATTGTAATTATATGTGAATTAGCCGAATATGTGTGATATGTGCTATCGAATGTTCGTATAATGAGTTTGAAATACATAAAAGATCCGATATATGAAATGATTCAGGGGAGGAAATTTTAGGTATTACTACTCAGGCTGTGAGCCTAGCAAGCCTTGGGCTGGTGAATGTATCGGGCTTTATGCCTAGCAGGCTCGTTGCCGGTGAATGATTATCAGACCTCGGGTCTAGCAGGCTTAATGCCGGTGTGTGATTCAGGCTCATGCCTAGCAGGCTCATTGCCGGTGAATGATTATCAGACCTCGGGTCTAGCAGGCTTAATGCCGGTGTGTGATTCAGGCTCATGCCTAGCAGGTTTTATACCGGTGTCTTATAATACGAGCTCATGCTTACGAATTGATTTAATTATGGTGGCAACTGAACAAGCTTAAACTTATTCAAGTGAATTTGATTATTTGGCCATAAGGTATATATTGACTTAAGTACACATTATATGTGATGTTTATTGATTAAGTAAGTTGATAGAGAATGTGTTTGTGTATTCGACATTTGTGGATATGTGGATAATACGATATTGATTTGATGTTGTTTACTTGTAACATCAGAGTATTCAATGGATGTATGAGTATTTATACATAAATAAGTTTGGCCATATGGCGATTTTATGGGTATGCAATCGGACATGTGGAATTTCTTATATAAATATATGTACTTTCGATTGTATGGAGTTAAGTTGTTTATGGTAATTATTAAATTGGTTATTTGTGATAGTATGTATTATGTACATTATGTGCGAGTTAACTTGAGGATGACAGAATCAGACTGATGAACAATGAGTGAATTGTATCAATGGTTGAATACAATGGTTATAGTTGAGTAGTTACTATAATTCCTTTTGGGCATTCTATGTGTACATTTTTCCTCAGAAGTTTATGTGACTGTTTAATTTCAAAAGAAAAGCAAGTCTTATAGTATGAGAACGTTAACTAAACATATTAATAGATGAAGGTATTGTTGATCTAGTTGGGTTATATTCGACATTGTTATGTCTTTCTCTGATAATTTATTTCATTGTGTGGATATGAAAGTCGACGGTAAAATTTGTATGAAGTTAAAATTTTGTTTTTACTGATTATTGTTCTGTTGAATCTCCATGAAGATTATATTGCTTTTGTTGCTGAGGATTTAGATATTTATGAGTGACATTGTTCTTTCTGGACATTTTCTGGGATAGCATTGAAATTGATATCATTCTATATGGGTTATAATTTTTAGATATCCTGTATAGCTCCATATGTTGAAATTTCACTATTTCGGTTTTTCCTATGATTCTATGCGATTATCTGCAAGAGATCTCTATATGACAGAGATGACTATGTTTATTATGGTTATAACTTCTGGCTTGAAATGTGAGACTACAGTAGTACCATCCCCAGAGTTATAGAAGTTATGTCTCTATAATGGTTGCTACTAAAATCATATTTGATTCTTTACTGTGTTCAAATGCTTCTTTAACAACCAGGATGAGATTTATTATAAGGTCGAGACATCGTTCCTAGTAAGACCCAATGAGTTCTCCTTGGTTAAGATAATTTAAGTAGAATTCAAAGTTTCGGCGATTAATTGTTGCTTCGAGATACAGTGTCTATGCCGAGAAACTCTGAGATTTGTATAACCATTGTTATAGGTGGCTCACAGTATTAGTTAGTTTGATAGTACGAGAGTAACATGATGTCTGACATTCTGAGATTTGATAATTATGAACGAGTGTGAACTATGATATCCCTGGCTTTGTGGGTTATAGACATAAGGTGTTGATTATAGAGTTATCTGTTCCTGAGAGGATGTACAGCGAAAGCTAGATCAGAATTTCAATTATGAGATTAAAGAGAATTGAAATCTGAAACCATGTGTGAATTTGATATGTATTGTGTGGAAGCAAATCCTAAATCTACCTTCTGGTAAGATTTTCGAGGACGAAAATCCCTAAGGGGGGGAGAGTTGTAACAGTCCGAATTTGACCCTAATTGGAAATGTGATTTCGGGATCACGACTCCGAGTCCGAGAAATATTTTAATATTATAATTCGAGTCAGTTATATGCGAATTAAGGTGTGTGGAAGTTTCGTATAAAAATTTAACTGTTTGGGTGCTCAATTAGTTAAAAAGGACTAAATCGCTTAACTAGTAAAGGTGACCTTTTATTTGATTTATGGTTAGATTGATGTGGCTTTATTTTAGTGAAGCCCTTAAAGGGTAATATAACTATTTTAAGTTATAGTGGACGGCTATGTGGTCTTATAATATGTTTTTAAGTATTATTTTATATGTTAAAGATTATATTATAATTGTTTTATGATTTAATACTAAATTATAATAAAATCCCACTTGAGAACAACTCGATTTTAACCTGATCAGAAATGTGATTTCGGGACCACGAATCCGAGCCTAAGAGGTATTATAAGATTATGTTTTGTGTTTGTTATGTGTGTGTTTTAGTAAGTGTGAAAATTTCGTGGAAAATTTTAGCTATCTGAGTGTTTAATTTATTAAAAAGGTCTAAATTGCAAGAAAGACCATTGTAGTGGGCATTAATAAAAAGGGGAGCTAAGTGAATTGTCCATTAAACATGGGGATTTGCATGTCAAATTCCCCATAATTAAACAAGTGGACGGCAAGCATGCAAGAATATTATGCTTTCTATGTATTCTTTTTATCTTAAGTATTATTATATGATAAGCATGCAAAAGGGGTGAATATGAATTTAAAACAAAAAGAAAAATCTCTTTCTTCTTCCATTATTCATGATCTACCCGAAACACCATCAAGGAAGGGGGAAGAACCTTCATCTTCTTCATTCGGCCATTGCATGTGGTACTAAGGTAAGTAGTTGAGTTTTATTTTAGTAAATTCCTATTAAATTGAGTTGGTTATCTTAATTTTTATCAAAACCATATTAAAATTTCTAAGATTTGGTACACCTAGATTCGGCCATGAAGGTGAAATTGTTGTTGTTGTGTTAGTAAATACATGATAAGTTGAGAAAGGGATTTGGAGGAAATAGAGAATAGTGGTTTTTAATTGTTTGAAATGTCATGGAAATTATTGCAAATTGAGCATAGAAATGCCCCTTTTCATTCGGCTAAGGTTTGGGTAAATGTTTATGATGTTGAGGTAAGCTTTTAAGCAATTCATATTGCATAAGAATTCGTCTAATTGATGACCTTGATGCTTGGAATGATTTGTCTTTGAGCATGTGTATATTCGGTTATGAATATATATATATATATATATATATATATATAAGGTTTTGTATTGATTGTTTTAATTCAATTGTAAAGGAAATGTGTACACTTATAACATGCTTGAATGATTTGCAAATTAGGAGTGGTTGGCGAATGCAAATTAATGAATAAGTTATATAATTATTTTTGGTTCGATTATGCACATGCAAGCGAATTAAGGGTACATTGGTTCCATTGAGTGTTTGGATCTATTTGGAATTTGGTATGAGCAATGTACATGTGATACCATATATGATGAATTAAATGCCATGATTGTTATTTAGTATAAGAACAAATTATGAGCATGTGTATATTCGGTTATGAATATATATATATATATACATATGTGCTCTTGTTGGATTATTATATGATTATTTATTGTGAAAATTTGTTATGTCTAGATATGTGTTCGGTTATATAAATAAGATGATTTGAATTGATCACATGAGTGCATTATAAGCATGTTTTTATATGGATAATATTAGTACTTGAGTAGTGCATGAAAGCAATAAAATTGGATATAGTGATTTGCTAGCCGAATAAGGCATGGAAAGGATGGCAAAATGTATTCATGATCATACTTGAATGGTTCTTTTTGATGTAGTCAAATGCGCATAAGATTTTTATGTTAATGAGATATGCTTGTTCATAATACGAAATTGTTAATGTCGTAATTGTTTACGGATGTTAAGTTGTGTATAAGTATGTAAAGACTTATGAAGTAAAGTATTTAAATTTTGATGAGTATTCAAATATTATTAAGGTGACATGCATGTGATTAGAGTTATGTGGCTTGTAAAGTATGTATACATTGTATAACTTACGGCATGTTTAATTGTTGGAAATTGATGATATACTTGGTATGATTTCAATTGAATTTTTAGGTAGGATCCATATGTATAATGTGAGGTATAAATACATGCAAATGATACACCCGATTAAATTATAAATCGTGTAATGAACACTGTACTATATCTGTACCTATGTGGTGGAGGTTTAAGCTTTATGATATATATATATATATATATATATATATATGAATGTGAATAAGTAACAAGCTTGAGTAACGTGCAATTTTGTGACACCGAACACTAAGTGTACGAATTTAATGTCTGAATCCTATGTGTGCGAAATCGGCTAAAGAGCAGTATCTGTGCGATCAATTGAGACCTCAAGGATTGAATTCAGTATGTTGATATTATGAGATCTTATCATCCGAAATTTGGTATACATGTTAAAGGGTGGTTTGGGTGGATCGTTATTTTAGAAGTATAAATTAATATAGCTTTCAGGCTTTGATGCCTAGCAAGCCTTGTACTGGTGAAAGTGTTCAGGCTTTACGCCTAGCAGGCGCTACGCCGGGGAATTATTATAAGTATATGCTTAAAGAGGTTTTGATGATGTGGAATTTAAACCTGGTAAATGAGCTCGATGTTCAGGTATGTGTGAGTCTATTTGTTAAATGAAAAATAAGGTAAGTGAAGTTCTTAACAAGGAACATGGATTATACGAGAAAGGTGATAATATGTGTGTATGTGATTAACTAAATTTAGTTTTTTTTAAATTGAATTAATATGTTTCTATGGTGAATTATTTGCTTATGACTTACTAAGCTTTCAAAGCTTACTTTGTGAAATTTTCCTATGTCTATAGAGTTTCCAAGGCTTGCTCGGGTTGGAAGTCAAAGGAGATCGCATCACACTATCCAATTGTGGTTTCGGTTAATAAATGCTTGGAGATTTAGTTACATGGCATGTATAGTCTAGTTTTACTATTGTTGGTTTGAAGTTGTGTATGTACTTGTATAAGCCATGCGAAAATGGCTATACTTTATGTATAAGTATGATTAACGTTTGGAGTTTAAATGAAACAGTTTTTAGTTAACGCCAGTAATGTGATTTTGAGAAATCACCAAAAATAGGAGAAATGGAATTAGAGAGGATATAGAATTAAACCTTAGTGTGTCTATTTTATTACGAAAGAAACAGAATAGGCAAAAGATTTATATATTATAAGATAATTAAGTTTAAACGAGACTTGCTCTGAATGAATCCTTGAGTCACTGTCCGGTTTTGGAAAAATTGTCAAAAATTGTACAAAAATAATTTTGGAGCATGGTTCATATTCCTAGAATCCTTATTGAGTCTATTTTTCATTGGTATAAACAAGAACACCATTGGAAAATTGTGCAATTAGATAACTGCAGTTTTATAGAGACAAGTCAGAACTGTCCAGCAGTGTAATAAGGGTAACTTTGAAGAATAAACTGTACTAATTGGCCATATGAAAAATTCTAGAAAAATTATGGTGAATAGATATAAGAGTCTAGTTTCAAGGAAAATTTACGGATCTGAATTTTGAATTTTGTAACTCAAGTTAAAGCCAAATTAGTCGGCACGACACAGTTTGACAGCTTTAAGATTTTTAGGTTTTGAACTTGTAGTCAAGTCTAGTAATGCCTCTCACTGGATTCCGGCGATGGTCTCGAGTAAGGGGTGTTACAGTGTAACCCAAGGCTCAACTCACTTCTCTTTGACATGAGTTGATATTTTGAAAAGAAATTAAAAGACACCTCAGGGAGTGACCCGAGGCTCAACCCACTTCTCTCTGACATGAGTTGATATTTTGCAAAGAAATTAAAAGACAGGAATTAAAAATACCTCGGTCCGCTTTGCTTAGGAAGGCAAGCTTCACTTGGGAAGGCAAGATCTGTTTTTCGATCAGCTTCGCTTAGGAAGGCAAGATCTGCTTTTCAATCAGCTTCGCTTAGGAAGGCAAGATCTGCTTTTCGATCAGCTTTGCTTAGGAAGGCAAGATCTGCTTTTCGATCAGCTTCGCTTAGGAAGGCAAGATCTGCTTTTCGATCAACTTCGCTTGGGAAGGCAAGATCTATTTTTCGATCAGCTTCGCTTAGGAAGGCAAGATCTGTTTGTTCGATCAGCTTCGCTTAGGAAGGCAAGATCTGTTTTTCGATCAGCTTCGCTTAGGAAGGCAAGATCTGTTTGTTCGATCAGCTTCGCTTAGGAAGGCAAGATCTGTTTTTCGATCAGCTTCGCTTAGGAAGGCAAGATCTGTTTGTTCGATCAGCTTCGCTTAGGAAGGCAAGATCTGTTGTTCGATCAGCTTCGCTTAGGAAGGCAAGATCTGTTGTTTGATCAGCTTCGCTTAGGAAGGCAAGATCTACTTTTAACAGAAAATTGAAAAACACCTCAGCGTGTGACCTGAGGCTCAACTCACCTCTCACATTATGAGCTGATATTTTTTGAAAAACTGAACTTGAAAACGTGTCATCTGGTGGAACTCGGATGCCTTCTTTACCCATGGTTTGGTATAGTTATCGTCAAAATTTCATGCTTTGCTGACGTACCTGTATGTGTCATGCGTGATGACGTCATGATATGCATGTGTTTGTCCTAAATGCCTACATGATTATGCCATGTGTCTGGGTCATGTATCTCTTTCATTGCGACTTTCATGGTAACCTACGTTCATTGCTTCGACTCTTGACTTTTCTCTCAGGTTTTGTACCCGTCCTTCAAACCTCAGGAGTAATCTGCGTTTCTCGTATATCACTCTTTTGCCCCACTGTAGCTTCAGGGTTCATCTCATTGTGACCCGGGGTGTAGGATTTGAATATCCTCCATTTGTCCCACTGCGACTCTAAAACATAGGATTTGTCTCTTCTTCATTCTACCCTCTTGTTATTCAACGGTACAGGATCTGTATCAGTTTCCTTCTAACGATCACTCTCTAAGTGACCTATCCAGATGTATATGCGTGATGCTCGCATGAATGCAGAATGCAGAATGTCATTTCTTTTCAAGAATGATCCTGGTTTTGCACTTGGGTTAACAATGCCCATTTTCGTCAGGATTGTGTCACTGACACGGTACCTTGTTATTTTTTCAATCAACGTAATTGGGACTCAGATATTTCCGACCCTTAAACTCGGTGAGTTTTAAGCAATAATCCTGTTTCAGATTCCTGTATTGTTTAGAGGTTTCCAGAGTAATATGCGAAACTCCTTTCATGAAAGTATTATTAATCCAATAATCGTTATTTCAATGTAAAATCCTTGAAAAGGACCATGATGATGGATGGAATGGGAATTTATTAGGAGTATAGCACGAATCAAACAGGTTAATCAAAGCTAGCATATGCAATGAAGCAGCAAATTTATTTAGAGTGTATTTTGAAAAGACGAAGACAATAGACTCAAAAATGGGTGAAATAGAAACTAGGTGCCCCAGATATCGCAGCTTGAGCTTCTCTGTTCTAACTTCTTGAGGACCTTTCTAAACTCAATATGTGTTTAGGGGATCTGGAGTACTTTGCCGATGCCCCAAGGCGCAACATTCCTCTTCATTGTTATTTCAAGCGTAGCAAGACTACTGTATGCCCCATCAAAATTTGAGCTGCCCTTTTTTGGGTTTTCAACTCAAACCCACCTTTGGTCTCAAAGTGCCCTTTACGGGTTTTCACTTTGGCCTCTCCTTTTTCTTCTTTTTTCTTCTTTTTTCTTCTTCTCTCTTTTTTTGTTTTCCCTCTTTTTTTTTTTTTTGAATTCACCAGATTGACAATATCTTTGTTTCCCTAGAACAGGCCTTCTTTACTTCTTAAAGTCTTTCCTTGCTTGGCATTCTCTTTCTTCTGAAGTTCTTGTTGCATGGAGTGGATCTTCTTCAAAACCCTGTCATGAAGTTTTCTAAGGCGATCTTTTTGTTAAAAACTCACTTCATCTGATCGTGACGGGCATCTCCCAACATCTTCTCTACACATTCACTTGATCATATCGGGATCCGTTTGGCCTCACCCAATTTGGGCTTGGCCTGTGTCCTGGAAACGCGTTGCCCCAGCAGAGGTCCTGGGAAAGGGTACGTAACTTCTGTGTGCCCACATTATCAATTTTTTTGAATTCTTTTTTTTTTTTCCATATGAAGTGACCCTTGCCCTCTTAGTAAAGAGATCGACATCCACAATAATGAATTGATGCGGACCCGAAGCTTTTGAGAAGATCGGCTTGATAACGTCCATGCCCCACGTGTTCTGTCCTCCTCGATTTGCCGTTGGCGCAGTTTTCCAAATGGCTCGAATCTCTTGATTGGCTTAATCAGGGTAGAACCATCAGCATGTGGTCTTCAAATATCCTTATGGACTCTTTCTGTGACTTCCTTAGCCTTGACAACATACTCGTGCCCTAGTAGTCTCGGTGTGTCTTAACGTGATCACACGAAAATATCTTTGAATTCTTGGGGATAACTCAATGATTCCTTGCCTTGTTCCTGCAGGAAGCTAAGCTTCTATCTTCATCTCCCTTGTAGTGTTCGCTGACACTTCGTAAGCTGGGATCTACCATTCTTGGCAATTTGGGAAATAAGTTGCAATATCTGTCATCTTCCAAGTTCTTAGATCCTCTAGACACATATCTCACTAAAAGGGAGTCAGTAACAGTGTCGTTCATGTCATTGATATCTGGGGACCCATTGTGGGTTTGGAGGTGGAAAATTAAAAGCATGAAAATGTAGAGTATGAAATGCGAGGAGTGAAAATAAAGATGCATTTTATTTGAAATAACAATTCTGGAAACAAGCCTATTTCATGAAAGAACTCTTGTTGCCTCTAGGCTTAAAGCAACAAGCATGTTTTGAATATTACTCTAGATTAGCTAAAATGCAGGTTTCTTCCACAGCCCTATTGTTCAAAACATTCCCAAGCGTGTAAGGCTTCGGAAAGCTTTATGCCCCTGTTTTTCTTGCGTCATTGGCGTTTTGACTTCTCGATTTCTGGGCTTCTGATAACTTCTTTAAGGAATTAAGACTCTCTCACCCCCTCCTTCAATTATTGCAGATTATTGTCCCGGTCAACTCATCGAACTTCAAAACCCCGATCTTAATAAGTCTTTCCACCAATTTCTTGAATGCGATGCAGTTCTCCCATTGAGCATTCGAATCATACCACTTGGGGTATGGGGGTTGCACTGGTTTCATGTAGTGAGGAGCCACCCTATGTGCATCAAACAGGCTTTGATACAACTCCCCATATGTCATTGGAATCAGTGTAAATTGGAGACACTTTGCATTGGATTCTTGACCTGATAAACCCTGATGACCATTGGTCATAGCCCTCGGTTGACCTGCAAAGACTGACTTGGAACGCTTGCTCAAGTTGTTCACTTCATTTTCCATCTTTCTCGGGCTTGACCTTTTGACACTTTCTCTTGTATCTATTTTTTCGCTCTTGATGCCGTTTTCAATAAGTTCCCCAGACGTTACAACATCGGCGAAGTCTTTTGTGGCATTTCCCACTAACTTGTCATAAAATGGCGCTTTTAAAGTGTTGATAAAGAGGACTGTGGTCTCAACTTTGGTTAGTGGGGGTTCCACTTGAACCGAGACGTCCCTCCACCTTTGAGCATATTGCCTAAAGGTCTCTGACGGCTTCTTTTCCATCATCTGTAGCGTTAGGCGATCAGGTGTTATGTCGGAGACGTGCTTGTATTGCTCACAGAATGCTGTAGCTAAGTCGTCCCATGATCGGATCCTTTCTCTACCGAGCTGATTATACTATCGGAGAGCTGACCCTATTAAGCTTTCTTGAAAGCAGTGCATCAGCAACTTGTCTTCGTCCTCATAACCAGCCATTTTTCGACAAAACATGATGAGATATGCCTTTGGGCACCTTGTTCCATCGTATTTCTCAAAGTCTGGTGCTTTAAATTTTGGGGGCAAGACCAGACCAGGAACTAAACTGAGCTTTTTGATGCTCATTGCGGAAGAGGCTCTAGTTCCCTCTACCGCCCTGAGTCTTTCTTCCAGATCTTTAAACTTGTCTTGAGCACCCTGATCCTTCATTCTTAACTTAGCTAGTTCTATAGGATCGTCCAAATCTGGGGCAATAGGGTCAGTTGGATTAGTTCCATGGCTTGGTGCGAATACTCCTTGTCCTAGATGGGCAAGTGGAGGTACAGGTGGGTATTCTAGGCCTGTAAATTCCTTTTGAGGCCAGACTCCATGGGGTGGAGTAAATCCTGGGGGATGGCCTTCGCTCTCTTTCCCGGTACTAGTTGTAGGGTCTTTCCCTTTGTTTGTTATCCCATTCATTATTTGAGTCATTTGGGCTATCATGTCCTTTTGAGCCTCTGCCATCTGGTCTTTCAATTCTTGCTGAAACTTCTTTATCTGGTCTTCCATGTCCTTCTGGAATTGTTCGTATCTTTGGTCCATTGCTTTTGCCTTACGACGAGTGTTGTAATAATGTACGATAGGTTGATCTTCGTCGGTTTCCAGGGTAACTTCTGTCACGTTTTTAACCAATTAGGATCCTTTTTTATGCGAATGATGTGATGCATGCGAGTGGATGAAATGCAATGCAAATGCGTGAAATAAATGCAAAAGGCGTCGATTCCCGTTCAATTTCTTATAGAAAGCTTATTTAAGAAACAAAATCCTTTACATAAAATAAAGTCACATATGCGACCTAGCCCTTATGCCCAGGATTTTAACTTTCTCGATGAGCGAGGCTAACTCTCGACCCCGGTCCGACTTTGATTCACATCTTACACTTAATACATCAGCTTGGACCGCTAAGGATTGCAGACGTTCAGCTACTTCTCATATCTGTGTTACAGCTTTGCCCATGACATAATCCCCCGATTCTAAGATCGTTGAATCCGGAACTCACTACTTCGCAGTGTCATTTCGAGCTCTACCACCTTCCCTTTTAATTCTTCGATCGAGTTAAGGCTTAATTCTATCTTCACCGTAGAGTCGCGTCTTCGGCCAAACATCTTTTCTTGTTCTATTAATCGAGCTTTCAGTGTCTCTTTCTCCATTTGGCTCTCACTTGCAGTCTTCCTCTGAGCATCCCTTTGTGCTGGAACCTCTTGGATTCTGTGTTATACTGGTGCGAGTAAAGTCCCCTAACTCCGATGTACATCCCTCGGTTAGACTATCCCCTTTCTCGAGTTGTATCCATATACACACGGCCGCATTATCCTCTACTTTATCAATGAATCCGTCCCCCATAACAAGCTTCTATCTTAGTAACCAAACGGAGATCGACACCTTTTAATGTGAAAATGCATGCAATGCAATCAAAACAAGAGAAAACATGTTAATGCAAGAGGGGATAAGCAAACACAAAAACGTTAGTGCAAGAGAAATAAACAAACATAAAACACCAATTGGGGTGACTACTAAGGGTTTTGCATGGTTCTGTCCAATGTGGGTTCCTAGGTCTCTCTACATGCGGTTCAGTTCTAAAGAGAGGTACCCGAACCAGCAGATTCCTCAATCCTCACCCATTGTAGGCTCATACGGATCGAGTTCAGTTCGGGGGAATACATTTCCCTATGGCCATGCGGAGGTGAAAACCTCACGAAACCATAGGTACGGATGTATTCCGGAAGCGGTCCCCTAGCCCATACGGAGGTGAAAACCTCACGAAGGCATAGCTTCTCGCTCCCACTTAAGGGTGTGACACAACGGTCATGCAAATATGAATGCAGAGACATCCTATGAGACTCGGCAATATTGCAATCATAGTACCAACAGATGCGTCAAAAGAAACATGATTTTTCAAAATGATTTTCCAAATCTTGACAAAAGGACAAAGAATAATCAATTTTACGGCCTGACTCTCGAAGGGTCCCCAGTGGAGTCGCCAAGCTGTCGTAACCATTTTTTTGACAAAAACGGAGATCGAACTTGGGTTTTGAAAATGAGTAAAAAGGGAGTCGCCACCGACCTTTATTAGGTGTGATCGGATCACCTTTGTTTTAATAAAACATTTGATTTACTAAAACGGGGTTTTTGGTCTACGAATATTCGAGAAAACAGGTTCGGGAGTCGGTTACGTGCGAGGAAGGATTAGCACCCTCGCAACGCCCAAAATTGGTACCAAATTGATTAGTCGATGTCCTAATGTCGAAAAGTTTGAAATGATTTTTGGAATTTCATTTTTTATTTTAACATCTTGATTGAATGTCGAGTTTCCCTTGTTTCGAAGGAATAGAGTTTCACATCCAGCACGATTGGACACGATAATCTAAATCCTTGAATCCAAGATCGTCTCTAAGATTTTCTAAACACATTTTTGGAAAGGGTATTTGCTCATTTGGTCATACGAAAGAAAACACACCCAGCACGATTGGGCACGATCTTTTCGAACTTCCAAATACGCAAATATCACCTTATTCGAAAATAGAAACAAAATTTGAAAGGATATCCACTTGTTCGGTCAAACAAAAAGTCACACCCAGCACGATTGGGCACGAATTTTTGAATTCACAAATTCACGAATATTACTTTCATGAAACCCCTTTTTTATAAATTTAATAAACAAAACGAAGTGTTAAATCGTGATTTCAAAATTGATGATCTACGTAGAATGACAAAAACGAGAAAACACATAATGAAAAATGCAACAATAAAAACAAAATTAAAGCAATAATATTAAAATGACAATAAAGAAATTTAAAACAACACCATACTAGTGATAATAGAGGTAATAATAATTACAATGATAATAATAGTAATAATAGCATAATAATAAGTAAAAAATAATAGTGATACCAAATATATATAACATAATAATATAGTAATAATAATAGTAATAGTAATTAGTATAGTAATAAGAATAAAGTAATAATAAAAATATGTACAATATAATAATAATAATAATAATAATAATAATAATAATAATAATAATAATAATAAAAAGTTAATTAAACAAAATAATAATGAATTATATACATAGAAAATATAATAATAATAGTAGATAGTATAATAATAAAGGTGAAATAATAGTAATATAAAACGTGGACAAGATAATAATAGTAATATTAATAATGATTAATAATAATAAATAACATAATAATAATAATAATAATAATAATAATAATAATAATAATAATAATAATAATGACCATAATAATAAAAAGCAATTAGAAATGACTAAAATTGAAGGAAAACGGAATGTTTGGGGTAAATTCAAAATAAAATAGAAAGGGGAGGACTAAGTTGTAACGCGCGAAGACTCCTAGGGACTAAATGCATAAATTACCCAGCCTTTGATTGTGAGGCGTTTCGATTGCCAGGTGTGGACTACATTGGAAACGAAGCAAAACAATGGGGCAAAATTAAAAGAGAAGAAAAGGAGAGAGAGGATTCAATTGAACGGCGCCATAAGAAGAAGGGACTTATCGTGCAAATACCCCATAAGGAGATATGCACGGTTCCCCTGGTATCCCAAACGACCAGCTTTAATTTCCCCTAACCCCTAACTTTATTCCTTTAGTCTCCTAGGCAAAAAAAAAAAAAATCAGAAACAAACCCCCCCACCCTTTTCGTTTCAAAAAAGGGAGAAGCGGAGAGAGCTTCCTCTCTTCCTCTTTCTCCGGCCGAAGGGGCATCATCCGTCCGTCCGCCCACCACCGTCGATCGCCATCCCCGCAGATCTAGGAGTTTCGCGGCTCCTTGTCGGATGAGTCCTAGGGTGGGACTTCTAAATCCCTCAGGCCGAAAGCAGAAGGGCCACTTTCACCCTCTTCTTCGCACCGATCTCGACCACGGGGAGAAGCCTCCGACGGTGGACTACGGGGCGATGATGCGGCCACGAAACGACCCCCGTAAGCCCTTTTCTATTCTTTCCTTTTTATCCTTTCTCTTTATGCGTTGATGAATCAAGGAAATCGAAACAAAATAAGAAGTGAAATCACCTCCGAATATTGTTGGGGTGATTTTGATTTTTTGATCTATTGTTCTTTCTTTAATTTTCTGAATCTGTCTCTTTTTTCATTAATTGCCGAAGAGGAAGAAGAAAAAAAAGGGTCTTTCCGTGATTCGATTCCTTTTTTCTCCTCCCCACTCTACAGTGTCGTTTTTGAAGGCTTTATAGCCGATTTACATAAATAAAATAATACAAACTCTGTTTTGTGGACTTGCTGTTTTTTTGTCGTCTTGTTCTTCTTTTGCAGGTCATGGCGAGGGGCGAGACGTGCGAAGTGGAAGACAGTGGTGTATGGGTTGTTCGACCGAGGCTCGGGGTGTGCTGGTGGTGCCAGCGATGTCAGACGCATATTCGGTCGAGGCATGGAGAACGAAGCACGTGGGCACGAGTACGACGCAAGGAGCCCGAGGGGCGCACGTGAGAAATCAGGAGGGTGCGCTGGTAGGTGGAAGGGTTGACGGCGCCTAGAGAGTAGCTAGGGTTGAGTTTGGGTTGCTGAAGTTTTAGGTTTTGGGCTTATTGGGTTAGGTTTGGGTTAATTGGGCTTTGTAATTTTGGACTGATAGGTTAGGCTAAGTTTGGGTTAGGGAATTTGGGCTTTGTGGGTTTTGTAAATGGACTTTTATTGGACTGTTAATGGCTTTTATTTTATTTGTTAATTGTCTGTTTTTGGGCTCTTTATATGGGTATTGGGCCCTGGGTTAAAGACCCGGGCCAAAATTGGTGCTTACAAAGAATATTAAAAAGATAAGAAGAAAGATGTGTAATGTATGTCAATGATATGGACACATCTAATCTGAGTGTGCTAACACTCTAAAGAAGAAGAATAAGTCACTATGCATGACTTAAAATGATGAAGATTAATCCAGAAATTGAGATTTAGATGAAGAGCATCTCAACAACTTTGTGGCATTTACAGCTAATACTATCAAAGGATCTGAAGTTTATTCAAATAAAGATTCTGATGGTGGTTTTGATAAGGAATTCCTAAAGACTTATAGAATCATATTGGAAAATGAGAGCATGTATGTGATATGAATGCTCACCTATTGAAAGAAAATAGCCATTTGAAAGAAGAAAACACAAGGCTAGGCAAGTAAATGAAAGCTAAAGAATCTCTTCTTGCTAAATAACTTGATAATTTAGTAAAAACCTAGAAGGAACTTGTTGCAACCAAGATTTTGCTTGAGAAATTCAATTTTTGCAATAATAAGCTTGATGAGCTCCTCACTGTAAGGAAATGAGATCTAGGAAAATGAAGAATTAGTTATATAGACAAAGGAAAGGCTATAATCAAAAGTCCTACTATCTTTGTGAAAGCTTTAAAAAGCTCATGTTAGACCAAGAAGGAAATGAATTCCCATAAAGTAATGTTTCATTATTGTAGTGCCCCCGACCATATTAGACCTTGATATTTCAATATGATGTAACACCCTATACTCGACTCGATCTTCAGATTCGAGTTAAAGGATGCCACATTCGTTGTCGAAGTAGCTACAATCATTTTATAGACAATTAACATAATTTAACGACTTAAATAAATTAAAAACATACAATCAATAGGTTAAACAATCATTATCGGGCTTGTTACGAGCTTATGAAAGCTCTAAAACTAATTCAAAATCAAAATAAGACTACATTGAAAATCTCCAAAATTCAGGGTTAACGTCTCGACGTGAGGGGTTCTTTATCGTGACACGACATACTGACTTGGCTAAATGGCCTCCTCGTCGCGATGACGTAAACTCTCGGTGTGCCATGGCATGGGCTTAAAGCTAGTCCTAACAACTCGTGATCGGCATTGCAATGTGGTTTTCTCATCGTGACAATGTTCTAACAACACCACAACGTCACAGACTGTTTCTGCAAAATTCGTTCAAACAAAAACCTGCAATTCAAAGGTATAACCATGCAAACATATTTCAATTTTATTTTAGACCAAATTAACAGTAATTAAACAATTTTAAGTTGACCAAAACACGCTCATGTCATATTTAAAACTTCAATTTCTATACAACCAACACAAACATCCTCAATAGCATTAACAAACATATACATAAAACATATACCATTCATATGATATAACCATAAAAAAACTAATTCACTAAGAACATAACATTAACAACATTTTCTAACATTTTAGTTTATGCTCAATGTCTATTCATAAACAACAACTAAGTTACCATTTCATAACTTGACATATCAACCTACAAGCATATATACATATGTAGGAACCAAAAGACTCAACCTATGTACATGCACTTGTAATACAAAATAAGAGGATTATAAACTTTTTGAGTCGGGAGTCATTTGCTGGATGTTGTAACTACACTCAATCTATTGGGATTTTACTGTACTTGCGCAAAGAGAAAACAAAACATATGTTGAGTAAATATCTCAATAGTAATACTATGATTTAAAGCCTTAAGTAAGATCTTAAATGTGCATATCATTAATTTTTAACATAATTCCATGCCAATTTTCATCGACACTTAACTCTTACATAATCATGCTCTTTCCCGCTCTTCATACCCATAATTTACTCATTCATGTTATTCTACCATTTATATATATAAACAATCTACATGTATACCCAATTCCCATATTATCTTTTATATCAATTTTTGAGCTTATGCCTCTTGATTCTCAAGTACTCCTCGATTTCATTATCAACTTAATAATTTTGTCATCCCTGGTTGCCCGTCAACATGACTTTCTATATAATACCTACCACCCAGGTTGCTCGACAGCGATGGTTTTTCCTCATATCAAATTATTCATCCCAAGTTGCCCAAAAATAATGACTTTGTTGGATTTGGTGTTCTATGTGTAGTATTTTCGTCTAAGTACACTTGTAATTTCTTCGAACAAATTGGTTAATAAAATAAATTCATTGATTAAGACTAATATACTTTGTATTATTATCCTCAAAATGGTTTTTAAACACAAAGCAAAATGGAAGCAAATGTTGCTCATTGGTTGTCTAATGTTTAACTAATACTAAGCAGTACGGATCGTGATACAAAAAGGCAACTTATATTAGTAGACGAAATTAAACATGTCCTTAGTCTAATCAGAAATGAGTAAATTGATTGAAAGACTAATATGTCGTCTCTCAAGTCCAATTGGAGAGATGTCTTGTCTTGGGCATCGAAATAGATGACTCCCAGAAGATATAGACATAGATGTGACTAATTGGACTAACAGTACATCGGATTGGACCCAAGAAGAATAGATCCTGAATCCGTTTATGGATTTTTTTTCACTTGAGACGTTCATAGTGTGGCATACCTTAATCCTAAGTGGATGGCAAACAATGTATGTGTGACTCGTACACTTTGATGTAAGTAAAAGATTGAGTTCAAATAGATAAGGAACCAAAAGCTAGTGCGTTGGGTGTATGACTTCTGTAGTATGTAGCGTCATTTACAACAGTGGAATTCATAGCCCGAGACATGGGTAAATGATATCCTTTCATTGTCATTACATGGTTAATAAAAAGTAAACATGGCAATGGGCCTTGTCTTTGTGATGAATGACTTAATTACTATTTGATAGTAATTGACTTTTTATGAAGGAACATGTGATGGTTACTATAAGATAAAATAGGATTATATTGGGAGAACACATATTATCAAAAAAAGATCAAGGATATCTTATGAGGGTAACACACTTATGATAAGGCCAATGAATAAGCATTAAGTAGTTGCTTTCATAATGGTATGTCGTTGGGGAGAGTTTAGCCCCAATACTAGAGTGGAATGACTTCGTGACTAAATGAGTTTATAATTAATAGGCAAAAAGATGAGATTTAATCATAAATCATTTGATCCTCAACTATATATGTCCAATCGGTTCCTCCGCTAGCTCGTTGAAACCAGAAATGAATTACATGTTTGAATAGAAATGAACGGAATTAATAGAAAAAGAGAAATGAGAAACAATCATGAATGATTATGGTTTTCTCCGAAATGGAGAAATGGAATCATTTGGAAATAAATGTAGGTTTCCAAAAATGAAAATGGAAATGATTTAATTGCAATTTTATACGAATTAGTTAAAAATGATCGGAAGAATGAGTTTATGTTTTTGAGTTGTTTTGAAGCCCAAAAATGAAAATAAATCATCTAGTCATAATGAACATGTTTAGTTGTGAAATATTGAATGAATTTCTCAAAATTTTAATAGAGGTAAAATCGTGAAAATTTTACTAAGGGTAAGATCGTCAAAATTTTATCAAATGGATGTTAATAGTTCCTTCTTGAATGGATTCCTAAAGGAGGAGATGTATGTGGCACAACTTAAAAGTTTTGAGGACCCAACAAAGCCAGAGCATGCTTACAAATTGAGTAAGGCATTATATGGTCTAAAGCAAGCCTCTCAAGCTTGGTATGAGAGAATGTTTCATTTTTTTATTGGTCAGGTTTCTAAAGGAGATTTATGGATAAGGCATAATTTTTATTGGTCAGGTTCCTAAAGGGGATTTATGGATAAGGCATTGTTCATTCGAAGGCATAAAGACACTACAATCATGGCCTAAATTTATATTGATGACATAATATTTGGTGTTATATTAATAACTGCAAAGGACACACTTGTAAAGATGATGCAAAGTGAGTTCGAGATGAGCATAGTGAGGGAGTTGTCATGCTTCTTTGGCTTTCAAATCAAACAACCTGAGGATAGTAGGTTTTTATTTCAAGAAAAGTATGTAGGAAATTTGGTAAATAAGTTTAGACTAGAGAGATCTAAGCATGCCAAAACACTGATGTTTATCAAAGAAAAGTTATTGCAGATGCTAAAGGAGTGCCCACCTCTGCAACTACATTCAAAAGGATGATTGATAGTCTACTTTATCTTACAGCCAGTTGACCTGATCTATGTTTCAACCATGGTGTATGTGCCCAATACTAGGTAGATCCAAAAGAATCTTATGTCAAAGCGGTCAAACAGGTCATTAATACATTCATGGAACACTTGATCTTGTAATTTGGTTCTCTGAAGATAGTGTACCGAGTTCAGTAAGGTACAGTGATGCTGACTTGGGTGGAAATGTGCATGACCATAAAAGCACATCAGGTGGGTGTTTTTATTTGAGATCAAGTTTAGTTTCCTGGTACAATAAGAAGCAAGGATCAATTTCTCCTTCAACATCAGAAGCATAATACATAACTGTAGGTAGATGTTGTGCTCAATGGCTATAGATGAGACATATGATGAAAGATTTTGAGATTGTCATACATGTTTCAACGACTTATTATGGCAATACTAGTGCCATAAACATTTCAAAGAATCATGTGCTACATTAAAGAACCAAGCACATTGACAACAAACACTATTTAATTTGAGAATAAGTTGAGAATGAGCATGTTGAATTGAAGTATGTTTCTACTTAAATCCAACTAGTTAACTTGTTCACAAAAGCCTTAGATTCAAACAGATTTGAGAGCTTGAAATGTTCAATCGAGGTCTGTCAAGCTTGAGTTGTTGACTGTGTTTCGGAGGCATCTAGACAACATTGCTTGATCCATTTTGATTTTTCTGGGCAACTATGATGATAATTGGTTTTTCAATAATTTTGGTGGCTAATGAAAATTGTGGCACCATATTTTTTTATTTTTTGTGGGGAAATATTGTATTTGAAAATTTATCTTTCCATATCTTGGAGAGATTTTCCTGAGAGGTGTCAACTCTCTTTTGCTATAAATACCCAAGAATATCCCCTTATGCATTCATCTGTGAACCCAACCTTCAACATCTCTATACTCCCTCAAGCTTAGCCTGCCTAAAAACTTCCAAATTCTTGTTTCTTAATAAAACCCTAAAGCATTTCTTCAAAAAAAAACCTTTCTTTCTTTCTTAACAATGACTCGCGTAAAGATAACCTCTGTTGAGCAATTCGAGAAGGAACAACAAAACCAACAGTTGGTGAGGAAACATCAAAACCCTCAGTCAAAGAGCCCGTTCAGTCTGTCAAAGAAGACATGAATCTGTTGGACCATCTCAATAGACTTAAAGAGCAGCTGATGAGATTAATGTGCTGTTGAATAACCCTCCTATGCTTGAGCATCCTCCAATTGCAGAACACAGAATTGTTGCTGCCGCTATAGCAAAACCATCTTCTTTAGAAAGCCTTATGGATCCTTTTCCTTTTACCACCAATATTCAAAAACCTGTGGTGGAGCCTAAAAGATTGCCTTTAACAATATCATTTGTAACCAATGAAATTATTCAAACAAGTACAATTTTTATCATATGATTTTGTTATATCAACCAACACATCAATATAAAATGTCAAATAGTTTAAAATTCTAGAATGTTGCTATTTCAATTAAAATCAGAATTTCAAGCCAAAATATTCTAAAATTGTTAAAAACAAAGAAATACTTGAATCGATTTCTTAAGCTACAACATCCTAATGCCGTAATTGGAAATATAAAATATTTGGATCCAATTTTTTTTTGTTTGGATGTCCAATAAAAAGTATGGATTTGGATTTAAGCCAATCCAAGCTCAATTTCATATGATTTCAACAAAATTCTGGATCAATTTCTTGATAGGAATCGAGCATTAATTAAAAAAAAAATCTTAATGATTCAGATTAAGTTAAAGGTTGGCATGAACATGATTCGGAAAATTTTCCGAAACATTTTCAACCACTTTAAACTTGTACGGATATTTCCCCCTCTTCTCCAACTTGGCTACTTTCATTAGATGCTTCAAACATTTCCCATCTGATTTGGATATAATGACTGGATTATTGTCTCCAAATAATGGTATCAATCGCCTTGCCATGAAAATCTCGTTTTCTTCATCTGCAAATCCTTCTAATTTGATTGCTTTGAGATCACTGAGCTTATCAGGAACAATGAATAAAGTTGAGAATTTTCCTGTGCTAGGCATGTTATAGCATTTTGGATCAATCTGCAAGTTTGATAAGCAAGTACTTACTAAGTTATAGGTATTGCTACTTATAACATAAAATATGTAAAATGGGAAGACTTACAGTGACATAAAGTCTTTCCAAGTGAGGACAAAGCTTCAGAAACCAAAGTAAGACATTGATTGATTCTCTGTTCATTGAACAATCAATCCACCAAAGTTCCTTTAGTCCGCTCAAACAAAATAAAGAGTCTCTATTTGAACTGAGCAAGCAACACATCGATGTCTGAAAAAAAATATGAAAGGTTAGTAATTATGTTGACTTTCCATTCTTAAAAGCATCTATTCATGTCAAACATGTATCCGTCATTCTTATACAAATTTGAGTAACATAGGTTAGTACTACATGAATGTGAAAGTGAACATTTCTTTATTGAACATACCTCGAAAAACCATCTGCATATTGTTAGAGATTTAACACTCCTTATGCTTATCAAAATTGATTTGAAACATTTTTTCTTCGTGGTGCAGCGACAAAGGGTTCGTTTATACAGATTATAAGAATAACGATAACCAGGAGGCTTTTCAAAGTCCCATGTCCCTTCTGCTAGAGAACCTTGTCTGAGATCAATCATCGCATCTTTCAAGAATAAACCACACTCACAGATACAAATCCGGCGAAAAGTAGTACATTTACAGTACCCTTGAAACCGAAAGGACACTAATTTGCCTCTATATCTGAAACATCTTAAACAGGAACCTTCAAAACTGAGAGATTGTAACTGGGGACAATCAAGAACCACTAATTTATGAAGCACTTTGGCCTCTTTAATCTGTAAAGATTGTAACCCTTTGCATTTGGCTATAGTCAAGCTTTCGAGAAATGGCAAATTTGGCACTAAAGATGAAACTGCCACATTAGACAGGTGGCTTACTGATACGAGATACAATGATTTTACTTTCATTGTGTTTGAATATGGTAGTTGGGTTTGCAATGGCTTCAAATCCAAATCAAAGGGCATTGGGAATTCTTGTTTACCAGCTGAGAAATCAAGTCGAAGTGTACCATTTCTAGAAATGCTAGCAGCTAGGATGTTTCTTCCATTACTGAACTCAAATATGAAACCCCACTTATTCCTTGGTCTACAGTGTGTATCAAAACCATCGAGAAAGCTTTGTATGGCTTTAATGGCAGCTTCCGTGGTTACATCATGGACTGAATCCAACAAGGTCTCTTTCCAAAGGTGTTTCCAGTGAGTTGAAAGAAAAGAAGTTCGGACCGCAGATTCAAAAGGGAGATACGAAATGATGTGGTGAAGGATATTGTCAGGCAAATTACTGATGAAATCATTAGGGTTCATACTATTACTGTGCAAAAGGGAAAAAAATGATCATGTCAAGACTCAAAACATGTTTGATCATAAGCCATATGACAAAATCCCAAAGTGAAAATATACACAGGTTACCACTTGACTGACCTTTCTGGGATATTCACATGATTATACAGTTTCTCTTGATCATAATTCCATATAAACGATGGAATAATTTGGTGAAAAACGTCATCTTTTAAACAATTGGTATCCGAATACCTATCAAATACAAGAAGATTGATCTAAAATACTGAAAGTAGAGAAGAGAAAGTAGAGAAGAAAATATAGTGATCAAGTAAGAGTCGTTACCTTGAACTTGAAGTGTTTATTGGGATAGTATCATCTGGTTCATGACTCTGTTTCTCTTGCTTAGTTTTCTTGTTTCTTCTCTTCTTTACCATATTTTGAACTCTCTCGCAAAAGAGGCCAAAGTCTTTCTAAATATTATAATACAGCCTTTGTTAATAACTCAGATCAACTTTATGATATTTGTCAAGGAAAATTAGAATCTTATTTTAGTGGGGGAATGAATTATAAAATTTTCCATTTCCTTGTAATTTTATAAATATTAATATAATTTAATATGGATTAAAAGTTTAATAAATTGATCATTATTATATTGATAATAAAAACATTAATAATAAAATAGTTATAATTATATTTTTTTTTATATTCAAGATTTAATAGAAATATTAGCAATAAATAATTATTTTTATATTATATTATATTATTAGTTTTATAGATTTAAAAAATATGAAAAATAAACCTAATACAAAATAATAATTCTTAATTGCTTAACTTTTTGTAACACCCCAAATCCGTATCAGTCGTCGGAATAGGGTTACGAGCATTACCGTACAATTGGAACATTTATAATTAATTTCATTCAAAAATCATAAACTTAAACAACAAGTTTACCATTTCAAGCTTGCTTGGGCCTTAAGCAATTCAAATACCAATCATCTAACATTTTCAAATTACGATTAAACATATTCAAAACATGCCAAAACAATCATCCTAAGTGCCTAACCAATGTACCCTCGGTGGTACCACATTTTATATCATTAAAACACATCAACAATGCATCATCCAAATCAAAGTTTAAAGTAAGCTAAAATCATTCAATTTAGCCTAACATAAAGCTACTTAAGACACCAAGCTTTAAGTTTCATACACATATCAAGCCTTTGGTCAAAACACATACTAACATTTAGCTTCAAACATAAACATATACTTATAACTCAATTTCCATCACATTCACAAAACAACTAACAACCAAAGACATCCTAGGTACATGCCATTACAAAATTAAACATCACCACACTTGAGATCGGGATTGTTGTTGGATGTTGACTTGGTGATCAAAAGAGAGTACCTAA
This sequence comes from Gossypium australe, assembly GCA_005393395.2. Classification (NCBI taxonomy): domain Eukaryota; kingdom Viridiplantae; phylum Streptophyta; class Magnoliopsida; order Malvales; family Malvaceae; genus Gossypium; species Gossypium australe. The sequence continues at coordinate 63,279,609 of CM016618.1, read as the reverse complement.
CTTGCGCACGGAAAACAAAACTGCACGCTGAATAAAGCTCAGAGATATTTCTATAATTTGAACATTTTAATACATGGTATGATACATGAATGCTCAAATTGAATTATGTAATCATACTACTATTGTAACAGCCTAATTTTCAAAGCTATCGGAAATAGTGATTCGAGATCTCTAAATCCGACAAGTAAGTTTGAAAATTTAATAAATTAATATTTATGAGTCAAGTGTTATTTTTTAAATATTATTAAATTAGTGAATTTTGTGATATAAAAGAATTTATTAGGTAAACTGGGTTAAAAATGAGGAATAAATGTTTACGGAGTGTCATTGAGTTAGTAGTAAAATTTCGTTAGAAAATTTTAATGTTTTGATAGTTAATTAATTAAAAGGACTAAATTGAAAAAGGTCCAAAACTTGTTAATTAGAGAAATAGGGATTTAATAGCTCAAATAATAATTAAGAGAGGACCAAAAGGGTAATTAGACACCCATGGAATAGGCTGGACGGCAAGTGTGTATAAGAAAACAACAAAGCTAGTGTGAACAAGGGGCAAAATTGGAAAAGAAATAAAATTTAATAGTTAAAATTGGACTAAATTGAATATATAGATATTTATTCATTTTTTCTTTAGCTAAAATACCATTTAAGAACCGTTAAGAAGTTGGTTTTCATATTTTAGCTTCATGTAAGTTTAATTCTTTCTCTTTTCTAAAATTTTTGTGTTTTTAAGACTTTTGCAATTAGGTCCAACTATTTAATTCATTAGTTTTTGATTCTATGGGTAATTTTGAAAGTTACCATAGATTAGTTCTAGATATTTATGATGAATTAACATGGATTTGAAGCTTTAATTATATTATATGATGATTTTATCAAGTAATTTCAATAGAAATTGATTTTAGGACCTAATTGTGAAAAAGTTAAGAATTAGGGTTTGGTGTTGAAATTCTGAATATCAAAGGATGTATAGTAGCCTAAAATAATTTGATAAAGTGTTAATTGAGAAAAATTAGCTCAATTGATGGGTTAATTGATCAGGGACTAAATTGTAAAAATTGTAAAAAAATTAGGGTAAATGTGTAATTTCAAAATTTTAAGGGCATAAATTGTTAAGTGAATTAGAATTGAATTTGATGATGATGAATGGAAAATTTTATATTATATATCAAGAACCCGAAGATAAACGTGGAAAAGAGAAATTAACAGAATAGTTCCTGAATTTCTACAACCTCTACAAATTACCCCAGGTAAGTTCATATGGTTGAACTTTTATGATTATTTTTTAATTTAAGAATTATATAATGTATTAATTCATATGTTTATTGAATTATGATTATTGTAAAAACATGAAAATTGGATTAAAAGTTCAAATTAAGTGGAACGTAGGATTGAGTACTATCGTTCAGTGACAAAGTATGAATTGACAGATAAGACCATGGTTGGACCATGGCAATGTTTAAATGTAAGACCATAGCTGGGTTATGGCATTTTAATGAAAAGACCATAACTGGGTTATGGCACCGTGAACGTAAGACCATGGTTGGACCATGGCAATATATGTATATGTGTTAGACCATAACTGAGCTATGGCATCCTGATGATAAGATCATAACTAGGTTATGGCATTACGAGTGTAAGACCATAGCAGGGCCATGGCAATATACGTGTAAGACCATAGTTGGACTATGGCATCAAGTAAACGATGTACTCAATTTCGTAAGACGTTCTCTAATTTGACAAATATTGGTAAGTTTCATATGGATTAAAGTGATAGAAATTAAGTAGTTTGTGATATTGAACTCAATCAAGTGAATTCATCATTTGAAATTGTGATTAGCAAGAAGTGATAGTGAATTGCATGTTTATGATTTGTTATAGTATGTTCGGTAAGATTTAACTTTAAAACCAATGAACTTACTGATCTTCATTAAGCTTACTTGTGTTCTTAATGTTTCTTGTAGATTAACGTAAGATTGGAGGATCGGATCAACACATCGGGCCATACTATCTAGATTTCTCTGGTGGATTTTGTAATACAATCCTATGGTCTATATGGCATGTTTAGGGTTGGATAGAAAAGAGTTAAACTTGAATTATGAATGTGAATGATGTATATATATATATATATATATATACATGTTTGTTTGCAAGAATTTAGTAGTAGATATTAGTAAATTAATGAATGGATATTTTGGTAAGTTTATGTAAATGAGTTTTGCGATGACATATTATATTTAATACATTATTTTGGCTGGAATTGGTTGCTTGGTTGGGATATATTAGTGTACTTCTATGTTGTGTGTAGGTTGATATTAAAAAGGGTGAGAAAAGTGGCATTAAAATGGCCTATTTTCGTCCACACGGGCAGAGACATAGGAGTGTGTCTCAACCGTGTGTGACACACGGCCTGGCACATGGGCATGTGGTCTGGTCCCCTGCACCTTAAAATTTCAAAACAGAATGCCCAATTTTTTGCACACGGGCATGTGACTTGGTCGTGTGACCCAAGTCAATAGCTACCCTAATTTGAACACAGGCTAAGACAAGACCGTGTGCCTCAAATCGAATGCCCATACGGCCTAAGGCACGAGCGTGTCTCTTGGCCATATGAGCCACACGGTTGGCCACACGGGCGTGTGTCCACTACTCTTAAAAAAAATTAAGATTTTGGGAAAAATTCCCTGAGTGTTTGGTTTAGTCCCAATTCACTTCTAAAGTGTATTTTGGGCCTCGAGGACCCATCTAAGGGACAATATGAGTATTATATGATTTATTCTTGATTTGTATAATAAAGGTAATGAAATATTTGTAATTAGTCCATAAAGTCTGATAATACTCGTAACCCTATTTCGACGACGGATAAGGGTTTGGGGTATGACATTTATTAGTATCAGAGCTTTGGTTTAACCAATTCTCAGAACTAATGTAACATGTAAAGTGTCTAGAAATACATGCCATATAAATCTGTGATAGTGTGATGCCTATGATCCGATCTAATCTTTGTTTTTCTTATAGATTGTAAAAATGTCTGATAGATCCGAACATGCTGAACGTAATGAAGCTAATAGTAGAGTACACACATCTAAACACGGGACAAGTAGTAGTGTCCCAATTTCTCCAATATGACAACAAGGACTTAAAAATATGTTCTATGGATTTATGAACTAATGGTTTAATGAGATGATGCAAGAAAGAACTCAGGCTTAGCAACCTCCTCCCCCTATTGCACAATCTATAGCACCCCCAGTTGTACCTCCACCTCCTCCAGTAACTGAATCAAGTAAGCGTACTCTTGTAGAAAAACTCAAAAATTTTGGGGCTGAAGAATTTCGGGCAGGTCAAATAATAACCCGTCAAAGCTGAGTATTGGCTTCAGAATACAATAAGAGTTTTTAAAGAAATATCTTGTCCTCCAGAAAATTATTTGAGGTGTGCTTTTTCCTTACTGAAAGAGGAAGCACATAATTGGTGGATGACAATTGTGGCTGTGGGGCCAAAAGAGAAAATCACTTGGGAATTTTTCCAGAGTGAATTTAAAAAGAAATATGTCGGTAAGAGGTATCTGGATAAAAAGAAGATAGAATTCCTATATTTGCGACAAGGTAACCGATTAGTAGCTGAGTACAAAAGGGAACTTGTATACCTCAGTAGATATGCCTGGGAAATTGTATCAACCGAGGAAGAAATGTGTATTCAATTTGAGGAAGGGTTAAATGATGAAATCAAAATGATGATTGGGGGCACAGAGATACAAGAATTTGTTGTTCTGTCAGATCGTGCTCAGAAAATTGAAGAGGTGTACAATAGAAAAATACAACGGGAAAGAAAGAATAAAGAATCCTATAAGAGAATCTCATCCAAATCATTTTCAGCATTTTTGGCTAAAAAGTTTAGAGATGATTCTAGTCGATCTACCTCAATGCCGGAACGATCGAGTAAGAATAAGTTAACTCAACATGATTTCAGGGTAACTGTTAAACCTGCAGCTAGTGTTGGCAGTGTACAGAATACTCCTAGACCTAGATGCAAATATTGTGGGAAACCTCACTCCAGTAAATGTAGAGGCAAGACAGGAGCTTGTTACAAGTACGGGGCTACTGACCATTTTATTCGAGATTGTCCTCAACTGCTTAAAGAAGAGGGAGAAAAAAAAAGAAAAGCAATTAGCTACTTCTCAAAGAAGTAAATATTCAGGACAAAGCAGTGCTATGAGGACTGCTTGTTCGGGTATGAGAGATTCGGCTACTCGGTCAGAGCCTAGGGCACCTGCACGTACATAAGTTATTCGAGCTAGAAAGGAAGCAACAGCTCCATACGTAATTGCTGGTACTTTCTATCTTTTTGATGTTACTATGTATGCATTAATTGACCCTAGGTCTACACATTCTTATGTTTGCACTGCATTAGCATCAGAAAAGAAATTGTTTGTTGAACCTACTGATGATGATGTTCAAGTCACTAATCCGTTAGGTCAAAGTGTGATAGTGAATCGAGTGTGTCGCGACTGTCCACTGAAAATAAAAGGCTGTGAATTCCCTGCTAATTCGATGCTACTACCTTTTTGAGAATTTGATGTTATTTTAGGAATGGACTGGTTAACAAAGCATGACGCTGTAGTAAATTTTAGAGAAAAATGAATTGATCTGAAATGTCAGACATGTGAAATGATTATTGTTGAGTCTGAAAATCCGAAAGGAACTGTTAGAATTATTTCAGCTTTTTTAGCTCAAAGGTTAATGCAAAAAAGGAAATGAGGCATTTTTAGCCTGCATTCTTGATACTCAGGGTTTTGAATCGAAGTTAGAACAGTTACCAGTTGTTAATGAGTTTACTGATTTTTTTCGGAGGAAATACCAAGTTTACCACCTGATTGTGAAGTTGAGTTTGTGATTGATGTGATTCTGGGAATAGCTTCGATATCAATAACACTGTATAGAATGGCACCTACCAAATTAAAGGAATTAAAGACATAGTTGCAAGAGTTACTGGACAAAGGGTTCATTAGACCGAGTATGTGTCATTGGGGTGCACCTTGATGTGTCTAAAACTAACTATAATCACAATAAAGGTAAGCGCACCTATCGTTTAATAGTAGAGTTACTAGACAAAAGGTTCATTAGACCGAGTATGTCTCATTGGGGTACACCTTGATGTGTCTAAAACTAACTATGATCACAATAAAGGTAAGCGCACCTTTTTTTTAACAATAAGAACAACTAAAATAAAGAAAATAGTTAGGCAGCTGATCAAATTAAATCTTGACATAAGGGAAGTCAAAGTAGGAGAGGTAAAAATTTGGTTTTGGGTTAATATTAATGGGTGAGTCAAGAAATGATTTATTAGGCTAAAAAGGGTTCACTAGAGGTTAATTATGAAGGTAGGTTTTTTTATTTATGGAGTATGTGGGTTAGATCCTAGGTGCCTTTATCATCTCAGTATATCAAATCAAGGGTGTGGTGTCGACATGTATAATCGAAGCAAGTTCTAGAATAACAAATCAATGTTGACACACTCATAATCAATAAAGTGAGCAAGAAAAATATATGCTCTAAAAGGCTCAAAAACTCACAAAATTTATGGTTTTGGATGTCAACCTTGCAGATTTCAGACTTCAAAGTAATATTTAAATTTAGGGAAACAACCTAATAAATTTTTAATTCTGAAAATAGACTTATCATGCTTGATTCTCTAATGTCTTTGTCGTTTAAACCATCAATGCATAATTACCTATGACTTAATCCAGAACATATTAATGAAAATCATAAGTTAATAGAAGTTTTATTCTAATAGTAATATGAGAAAATTACTTAAGAACAAGACATAATTCAGGGATTTTCTGATAATGAATCAAATAACCTCCCCACACTTAAGATGTACATTATCCTCAATGTACAAAGATAGATAATAATAATATAGTAATAAAATCATAAGATAGGGAGAGAAGTGAAACTTCCTGAATTTTGGATGGAGTCAAGGAAAAGAAACAGTAAAGTTGGGCCGAGGTGAAAGTGGGGGAGGATACTTCGGTGGTGGTGTGGGCATTACTTAATAGCCCCTTGAACCTAAATTAAAGAAATCAAAATATAATAATATAAATTAAAGACAAGAAAGATAAAGGAAAAGAATTTAAAAATGAAATTAAAAGAAAAAGAAAAAATAAATGGACTCAAAGGTCCTTGTCTTGTCGAGCCAATGAAGCTGCCGGCATGAACTTATGTAGAGTGGTCGCGTATGGGGAGACCGTGCCAGGATCATTTTGCTTTTTTGACATGGGGGTGGTGGCTGGTGGTAGGAAAGGAGAAAAAAATATGGTGGCTAGGGTTGGGCAGAAAGGGATTTGGGGAAGAAAGTGAACAGAAAAGGAGGTTTAAATAGAGATTGGGACACATGGTCGTGGCCCACGCCCGTGAGCCATGGGTGTGTTAGGTCACACGGTCGTGTGATGCTTCATTCGTTTCTCCCATGCCTATGTAAACGTTTCCACGCCCATGTTAATTGATCAGAATCAACCACAGCTTATAGGCACGGGCGTGTCGTATGCTCGTGTAGATTTCTCAGTTTCAACCACGACCGTATCGCACAGCATAACTGGATGTACTTGCAAAGAACCACACAAACCATCAATCTTTTTATTTAACAGCTCTACCTGGTTTGATAGCATGGTGACTGCGTCGAGGTTGAAAAAACAGGCTGCCTTCATTGGCTTCGTCCTCATAACTTGCCACTGATAGTTATTCAGTGACATCTACTCAATGAATTCAACTGCCTAGTTGAGGGGTTCATACTATTGTAAAAGGTTTGAACCTGTAGCCACAAAGGTAATCCATGGTGTGGGCACCTTCTCAACAAATCCTTATATATCTTCCATATGTCGTAAAGTGTCTCTAAATCCATCTGCACAAAAGAAGAGATATCATTCCTCAACTTAGCTGTTTTAGCTAGTGAAAAATATTTAAGTAAAAATTTTTCGGTCATTTGTTCCCATGTAGTGATTGATCCTCGTGGTAACGAGTTCAACCACTGTTTAGCTTTGTTCTTCAACGAAAGGGAAACAACCGAAGGTGAATGGCATCATTAGAAACGCCATTAATCTTGAAAGTGACGCAAAATTCTAGAAAATTTGCCAAGTGATTGTTTGAATCCTCATCCTGCAAACCATCAAACTAAACAAATTGCTGAATCATCTGAATAGTGTTAGGTTTCAATTCAAAATTATTTACAGCAATAGCAGGTCTAACAATATTTGATTCAGTTCCTGTTAAATTAGGTTTAGCATAATTATATATAGTACAATGAGCAGAATTTTGATTCACCGGGTTTGCGGCAACCACATGAGGTAGTGGATTATTATTAGCCATCTCTTCAGCAGTATTGGTATCGTCCTCTTGCTCTTCTTCTATGTATTGTAGACTTCACCTTATTTCTCTTCGGTTTCTACGAGCTGTACTTTCAATCTCACTGTCAAAAAGTAATGGTCCTGACAGGTTCCTAGTAGTCATAAACTAAAAGTTCCTGCCAGAAGCAAAGAAAAGAAAAAGTTAGTAAATTTAAAAATAAATAAAACTAAGAATGGCTAAAGTAGTAAAAATTTAGTGTTCCTAATATCTTAGTCCCCAACAACGGCGCCAAAAACTTGATGTGTCTAAAACTAACTATGATAACAATAAAAGCAAGCGCACCTATCGTTTAATAGTATAGTTATGGTAAGACTAGTAATATCGTATCCACAAGGACCAAGAGTACTAGTAATTACTATCTTTTTATTATCTAGCCTAAGAATTGGAGTGATTTCTTTTAAACTAAAACTAATTAAAAGCACGACAGAGAATGAATTAGGAAAATACTTTTAGACAACTTATATGATAAAGGCAATACCCAAGGAAGAATCCACCTAGACTTCACTTATTACTTTTGATTCATATGATTTATTTACTTGACTTAATCTGTAGAAATCCCTGATTTATGTTAATATCTCTTTCAAGACTAAAAACAACTGACTCTAGGATGATTAATTGAAATCTCTTTCTAATTAAAACCCCTATTGTCGCATTAACTCGATCTATGGATCCCCTTATTAGATTTGACTTTAATCCGGCAGATTTTCGTCGCCTTATTTCTAGGGTTGCAATCAACTCCACTTAATTGTGTTGATCTACTCTTAAACAGGGACTTTTGCTCCTCTGAATAAGCACATTCGACTTGAATCAATAACCTAAATTATCAAAACAAGAATAAGAACACACAATTAAGAATAAGAACAAGTATTTATCTTATAAATCAAATAATAATAAGATCCATCTTAGGTTTCATCCCCTTAGGTATTTAGGGAATTTAGTTTATACTGATAAAGGGAAACATCTTAAAATAAGGAAAACAACAAAACATAAGAAAAACCCAAAAAACTTCTAAAGAACTTGATGGGAGATCTTCAGTCTTGATGAAGATCCTTCTTCTGAACTGCTCCCGATGGCTGTCTTCGAGTATTTTCTGCCTTCTATTCGGGTCTCCTTTTAGGTTGCCTCCTAGGGTATTTATATAGGCTTTGGAACGCCTTTCTTGGCCCACAAGTAACTTTTTCCGAATAGGATTAAACCTGGGTTCGGCAGGGACACGCCCGTGTTTGATGGCCTTAGGCCGTGCTCGCTTCTGCTCGCCATACACGGTCGTGTGGTCTATCCGTGTGCGATATTCCAGGCCGTGTTTCATCCTACTTGTAACACACTACCGTGTTCAATGGTCCAGGCCGTGTAAAACATTTTGTCCCTTTTGTCCCTTTTTGGCTCGTTTCTCGTTCTTTTCGACTTCTTAAGCCCTCTTGAGTGTAAAACATGAAATTAAATGATTAGAAGTATCAAATTCATCAAATCTAATGAAAATTCATCCAAAAATAAGCTAAGCATAGGGTAAAAATATGTATAAATTATGGTTTATCACACCTGTCTTATTTGCGAAAAAGAAAGATGGGTCTTTGAGATTGTGTATTGATTACAGATAGTTGAACAATGTCACAATTGAAAATAAATACCCTTTTACCACAAATTGACGATTTGTTTGATCAGCTAAAAGGTGTTGCAGTATTTTCGAAGATAGACCTCAGATCCGGGTATTACCATTTGAAAGTTAAAGAGTGCGATGTTTCAAAGACTGCTTTCAGAACTTGGTATGGTCATTATGAGTATTTGGTTTGACTAATGCTCATACTACTTTCATGGATTTAAGGAATCAAATTTTCCAATCATATTTGGATAGATTTGTGGTTGTGTTTATTAATGATATACTGATTTATTCCAAGACATAATCCAAGCATGCACAACACCTGAGAATTGTGTTACAGACTTTGAGAGAAAAGCAGTTGTATGCAAAGTTCAGCAAATGTGAATTTCGTTTCATGAGGTTGGATTTCGGGGTCATATTGTATCAATTGAAGGGACTCGAGTGGATCCGAGCAAAGTGTCTGCAGTGGTGAATTGGAAAATTCCAAAGAATATAATAAAAGTGCAAAGTTTTATGGGATTAGCATGATACTACCGCTGTTTTGTTAAGAATTTCTCGATGATTGCTTTACCGATGACCCGATTACTATAGAAGAATGTTGAATTTGTGTGGTTTGATGAATGTCAGCAAAGTTTTGAACAGTTAAAGAAAATGTTGACAGAAGCTCTAGTTTTGACTCAACCAGAGTCGAGTGTGCCATATGTTGTATATAGTGATACGTCTCTGAATGGTTTGGGTTGTGTCTTAATGCAGTCAGGAAAAGTAGTGGCCTATGTTTCTCGGTAATTAAAACCACATGAAAAGAATTATCCTACGTATGATCTCGAATTGGCTGCAATCGTATCTGCTTTGAAAATCTGGAGACATTATTTATACGGTGAGAAATGTTATGTGTACACAGATCATAAAAGTTTAAAATATTTGATGACTTAGAAGGAGTTGAATCTGAGACAGAGACAGTGACTAGAGCTATTGAAAGACTATGACTTGGTTATTAATTTCCACCTGGGAAAGGCAAATGTAGTTGCTGATGCACTCAGTCGAAAGTCATCTTTGTTTGCACTTCGGGCGATGAACATTCATTTGTCGTTTAATGAAGACGATTCTGTATTAGGAGAGTTGAAAGCAAAACCTCTGTTCTTTCAGCGAATTCGGGAGTTGCAAGATGATGACTCAAAATTGGTGTTAAAAAGACAGATGGTTAGGGACAAGTTGAGTTCTGAATATGCCATTGATGATAACGGTATGTTGCATTATCACAATAGAATTTGTGTTCCGAACAATTCAGATCTGAAAAATGATATTTTATCTGAAGTTCACAGTAGCATGTATTCCATTCATCCGGGTAGTACGAAGATGTATTATGATTTGAAAAAGATGTATTGGTGGCCGATTATGAAACAGGAAATCTGCGAATTTGTTGCAAAGTGTCTGATTTGTCAGCAAGTCAAAATAGAGCATCAGGAACCGACGGGTTTGCTACAGCCTGTCATGATTCCTGAGTGGAAATGGGAGCATGTCACGATGGATTTTGTATCTGGATTACCTGTGACTCCAAGAAAGAAAGATTCGATCTGGGTGATTGTTGATAGATTGACTAAGTCGGCACATTTTATCCTCGTCAGAACAGATTTTTCACTTGAGAAGTTAGCAGAGTTATATATGTATTAGATTGTAAGACTACACCGGGTTCCAACATCTATTATTTCAGATCGAGATCAGAGGTTTACATTGAGATTTTGGAGTAAATTACAAGAAGCCTTGGGTACTAAGCTAAATTTCAACACAACATTTCATCCTTAGACTAACGGGCAAACAGAACAAGTGATTCAGATTTTAGAAGACATGTTGAGATGTTGTATACTTGAGTTTGGATATAGCTGGGAAAGGTACTTACTCTTGGCCGAATTTGCATATAACAATAGTTATCAGTCCAGCATAAAAATGGGACCATTTGAATCTCTTTATGGTAGAAAATGTAAGACTCAATTGTATTGGTCTGAATTGAGTGAATTCAAGTTAGTGGGAGTCGACTTGATCCAAGAAACTGAAGAAAAAGCTTGAATCATCCGGGACAGTTTGAAAGCTGCTTTAGACCGTCAGAAATCATATGCAGATTTGAAAAGAAGAGATATAGAATTTGCAGTTGGCGATCGAGTGTTCTTAAAAGTTTCATCGTGGAAGAAAGTGTTACGGTTTGGCAGAAAAGGGAAACTAAGTCTAAGATTTATTGGACCGTATGAGATAATTGAAAGAATTGGCCATGTGGCTTATCGATTAGCTTTACCTCCAGAACTAGAGAAAATTCATAATGTGTTCCATGTATCCATGTTGAGACGATAAAAATCAGATCCTTCATACGTGATTCCTCATAGTGAAATTGAGATACGACCAGATATGACGTATCCAGAAGAACCAATGAAGATTTTGGCTCGAAAGGATAAAAAATTACAGAATAAACGATTGCCATTAGTTAAAGTGTTGTGGCATCATCATGGTTCGGAGGAGAGAACCTGGTAAACAGAAGAATCAATAAGATCACAGTATCCGAACTTATTCTCAAGTAACAAATTTCGAGGACGAAATTTCCTAAAGGGGGAGTTGTAACACCCTAATTTTCAGAAGTGTCGGAAACAGTGATTTGAGATCACTAAATCCAACGATTAAGTTTGAAAATTTAATAAATCAGTATTTATAAGTCAAGTGTGATTTTTGAAATATTATTAAATTAGTGAATTTTGTGATTTAAAAGAATTTATTAGGTAAATTGGGTTAAAAATGAGGAATCGAGACCTCAATTTCATAAATCAAGCCGTAAATATTTTATAAATATTTACGGAGTGTCATTGAGTTATTAGTAAAATTTCATTAGAAAATTTTAACGTTTTGATAGTTAATTAATTAAAAAGGAATAAATTGAAAAAGGTCCAAAACTTGTTAATTAGAGAAATAGGGATTTAATAGCTCAAATAATAATTAAGAGAGGACCAAAAGGGTAATTAGACACCCATGGAATAAGCTGGGCGGCAAATGTGTATAAGAAAACAACAAAGCTAGTGTGAATAAGGGGCAAAATTGGAAAAGAAATAAAATTTAGTAGTTAAAATTGGACTAAATTGAATCTCTAGATATTTATTCATTTTTCTTCAGCTAAAACACCATTTAAGAACCCTTAAGAAGCTGGTTTTCACATTTTAGCTTCATGTAAGTTTAATTCTTGCTCTTTTCTTAATTTTTTTATGTTTTTAAGACTTTTACAATTAGGTCCAACTATTTAATTCATTATTTTTTGATTCTATGGGTAATTTTGAAAGTTACCATAGAGTTCCGGATATTTATGATGAATTAACATGGATTTGAAGCTTTAATTTTATTATATGATTTTATCAAGTAATTTCAATAGAAATTGATTTTAGGACCTAATTGTGAAAAAGTTAAGAATTAGGGTTTGGTGTTGAAATTTTGAATATCAAAGGCTATATAGTAGCCTCAAATGATTTTGTAAAGTGTTAATTGAGAAAATTTAGTTCAATTGATGGGTTAATTGATCAGGGACTAAATTATAAAAATTGTAAAAATTAGGGTAAATGTGTAATTTTAAAAATTTAAGGGCATAAATTTTTAAGTGAATTAGAATTAAATTTGATGCTGATGAATGAAAAATTTTATATTATAAATTAAGAACCTGAAGATAAACGTGGAAAAGAGAAATTAACAAAATAGTTCCTGAATTTCTACAACCTCTACAAATTACCCCAGATAAGTTCATATGATTGAACTTTTATGATTATTTGTTAATTTAGGAATGATATAATGTATTAATTCATATGTTTGTTATTGAATTATGATTATTGTAAAAACATGAAAATTAGATCAAAAGTTCAAATTAAGTGGAACGCAGGACTGAGTACTATAGTTCAATAACAAAGTATGAATTGATGGATAAGACCATGGTTGGACCATGGCAATGTTTAAATGTAAGACCATAGTTGGGCTATGGCATTTTAGTGAAAATACCATAACTGGGTTATGGCACCGTGAACGTAAGACCATGGTTGGACCATGGCAGTATATGTATATGTGTAAGACCATAGTTGGGCTATGGCATCCTGATGATAAGACCATAACTAGGTTTTGGTATTACGAGTGTAAGACCATGGCAGGGCCATGGCAATATACGTGTAAGACCATAATTGGACTATGGCATCAAGTAAACGATGTACTCAATTCCGTAAGACGTTCTCTAATTTGACAAATATTGGTAAGTGTTATATGGATTAAAATGATAGAATTAAGTAGTTATTTATATTGAGCTTAATCAAGTGAATTCATCATTTGAAATTGTGATTGACAGGAAGTGATAGTGAATTGCATGTTTATGATTTGTTATAGTATGTTCGGTAAGATTTAACTTTAAAACCAATGAACTTACTAAGCTTCATAAAGCTTACTCGTGTTGTTAATGTTTCTTGTATTTTAACGTGAGATTGAAGGATCGGATCAACATATCGGGCCATACTATCTAGATTTCTTCGGTAGATTTTGTAATACAATCCTATGATTTATATGGCATGTATAGGGTTGGATAGAAAAGAGTTAAACTTTAATTATGAAAGTGAATGATGCATATATGTGTGTGTGTGTGTGTGTGTGTGTGTGTGTGTGTGTGTGTGTGTGTGTGTGTGTGTGTGTGTGTGTGTGTGTGTGTGTGTGTGTGTTTATTTGCAAGAATTTAGTAGTAGATATTAGTAAATTAATGAATGGAGTTATTTTGGTAAGTTTATGTAAATGAGTTTTGCGATGACATATTATATTTAATACATGATTTTGGCTGGAATTGGTTGCTTGGTTGGGATATATTAGTGTACTTCTATGTTGTGTGCAGGTTTATATTAAAAAAGGTGAGAAAAGTGGCCTTAAAATGGCCTATATTCGTCCACACGGGCAAACACGGAGTGTGTCTCGGCCTTGTATGACACACGGCCTAGCACATGGGCATGTGGTCTGGCCGTGTGTCCCCTGCACCTTGAAATTTCAAAACAGAATACCCAGGTTTTTGCACACAGCCTAGCACACGGGTGTGTGACTTGGCCGTGTGACCCTTGTACTTTACACACGGCCTAGCACACGGGCGTGTGGTTGGCCGTATGACCCAATTCAGTAGCTACACTAATTTGAACACGGGCTAGGACACGGTCGTGTGCCTCACATTGAATGCCCACACGGCCTAAGCCATAGGCGTGTCAGTTGGCCGTGTGAGCCACACGATTTGTAACACCCTAAACCAGGCCTAAACACTACAACCGGATCTGGTATGTCACTAAGAAAAATTTTGTCAAACATGTCGTATTTTCAGAAAAGCCCAAATATATTTTATATAGAATATGCCTTTGTAAAATAAAACTCAAACTTAATTACATGCCTTAGTTTAATTAAAGTAAAATTTTAAATAACTAAAAGTAACAAAAGCCCGTAATAAAACAAAATATAAACTAGTGGCACATGGCCTTATTACATTGAAGTTTAAAATCCATTAATTAAAATACAATATAAAATAATTAACTTCAGTCTTTTTACCAAATCCACATATTCTTCTGCATGGCCACCTTGCGTTCCTCTCCAGCCCAGTCCGCAGCACTAGGTATCACCTAAAATGATAATTAAAAGGGTGAGTCGCGAGACTCAGTGTGCAACCCTCATGCACCACTAGATTTTGGGCCTTAGGCCCATAAAATAGATTAATAATTTCATTTATAAAAATAACAAATAATATGCAAGGCCCAACCCGTTTGCCTAGGTTTCTATCCGCTACACGCCCCCGTACCAGCTATTCACACCATTGGGAATTTCTACACTCGACCCACACCGCTACACGCCAAGATGGTAGTCATGCTGCTCATCAACATATTATGGCTGAAGCCTTTATAACAGATCACGGCATTTGCCGCTACAACATATAACAGATCACGATATAAATTGCTACACATATAACGTATAACTTCCTTCTTTCATCAACCCAACCCATGCAATCATATACAAGCAAATTACTTATAACATTTAATCAGATTATTCACTGACCTGGCGATTTGCGTTACCCTTTTTGGGCTTCCCACATTAAGTCGAGATTTCGGCATTTATCATAACATATAAACTTATGAACATATATTAGTCACACAGATCTAAAGGGTGGGGAAGTATTACACACCTGATATCACGAAATCTCCTATCCTTAGTTGATATCCAAATCTACTACCCTCAGTGTAAAGCCTTGCTCAAAAGCTGGAAAATCACACGAAGATTTAGCCCTTCAATATTCGGCTAAGGTTAGTAAATCTCAACCTACACATTAAAACTAATAGATCTCTTACCTAATTTGTCGAATCCCGCAAGTCCTTAAGAAAATGTCACCTTCCTACCTTCGGCTTTTCTACAAATCAGCACTACAGATCTCAGCAAGAAAGGATTCAGCTTCAAACAAGAGAGTAAAATTGACAGGGCCTTAAAAACTGATTCAGATTAGAAACTTGATAAAAGAGAATTGAAGAAATTGTAAAGAAGCAAAATCCCGAAACTTACTAGATTAAAGAGGAGTATTCAACTATGGTGCACCTTCGGGGAAATCAGCCTTGAAGAGTCGGTTATAAGAGAAGGAAAATATGAACAAAAGAGAATTCGGCTTTTAGAGAAAATACTGAGGTGAGGAGAAAATATCTAGGGAGTTTCAGCTTTGAAAAGAAATTAAAACAAATGGAAGAAGAGAATTTCGGCTAGGTGAGGAAGAAGAGAGAAAAATTGAAAGAAAGGATTATCACTTGGCTTATATAGATTTCGGCAATACAATCCCCCTCCCAGAGTTGGATTTTCGGCCAACTCTGCTGTCATCTGATAGCTTTTATCCCACCTATTATCTTAATCCCTTAGCTCCTCAAAAATAGCCCTCATCTTTCTCTTCATTATCTTCCTATTTATCAAACAAAATAAAAGAATTAAAACCCCTAAATTATAGCAAGTGTGCCGTCCCACCTAACTCCCCTAAGCTGTCGAATTTTTTGACCCAAAACTTGGGCCTAAATCAACCAAAATTTGGGCCTTCATTAAACACAATTGACGCCACCCTCTCCTATCTTGTGGCGCCCCTAAACTTTGGGCCCCAAGCCCATATTTGACATTATTATTTCTAGCTCCCTTCTTATTGACCCAAACATAAATATTTTACTGAGATTTCAGCCCACTCCTGAGCCCAATTAGTACCCTAAATCTTCAATTTAATACTTTAATCAGGCAAACACATAAAATGCACAGACCCAAATATTTAGGGTGTTACAGTTTATCCCCCCTTAAAATAAATTTCGTCCCCAAAATTTACCTGATCAAAAGAGATGGGGATACTATTGTCGCATAACATCTTCTGGCTCCCATGTCGCCTCTTCCGTGCCATGATTTCGCCATAGAACTTTGACCAAAGGAACGGACTCCTTCTCAACATTTTTACGTCTCGATCCAAGATTTGCACTGGTTCTTCCTCAAAGGATAAATCTAGCCTTACTTCAATCTCTTCCACCGGCACCACATGCGATGGATCAGAACGATAACGTCTCAGCATCGAGACATGGAACACATCATGTATCTGTTCCAACTCCGAAGGCAACTCCAACCGATAAGCCACTGGGCCCACACGTTCTCGTACCCGATAAGGCCCAATAAACCGTGGACTTAGCTTACCCTTCCGTCCAAACCTCATCACCTTTTTCCACGGAGATACCTTCAAAAAGACTTGATCTCCTACCTCAAATTCTACTTCCTTTCGCTTTAGATCTGCATACGACTTCTGCCGATCAGACACTTCTTTCAACCTATCCCGTATTAGCTTAACTGTCTCATCTGTTTCCGAAACTAATTCTGGACCTAACACCTTACGTTCTCCCAACTCTGTCCAACAAGTTGGAGTACGACATCTCCTCTCATATAACACTTCATACGGCGCCATCTGAATGCTAGCTTGATAACTATTGTTATATGCGAATTCTGCCAAGGGCAAATACTCTTCCCAACTGCCCCTAAAGTCGATGATGCAACCCCTTAGCATATCCTCCAAAATTTGAATTACCCTCTCAGACTGACCATCAGTCTGTGGGTGAAAAGCGGTACTAAAGTCTAACCTTGTTCCCATTTCTTGATGAAGAGCCTTCTAAAATCGTGACGTAAACCTTGGGTCCCTATCCGATATGATCGATACTGGTACACCGTGTAATCTTACAACCTCAGCCACGTACAACTTAGCCAACTTTTGTAGAGAGAAATCCACTCGTATCGGTATGAAGTGAGCAGACTTCGTCAGCCAATCCACAATTACCCAAATTGAATCTTTCTTAGTGGGTGTGAGGGGTAACCCACTAACGAAATCCATCGTAATTCTTTCCCATTTCCATTGGGGAATCTTCACCGGTTGCAACAACCCTGAGGGCAACTGGTGTTCAGCTTTGACCAGCTGACACGTCAAACACTTCCCCACATATTCCGTAACTTCTCGCTTCAACCCTGGCCACTAGAACTGTTCTTGCAAATCCCGATACATCTTAACTCCTCTAGGATGCATAGCATAAGGGCTATTATGCGATTCTTGAAGAATCATCTGTCTTAACCCCTCATCTTTTGGCATACAAACCTTTCCACGGAAACATAGAACTCCATCATTGTTCAGACTGTAATCCTCTACTTCACCTTTCTGCACTTGTTGGATTCGAGTACCTAAGACATCATCCACAAGTTGCTTCTCCTTAATTTGACTTGTCCACATAGGTCTTACTTGTAGTTCAGCTACCAACCTACCATCCTCATACAGGCTAAGATGTGCGAACATTGCTCTTAAATCCGTTATCGCCTTCCTGATCAATGCATCCGCCACCACATTAGCCTTGCCCAGGTGGTACTCAATCGAGCAGTCATAGTCCTTTAACAGCTCGATCCACCTTCTCTGCCTTAGGTTCAACTCCTTCTGAGTAAGGAGATACTTCAGACTTTTATGGTCGGTATGAATTACTGACTTTTCCCCATACAAGTAGTGTCTCCAAATCTTCAGGGCGAACACTACTATCGCCAACTCCAGATCATGCATAGGATAGTTTAGCTCATGTGGTCTTAACTGTCGAGACGCATATGCCACCACTTTTCCATCTTGCATCAACACACACCCTAAGCCTGTGTGCGACGCATCACAGTAAACGGTAAATTTTTTTCCTGCATATGGCTGAATTAACACCGGCGCTTCCGTCAAAATCCTCTTTAACTTCTCAAAGCTTTCCTGTTGTTTGTCAGTCCACACAAACGATACTCCCTTCCTCAACAACTTAGTTAAAGGTGCCACTATTGAAGAGAACCCCTCAACGAACCTTCGATAATACCCTACTAATCTTAAGAAACTTCATATTTCTACCACAAACTTCGGCAACTTCCAATCTAAAACAGCTTCTATCTTCCGCGGGACCACCCTAATTCCCTCTATAGAAACTACATGCCCTAAGAAAGTCACTTCCTTCAGCCAGAACTCACACTTACTGAACTTTGCGTACAACTGCTTCTCCCTCAGAATTTGCAACACCACACAAAGATGTGCATCATGCTCCTCTTTAGACTTGGAATATACCAAGATATCGTCGATGAATACTACGACGAACTGATCAAGGTATGGCTAAAATACCCTGTTCATCATATCCATAAAAGCGGCTGGTGCATTTGTCAACCCGAACGGCATCACTAAAAACTCATAATGACCATAGCGTGTTCGAAATGTCGTCTTATGAATGTCTCCTTCCTTCACCTCTAACTGGTGATATCCCGACCTTAGATCAACCTTAGAAAAGACCGAAGCTCCTTTGAGCTGATCAAACAAATCGTCGATTCTCAGTAATGGGTACTTATTCTTTATCATCAACTTATTCAGTTGACGATAGTCTACGCACATGCGCATGGATCCTTTCTTCTTTTTCACGAATAGAACCGGCGCTCCCCATGGAGACACACTCGGTCGGATGAATCCTCGATCCAATAGCTCCTAAATATGAGCTTTGAGCTCCACCAGCTCATTCAGCGCCATTCGATAAGGGGCAATAGATACCGGAGCCGTACCCGGGAGTAGTTCTATTCCAAACTCTATTTCGCGATCCGGGGGTAATTCTGGCAACTCCTCCGGAAAGACTTTTGCGAAATCCTTGACTGTTCGAACCCCATCGACAGTCACCTCCTTAACATCCAAAGCACTAATAAAAGCTAAAAAGGCGTTACATCCTTTCCGAATTATCTTAACAGCTTTCAAGGCTGACACTACGTTGGACAAATAGTTCATTCTTTCTCCTAACACAACCACCTCCCCGCCTTCTGGGGTACTTAACACCATGTGCTTAGACCCACAATCCAACTTAGCTGGATGCTTTGACAACCAATTCATTCCAAGGATAAGATCGAACTCTCCAAATGGCAATTCCATTAAGTCTGTCGGAAACACTACCCCTTGAGTCTCTAAAGGTACATCCTTAAATAGCTTGTCCGCTACCCTAGATTGTCCTAGGGGACTAACCACAGTCATCTTCCTAGTAGTTGTTTGAGGGTCTATACTTAAGGTCTCAGATATGGAACATGCAACATAGGAGTGGGTTGACCCAATATCAATCAAAGCAAGAAAAGGCCTATCAGCAATAAGAAACGTATCGGTTATGACATCCGGTGCGTCACCATCCTCCTGCTGATGAACTGCATAAACTAGACCCGGTTGCCTTGCATCTACATTACCAGCACCTCTACCAGGTGCTCCACGACCACGACCAGCCACATTTCCTCCTCTACCTGCACCCCGACCCCTTGGTCCAGGCTGATCACCTCTCCTCACCTGATCAGCACCTCGGCTCGCTGGCTATACCCGATCCATCTGGGGACAGTCCTTAATCAGATGTTCTGTGGATCCACACCTAAAGCATCCACCTGTTTTTATTCTGCACTCTCCATAATGCGTCCTCCCACATGTAGAACATGCTTGATTCTGACTTCTCGGAGCACGAACTGGCCCATCAGCCCTAGGCCTCTTCTGAAAATTCCCAGATGCTCTTGATGGCCCAAAACTCCTCTTATTATTACCCCGATCCTTATCCCTTTCTTGTCTCTCAACCCGTTTCACGTCCTCAGCTATTTTAACCTTATCTACCAAAACAGTAAAAACTCTCTCTCGTTTTGGTGCTATTAGAACCCTTAACTCATTTCACAGCCCATCCCCGAACCGAACACAATGTTCATACTCCGTTGCTACCATTCCTCGAGCGTAACGGCTCAAGCGTAGAAACTCGGCCTCATATTCAGCCACAGACTTACTTTCCTGTACCAAGTTCAGGAATGCCTTCCTTTGGGCATCTATATAGCTGGCCCCGACATACTTCCCCTAAAATGACTCCCTAAAGAAGTCCCAGTCAATCAGGTCTGCGACAGTACCTTCTTTCACCGTGAGCCACCACTGGTAGGCCTCATCTCGGAGGAGAGACACGACCCCTTTCAACTTTTCCTCTATCGTGAAGTCTAAGTCATCCATTATGCACTCAGTCACTTCCATCCAGTACTCAGCTGTGTTAGGGGCTACCCCAGAAACTCCCCTAAACACTTCTGCCCCATTGGCCTTAAGCCGCTCTGGCACAGATTTCTGGGCTCCTGTACCCATGCCTACTCCAGCAACTTTCTCCAGGACTCGCAACATCGCCTGGGATACAGCATCATCTCCAGTCGCCTGATTCTGTAACTCTCCCTCTACAGTTGGAGGATCCGGCAATTCGTTTCCTAACCCATGGCCAGACACTACTGGCTTAGACAAAGTCATCCTATCCCTACCGCGTCCACGCAGCGGACGTCCTCGACCCCTCGTACTCATTCTTCCGATTTGCGTTTATCTGATTCAGAATTTTATGAGTCATTATTTCTTTCCACTGATTTATCGCGAACAGTCTTATGATTAATAATTTTAAAAAGTAGTTCTTTCGAATTCACACACAATACAGTCTCAAGTTCATTCAGTCAATCATCAACATTCATGAACTCACGTTCATTACAGAAAAGTGTTATTGTTGTTGTTATTGTTGTTTTCACTACCCAGGGGTATTTTCATAATTTTAGCCTATAGGGGTATTTTCGTAATTGTTTTAAATAAGTTCCTTGGTGATTTTGTGAAGTAAGGGTATTTTGGTAATTTTACAATCTCGGGGGTATTTCGGTAATTTTGCACTCTGGGGGTATTTCGGTAATTTCAAAATTCAGGGGTATTTCAGTAATTTTGAAATCTGAGGGTATTTCGGTAATTTTGAAATCCGGGGGTATTTCGATAATTTTGAAATTCGAGGGTATTTCGGCCATTTTGCAAAACAAGGGTAGTTTGGTAAGTTTTCAAACTTTGATGTTGTTTTTTTTAAACCGGGGTACTTTTGGTAAAATCTAGTTTTGTGGTCTGGGTTATTCTTGTAAACGTGAGATTTTTGGGTAAATTTTCGAAACATAGGTATTTTATAAGTTCATGGTTGATCGGAAATTTTCACAAATCAAATGCATTTTGAAAATTTTTTGCAACTCCTTGGGTTTTTTTTTCAAAAAAAAAGGGTGGTCGGTCCCTTTCGGGTTTTAGTCATAGGGTTTAGCCCATCAACCAGTCCTCGTAACTAGGGTGAATAGTCACTACGCACCAGGTAGGATTCTAGTGAAGAGGAGGTGAGTCGCTAGGACTGCTTAAATACCAAGCTCTCACTGAATCCACTCCTAGACATGCGTATGCCCATTGCCACACCCTAACTCGACTAAGGTGAACAGTCACTACGCACCAGGTAGGATTCCAGCGAAGAGGAGGTGAGTCACTAAGACTGCTTAAATACCAGGCTCTTCCGGATCCTTCCTAGACATGCGTATGACGGTTACCACACCCTAGCCTTGCGGCTCGTTAACGGGTTTGTTCAGTGAAGTTAAGTTTTATGAAATTTTAAGAAGCAGTTTGTACTAAGCCTAGACTCCATCAAGTTCTAATTCTAACTTAATCTACGTCTCATAAAGCCCATTAAGCCCACATAAATATATCACACAATGGTTCAGAATACTTACCTGGAGGACTTAGGCCGGAGACGCAGGTGCCATGCCGAGCTAAAAACCTGTTATTATTTAAAAACATGTATATTTCAAAAAGCCCATCTTTAGAAAACGTTTTGAGCCCAAAAACCCTAAAGCCGAGTTTTGAACTGGGCTCTGATACCAATTTGTAACACCCCAAACCCAGCCCAAACACTACAATCGGATCTGGTATGTCACTAAGAAAAATTTTGTCAAACATGTCGTATTTTTAGAAAAGCCCAAATATATTTTATATAGAATATGCCTTTGTAAAATAAAACCCAAACTTAATTACATGCCTTAGTTTAATTAAAGTAAAAATTTAAATAACTAAAAGTAACAAAAGCCCGTAATAAAACAAAATATAAACTAGTGGCCCATGGCCTTATTACATTAAAGTTTAAAATCCATTAATTAAAATACAATATAAAATAATTAACTTCAGTCTTTTTGCCAAATCCACATATTCTTCTGCATGGCCACCTTGCGTTCCTCTCCAGCTCGGTCCGCAGCACTAGGTATCACCTGAAATGTTAATTAAAAGGGTGAGTTGCGAGACTCAGTGTGCAACTCTCATGCACCACTAGATTTTGGGTCTTAGGCCTATAAAACAGGTTAATAATTTCATTTATAAAAATAACAAATAATATGCAAGGCCCAACCCGTTTGCCTAGGTTTCCATCCGCTACACGCCCCCGTACCAGCCATTCACACCATTGGGGATTTCTACAATCGGCCCACACCACTACACGCCAAGATGGCAGTCATGCTGCTCATCAACATATTATGGCCGAAGCCCTTATAACAGATCACGGCATTAGCCGCTACAACATATAACAGATCATGGTATAAACCGCTACACATATAACGTATAACTTCCTCCTTTCATCAACCCAACCCATGCAATCATATACAAGCAAATTACTTATAACATTTAATCAGATTATTCACTGACCTGGCGATTTGTGTTACCTTTTTTGGGCTTCCCACATTAAGTCGAGATTTCGGCATTTATCATAACATATAAGCTTATGAACATATATTAGTCACACAGATCTAAAGGGTGGGGAAGTATTACACACCTGATATCGCGAAATCTCCTATCCTTAGTTGATATCCAAATCTACTACCCTCAGTGTAAAGCCTTGCTCAAAAGCCGGAAAATTACACGAAGATTTAGCCCTTCAATATTCGGTTAAGGTTAGTAATTCTCAACCTACACATTAAAACTAATAGATCTCTTACCTAATTTGTCGAATCCCGCAAGTCCTTAAGAAAACGTCACCTTCCTACCTTCGACTTTTCCACAAATCGGCACTACAGATCTCAGCAAGAAAGGATTCAGCTTCAAACAAGAGAGTAAAATCGACAGGGCCTTAGAAAACTGATTCGGATTAGAAACTTGATAAAAGAGAATTGAAGAAATTGTAAAGAAGCAAAATCCTGAAACTTACTAGATTAAAGAGGAGTATTCAACTATGGTGCACCTTCGGGAAAATCAGCCTTGAAGATTCAGTTATAGGAAAAGGAAAATATGAACAAAAGAGAATTCGGCTTTTAGAGAAAATACTGAGGTGAGGAGAAAATATCTAGGGAGTTTCGGTTTTGAAAAGAAATTAAAACGAATGGAAGAAGAGAATTTCGGCTAGGTGAGGAAGAAGAGAGAAAAATTGAAAGAAAGGATGATCACTTGGCTTATATAGATTTCGGCAATACAATCCCCCTCCCAGAGTTGGATTTTCGGCCAACTCTGCTGTCATCTGATAGCTTTTATCCCACCTATTATCTTAATGCCCTAGCTTGTAACATCCCCAAACCGGGCCCATTCACTACGACCGAATCTGGTTATGTTAGTGCGGAAAAGTCGGTGGAAAATCTATTTAACTTAGAAAATTTTAAAACTTGCTAACTTTTGAAAAATCCATGTTTATTTAAACTTATGATTAAAACTTTGTTATTAAAATATACTCATACTAAAAGATTAATATATATACAAGCCAAATTGAATAAGTAGGTTGGAAAAATATAATCATCTTCACATAGTGTTTCCAATTCTTCAAACCATAATAAATACTAATAAAATCATAACAAAAATAAATAAGAGTCAAAAGGCCTTTATTACATATTCTATTTAAACCCAAATACTTAAAGTAAGCCTAAAACATTTAATTTCTTCTTCTGCATGGGCCACCATGTGTCCACTCCAACCCGGTCCGATCGACGTGTCACCTGCGATGCTTAAAAAGTTGGGTGAGTCATACAGACTCAGTGTGTAACCAAACCATCGAAATCCACCCACATGCTAACCACATAACATCCCAATTATCAAATGCAACATGCAAGTATAATTATTAGACATTACCACAATCTGGGCTTGGCCCACCTTCAAATTATAACAATTACTGGGCTAGGCCCTTTTCACATTAGTCCACTGATCACTGGGTTTGGCCCATGTCCACGTATGTTCCCAAAACATACCTATTCATTGGGCTTGGCCCATTTTCATATTATTTCATAAACGGAATAATGCAATCATGAAACCCAACCCAAGCCTAGGGTCCATCCGCTACACACCCCCTGATCCAGCCTACCACACACCAGGGGACTATCGAGTCACCCTCTCCTTTTCCCTCCAAAAAGGCAACCAATGCCATCCACGATGTAGCGTATAGCTAACATCAAACCACGATGGAGCACATAGCAATCCATCAAGCCACGATATGGCATAAGCCGATATCAATCAAGGTAACCACGCGAACTAAATCGCAAAGATCCACAACGCGACCTCAGTCAGCGCCAATCCACGATGTAGCACAAAGCTGACATCAACCACGTACTCGAAGTACACCCGTACCTTCTTTCATAACCCGCCCATGCACATGTAACATAAAATGATGATAAGGTGGTGCATGAACATATTAAACACAATCATAGGCATACTCACACAATAAAATCAGTGATCACATAATTACAAACTTTGCTACTAACCTGATCATCTTCATACCCCCTTAAGGGTACCATTTTCACATTTAACTACACTTATTAGCATCATACAACATAAACAGATATACTCAAATCCCGGAAACAATGGTTTAACTACACACCTTAAAACCCGGAGCTCTAAACCCTCGATCCCGACGCTATCGACTAGCGAGACTACCGCTATCTGCCTATAGCTATCTCCTGCCGCTGGCCCACACCTCGGTGGCCAATCCCGAACTGCTGAAACCGCTCTTTTCTTGAACTTCGGAATAGGGACCTTCCCTTGCCCACTCTGATTGATTGTGGCCTCCATCAAAAAGCTTAATCAGGTAAACAGGTTAACCCCCAAAACACCACTTAAGCATTTAACCTTAATAAATAACCTTACCACCACTTGATCAAACTGACTGCTACAACCGGAGGCTTGGCCAACCACTAAAACCCCAGAGTATCTCAGTCACGGAACCCGAAAAGATCTAAGTTAACATTCGGCCCAAGTGCTATCAAGTTGAGAGAAAGAAATTAGGCAAAGGGGTGATGGATGTAGATTCGGCTATTAATTAAATCAAGGGGTAGGGAACATTGGTTTCAGCCAAAGAGAGGAGAAAGAAAGGTGTGGGGTGTACTTTCGGTTTTGAAGTGAAAAGGAAGGGAAATAGGGAGAGTGAAGGGTTCGGCCACTTGGAAAAAAATGTGAGAGAAGAAGAACAACAAGCTTTGGAGAAAAGGTTTCGGTAACCAAGGAAATGGGGAACAAAATTCGGCAAGGGAGAGAAGGCAGATGGTGAATGAATAATGAGCACCTCCCCCCTATTTATACTAAAAGGCCAAGCTCCAACCCCCCAAAAATAATCCTCAAAATTCTCCTAAAATACCTCCCTTCCACCCATTTAAAAAGTTTGAATGAGTCAAACTTTTACCTAGCCAAATTCAAAAAAAAGATGACCAAGTCTTCTCCACCTTTTAAGCCTTTCAAACCGTCCATCCACCCCACCAAGATGACGCAAAAACAATGCCCATCTGCTGCTTCCGCGAATCGAACATGAGACCCTTCCTCCTGCAAATGGCGTCACCTTCCAAGCTCTAAAGTGGCGCCTTCCTACCACTTTGCCAAGCCTATCTTTGTGCCATATTTCCACCAAAAATTCTCTTAAGGCCCCCTCTATCCAAGCTCCCCTTTTTAGCCCCTAAAACTAAAAATTTTCTAAGGCAACCTACCACCACCTAGGGTTCTCAGGACCCCTAAAACTTACCCAAACACACACTGAAGTGTGCCAACACCCGAGCTAAGCACCAGAAATCCAACCCCTAAAACCAGGGTGTTACAATTCTACCCTCCTTAAAATAATTTCGTCCTCGAAATTACTTGTCTAAACTAACAGTCCAATTCCTCCCGCTACGCTATGGCTGCGCACTCTGATCTTAAAGAGCTAACATACTTCCCAATCATAGCCTCTAAGTTCGCACTCAAAATTCAAAGCAACTCAGAAAAGAGCTATTCCCACAAGCAAGCAAAGCAATTAAAGCATGCACCAAAGCAGAGGAGCTTACCCGATATCACCTCCTTGGTTGATTCTGACTGGAACCATTCCCTCCATGGCTTGAACCATGACCCCTCATTGATCGAGGACAGTTCTTAACCAGATGTACCTTAGATCCGCACCGAAAGCATATTTTACTATTCCCCCAACACTTTCCTGTGTGAGGTCTTCCACATCGAGCACAGAGACAATTCCGATTCTCAGCAACTGGCACGGGTGTATGTACCGTATTCCCAACTCTTGGTCTTTTCTGAGCATCTCCAAACGATGCTGACCATCCAACACTTCTCTTATTCTCGTTCCTATTCTTTCTTCGGTTTTCCCTTACCGTCCTCTTAACTTCTTCGGCTATACGAGCTTTCTCCACTAGCACCACGAAATCTCTTTCCCTCTGCGGAGCGATCAGCACTCGAAGTTCATCTCGCAATCTGTCTTCAAACCGGACGCACCTCTCATAGTCAGTGGCCACAATTCCCTTAGCATACTGACTTAGCCATACAAATTCTGCTTCGTATTCCGCTATCGACTTATTTCCTTGCACCAGATTTAGAAATGCCTTCCTTTGCGCATCTAAGTAGCTTGCTCCAACGTATTTTCCTTCAAACTTTTCCTTAAAGTAATCCCAATCCAATCGATCTGCCGGTACACCTTGTTTGACAGTGAGCCACCATCGATAAGCCTCGTCCCGAAGTAGCGAAACAGCACCTTTCAATTTTTCCTCTGGGGCACAATCCAAGTCGTCCATAATTCTCTCGACTCCTTCTAGCCAATACTCCGCTACGTTCGGAGCCGTTCCCGACACTCCTCTAAAAACTTCAGCCCCGTTCGACCTAAGTCTCTCAGACACTGACTTCCGAGCTCCATTTCCCCTACTAGCTCTTGCCACTTGCTGAAGCACGCGTAACATAGCCTGCGACACTGCGTCCTCTTCACTTATCGGATCTTGTTCCTCTACATCCACTGCTGGCGGCACTTCACTTTCAGACCCATAGCCAAATCCTACTGGTTCCGAAGCTGTCATTCTACCTCTACCGCGTCCCCTAAAACTCATCTCTAGCGCTTCGATTTAATCTGTTTAGAAAGTTTTATGGATTAGAAATTATTGTTTCACTGTTTTATCCACGAGCAATTTT
The DNA here is from genome assembly GCA_005393395.2 of Gossypium australe. Lineage (NCBI taxonomy): Eukaryota > Viridiplantae > Streptophyta > Magnoliopsida > Malvales > Malvaceae > Gossypium > Gossypium australe. Next base: position 63,251,837 of record CM016618.1, on the reverse strand, counting down.
ATGCAATGAAGGTTCCGAGAGTAGTTCGTTCGAGCAATCAAGTTTCCTTTTCCTACCCAGGGGTAATTTCGTCATTTTTCCTAAAGAGATATTTCGGTAATAACTCAGGGTCAATTTTGAAAATAGTTTTTCCAACTTAGAGATTTTTCAAAATTTGCAAATCTCAAGAGTCATCTTGAAAATTTTGTTTCTCAAACGAAGTGTGTTGCAAAAATTTCAGAAAGTAGGGTCATTTTCGTAATTTTGGAAATCATGGGCATTTTCGTAAATTCTCAAAATTGAGATATCACCACATTTTACAAAATAGAATTTTCTGATATTTAGTAAAGTAGGAATATTTCAGTAGAAGTTGAGAGAAATTTGAAAATTTAGAAACCAAGGGCATTTCGGTAATTTTGTCAACCAGGGGTATTTTCGTAAATTCCCACAAATCAGAGTATCCTAATATTTTGAAAACTTGGATTTTAGTATTTTGCAAGGTAAAGAGCATTTTATCAAAATTTGAGGGTAGTACAGTAATTTTGCAATACAGGGGCGTTTTGGTAATTTTGCCACTAAGGGCATTTTGGTAATTTTGTAAATCGAAATAAAAACGTCCTTCAAAATCAGATTTAAGGTTTCACAAACCAGAGGGGTAAATTTGAAAATTTAAAAATAGGGAATTTAGGAAACAGCAAGGCTAATTCCCTTTCGGGTTTTAATAATTAGTTCAGCCTGTGAACAAATCATCTTGGTTAAGGTGAACCGTAGCTACGCACCAGGTAGGATTCGAGTAAAGAGGAGGTGAGTCGCTAGGACTACTTAAATACCAAGCTCTTACTGAATGCCACTCCTAGACATGCGTACAGTGGTTACCACACCTTAACTCGGCGACTTACTTCACAGGTTTGTTTAAGAGCTTTAAGTTTTATGCAAGTGTTTGAGTAGACTAATCCTAGGGTCCAATAGCCTTAATATTCTAAACTACGAGCCCAACTAAGCCCATAACAGTTCATAATAACAAATCACTTCCAAAGTTCGAAGTACTTACCTGGTGGACTTCGGGTCGGAGGTACAGGTGCCATGCCAAAATATCCTGAAAACCTTTTTATAAAAGCCCATTTTTTTCAAAAAGTCCATTTTGAAAACTGTTTCGGGCCCAAAAACCCTCAAAGCCGAGTTTTGAACTTGGCTCTGATACCAAACTGTAACATCCCCAAACCCGGCCCATTCACTACGACCGAATCTGGTTATGTTAGTGCAGAAAAGTCGGTGGAAAATCTATTTAACTTAGAAAAATTTAAAACTTGCTAACTTTTGAAAAATCCATGTTTATTTAAACTTATGATTAAAACTTTGTTATTAAAATATACTCATACTAAAAGATTAATATATATACAAGCCAAATTGAATAAGTAGGTTGGAAAAATATAATCATCTTCACATAGTGTTTCCAATTCTTCAAACCATAATAAATACTAATAAAATCATAACAAAAATAAATAAGAGTCAAAAGGCCTTTATTACATATTCTATTTAAACCCAAATACTTAAAGTAAGCCTAAAACATTTAATCTCTTCTTCTGCATGGGCCACCATGTGTCCACTCCAACCCGGTCCGATCGACGTGTCACCTGCGATGCTTAAAAAGTTGGGTGAGTCATACAGACTCAGTGTGTAACCAAACTATCGAAATCCACCCACATGCTAACCACATAACATCCCAATTATCAAATGCAACATGCAAGTATAATTATTAGACATTACCACAATCTGGGCTTGGCCCACCTTCAAATTATAACAATTACTGGGCTAGGCCCTTTTCACATTAGTCCACTGATCACTGGGTTTGGCCCATGTCCACGTATGTTCCCAAAACATACCTATTCATTGGGCTTGGCCCATTTTCATATTATTTCATAAACGGAATAATGCAATCATGAAACCCAACCCAAGCCTAGGGTCCATCCGCTACACACCCCCTGATCCAGCCTACCACACACCAGGGGACTATCGAGTCACCCTCTCCTTTTCCCTCCAAAAAGGCAACCAATGCCATCCACGATGTAGCGTATAGCTAACATCAAACCACGATGGAGCACATAGCAATCCATCAAGCCACGATATGGCATAAGCCGATATCAATCAAGATAACCACGCGAACTAAATCGAAAAGATCCACAACGCGACCTTAGTCAGCGCCAATCCACGATGTAGCACAAAGCTGACATCAACCACGTACTCGAAGTACACCCGTACCTTCTTTCATAACCCGCCCATGCACATGTAACATAAAATGATGATAAGGTGGTGCATGAACATATTAAACACAATCATAGGCATACTCACACAATAAAATCAGTGATCACATAATTACAAACTTTGCTACTAACCTGATCATCTTCATACCCCCTTAAGGGTACCATTTTCACATTTAACTGCACTTATTAGCATCATACAACATAAACAGATATACTCAAATCCCGGAAACAATGGTTTAACTACACACCTTAAAACCCGGAGCTCTAAACCCTCGATCCCGACGCTATCGACTAGCGAGACTACCGCTATCTGCCTATAGCTATCTCCTGCCGCTGGCCCACACCCCGGTGGCCAATCCCGAACTGCTGAAACTGCTCTTTTCTTGAACTTCGGAATAGGGACCTTCCCTTGCCCACTCTGATTGGTTGTGGCCTCCATCAAAAAGCTTAATCAGGTAAACAGGTTAACCCCCAAAACACCACTTAAGCATTTAACCTTAATAAATAACCTTACCACCACTTGATCAAACTGACTGCTACAACCGGAGGCTTGGCCAACCACTAAAACCCTAGAGTATCTCAGTCACGGAACCCGAAAAGATCTAAGTTAACATTCGGCCCAAGTGCTATCAAGTTGAGAGAAAGAAATTCGGCAAAGGGGTGATGGATGTAGATTCGGCTATTAATTAAATCAAGGGGTAGGGAACATTGGTTTCAGCCAAAGAGAGGAGAAAGAAAGGTGTGGGGTGTACTTTCGGTTTTGAAGTGAAAAGGAAGGGAAATAGGGAGAGTGAAGAGTTCGGCCACTTGGAAAAAAATGTGAGAGAAGAAGAACAACAAGCTTTGGAGAAAAGGTTTCGGCAACCAAGGAAATGGGGAACAAAATTCGGCAAGGGAGAGAAGGCAGATGGTGAATGAATAATGAGCACCTCCCCCCTATTTATACTAAAAGGCCAAGCTCCAACCCCCCAAAAATAATCCTCAAAATTCTCCTAAAATACCTCCCTTCCACCCATTTAAAAAGTTTGAATGAGTCAAACTTTTACCTAGCCAAATTCAAAAAAAAGATGACCAAGTCTTCTCCACCTTTTAAGCCTTTCAAACCGTCCATCCACCCCACCAAGATGACGCAAAAACAATGCCCATCTGCTGCTTCCGCGAATCGAACATGAGACCCTTCCTCCTGCAAATGGCGTCACCTTCCAAGCTCTAAAGTGGCGCCTTCCTACCACTTTGCCAAGCCTATCTTTGTGCCATATTTCCACCAAAAATTCTCTTAAGGCCCCCTCTGTCCAAGCTCCCCTTTTTAGCCCCTAAAACTAAAAATTTTCTAAGGCAACCTACCACCACCTAGGGTTCTCAGGACCCCTAAAACTTACCCAAACACACACTGAAGTGTGCCAACACCCGAGCTAAGCACCAGAAATCCAACCCCGAAAACCAGGGTGTTACATAGCTCCTCAAAAATAGCCCTCATCTTTCTCTTCATTATCTTCCTATTTATCAAACAAAATAAAAGAATTAAAACCCCTAAATTATAGCAAGTGTGCCATCCCACCTAACTCCCCTAAGCTGCCGAATTTTTTGACCCAAAACTTGGGCCTAAATCAACCAAAATTTGGGCCTTCATTAAACACAATTGACCCCACGCTCTCCTATCTTGTGGCGCCCCTAAACTTTGGGCCCCAAGCCCATATTTGACATTATTATTTCTAGCTCCCTTCCTATTGACCCAAACATAAATATTTTACTGAGATTTCAGCCCACTCCTGAGCCCAATTAGTACCCTAAATCCTCAATTTAATACTTTAATCAGGCAAACACATAAAATGCACAGACCCAAATATTCAGAGTGTTACACGATTGTCCACACGGGCGCGTGTCTCCTGCTCTTAAGAAAAATTTTAAGATTTTGGGGAAAATTCTCTGAGTGTTTACTTTAGTCTCAACTCACTTCTAAAGTGTATTTTGGCCTCAATGACCCATCTAAGGGACAATATGAGTATTATATGATTTATTCTTAATTTGTATAATAAAGGTAATGAAATATTTGTAATTAGTCCTTAAAGTTTAATAATACCCCGTAACCCTGTTCCGATGACGGATAAGGGTTTGGGGTATTACAACTATCTAAACATACAATTACAAGATATCACCATTTCAGTTTCATGCATTTCATCACCTTATTTCATGATATACTCAGTTTTCACAAGTTTTCACATTTAGTTGGTTTGAACATATATCTCAATTCACATCACTTGCTATATAAATATGTATGCATAGATCAATCAACAATTTACTTATATTATGGCACAAACCAATCAACATTAAGCAACTTCACTTATTCGAATAACCACAACCATATCTAAAGCATTTGAAATTATTTTACAACTTTAATAATCTAACTCAAGAATATATCATATCTTCTAATGAATAAATGTATATACATATGTAAATATAATCTTCTTTAATAATACCTATAACCATCCTTCTTAGTTGATTCATAAAACCTTGTTGTATAGTTCAGTTGATATACGGCACCTGGTGCCTAGCGGATAATCCGCGAAAGAGTTTGTGCCTAGTGCTAGTCGGATAAACTGGCAAATAATTAGTGAGTCTAGCTCTAGTTGGATAAACTAACGATATTTGTGCCCAGTGCTAGTCGGATAAACTGAAGAATGTGTGCCCACCACTACTGATCAAAGTTACATCCAGCGCTAGTCGGATGAACCGACAATATCAATTACTCATTCGCAAGTCCATAAGATCACATTTCATAATCTCAATATCACATTTCATAACTTAATATCACATTCACTTCAATTATCTATTAATCATTCATTAATTTATTCCATAATGTCACATTCTATCTATTTATGAGTTTGTCAATATTCATTCAATAGAGCTTAACCAAATACAAATAAAAACTTAGTTAAATAATAATTAACAATTAACTAATTAAATTAAATAAATAGAGTTTGAGTTCAAAGACTACGAACTTACCTAGCATGTAAACCCTAGATTTTATTTAATTGCATACATTAACCAACATTATTCAACTTCAATCTCATCATCTGGCAATCCATATATGCCATTTCCATACCATCAATTTAAATTCTAATAATTTATTGATTCATTTCATATATATAATATACAATTTCTCATTTCATAATTTAATTATTTGCGTATATGTAAATATAATTAAGATATCAAAGTAATAATTAAGTATTTAAATTAAATAAATAAAGTGCAAGTTGAAAGACTATGAACTTACCTAGCTAAATTGTAGCAATAACTAAGTACAAGGGCTATTTGATAATTTTCTCTTCTCATCGATTTTTCCACTCATTCTTAATTTAAATTAATAATTTTATTCAATTCATTAATTAGATAATAAAATCACTCTATTTTATGCAATTTAGTCATTTTTAACATTTTTAGAAAATTGCCTTCAACTTTTTAGTTTTATTCAATTTAGTCCCTATGTCCTAATCATGCAAATAAACCATTTTTATTGAACATTCATACCAGCTATATGTTACTAGCATCCAATACAGCCCATATTTGTAACAATTTCACATCTAGCCCTTGTATTTTTACTATTTCAACAGTTTAATCTCTAATCGTTAAATTCATCAAAATCACTTAATAAAATACTTATAAATAACAACTAATACCTCAAATTCATCATTTAACATCTAAAATCACAAATATTCATCAATGGAAACATTCAAAATCTTTAATAATTTCAAAAAAAAAGGTATGAACTAACTGGACCTAGTTGCAACAATCTCAAAAACATAAAAATTGTTAGAAACGGAACTCAAAATCTCCCACATGCATCAAAGTTTGTTTGGCCCAACCACGAATGCTCCAAAAATGGAGTTTCTCTCGTCCAAGAAGAAGAACATAAAAAAAGTATATGTTTTTCCTATCTTTTATTTTAGTTATTACTTATTATTTAATTTATAATATCATATAAACTAACAAAAGAATAATCACCAGCCGCCCACTCATATATAATATGGTGTATTTACCATACTAGTCCTTGGTTTTACTTTTTCATAGCTATTAAACACCTTTAGTTAGTAGAATTCAACTTTTATACTTTTTATGGTTTAGTCATTTTTACTTAATTAACTATCCAAACATTAAAATTTCTTAACGAAACTTTAATACAACCTTAATAACACTTCGTAAATATTTATAAAAAATATTTACAGTTTGGTTTATAGAAACGAGGTTCCGATATCTCATTTTCTAAAATCACTTGACTTTAGGGTCTTACCACTTGAACTTAATAAATCATTTATATAACATAAATTAGCATATCAAAAACCTTTTTAAAACCATATTTGACTCGTAAATATTAAATAATAATATTTACGAATTTACTTGTTAGATTTGTGGCCCCGAAACTACTGTTTCCGACACCACTGAAAAATGGGTCGTTACACTTTTTTATCTTAATTTTTCAAATAGATATGAGTAATATTATTTGTCGAGTCAATATTTATGTTGGATCAAACTAATTTGATTAAATGTAATTAATGTTTATAAAAAATAATATTTATTTTAATTATAAAATATATAATTTATTATAAAAATATTTATTTATTTTTAACATATAAATTAAGAGTAAATAAATTTATACATTATAGATTAGACTACTGATATATTGATATTATCTTTTTATCTATATTATGTTAATCTCACACATTTAATTTTTGTTAATTATAAAAAAAATGGTTTTAATATTATTAATTATTATAATATTTAAAATAAAATCATATTTATATATATTATTTTTATTTAATTAAAATATTTAATTTAAAAACTTAGATTTTTATTATTTTTAATTCATCCAATTATATTTAATAATTTTATAGATTTACAAATTTATTAATTAATAATATATTATGTTATTTTCTATGTAGAACTCTTAAAAAATATGACCAAAGAAATTAATTTCACTTTAATACACTATCATACATATATAGATTAAAAAAACTAAATGACAATATTTATCATTTTGAAGTCAAAGCCATTATGTCACGGGGCTAGATCTTTAGCCTGGAAAATCGCACGATCTTAGGTGATTTTTTGGGTTCAAATCCTGCTTAAGTCAGCCTACTCTTGGAAAATGAGAATTCTTAGCAGAAATTCTGTAAAGCACTGAAGCAAAGCGGAAGCAAACTTGAAAGATAAAAGAAGCTATGAACAAAAAAAAAACCACAAATAAATAATGCACGCCAAGTTTTTAAGTAAATGCTCTCAATAATATTCAATTATTATGAAGAATTACAAATGAGTGAATACAAATGAGGAGGAATGCCTCTATTTATAGTTGAGCGCAACCAAAACCAACAATACAATTTGAGTTACATCAGCGATCGAGATTAGAGCTTATCTACAATTAATAGTCCCAAGGGATTTAACTTTATACAATCTCATCCTTTTAGGATTTACACTATTTACCCTGGTAACTCTAGTTTTACTAGAGTGGTTCACTGGGTCACTAAGACTTCAAGTAGATGGGCTTCTTCATGGGTTCCACGAGTCAGGCCACTTGTGGGTTAAATGAACTGATACGGAATGAGGCAGATGAACACGGAAGCTGATCGTAAAGTTTGTTCAAGTCGCGGATTTGACTTAGGACTCTAGACGTTGGAAAAGAAACTTGGATTTTGACACAACCTGAAACGCAATTAAATCCAAGTTAGAAAAAATAATTAAAATAGAATAATAAATCTACGATTAGAACAATAAGAAAGAAAATAAATAAGATAGGTGGAAAGATAGAACGTGGTATGTAAAAGTCTTAAGAAGCCTTAGAAACACGAAGAATCCACAACCCCCTTCAAGCGCCTCTAATTTCCCCTCAATGAAAGAAAATTTGGCAGGAAAAAGTTTGAAGATGATCCACACAATTTGAAAAGATTGTTAAAACTCTTTTAAAAGAAACTCGAGAGAAATTCTTGAAAAGAAAAACTCAAAGAGAACTTATTAACTCAAAAGAGAAGTTGAATAATAATGAACTGTTTGATTTGTAGACAATGTAAAGTCCTATATATAGACTAACTAAATAAATCTAAATAAAACTATCAAGTGTACTAGAATTCTAATTAATCTAAACAATAAGTAGTTTTCAACTAGACTTTCTTGTTGAAATAAAACTCCTAAATAACTTAAACTACTTAATAATTATTAAAATTTCAGAATAATAAAATAATAAAATAATAAGAGCTAATAAATACAATATTGGGCTCATATATAATAAAATTAAGCCTAAACCCCGAACTTAATATGATTTAAACTCGAATTAAAAGCCTAAAACTCGTAATTCTCATCATAATCCCGTCCAAAAATTCTGCTCGTGCAGTCTTCACTAAAATGGTCATAACTTGAGCTTCCGGACTTAAAACCAAGTGATTCAAAGTGCGCTTCAAAGCTAAGAGATAGATCTTCGAATGCCATGCAGACATCTCAACCCAGAAATTCCAGGATCCCACCTAAAAAGTCGTTGCAAGTCTACTGATTTCTCAAGCTTGAAAATTGGCAGTTTCGGTGAATGGAATTTAATAAATTTCATCACATCCATACATGTATCATGAACCCCATTTAATAAGTTGACCTTTATGGGGCATTCTATGCACAATGGTTACGTGCGTTGATTTGCGGCCCGTGGGATTCTCCTCCACCCATTCTCGTGACGCTCTCATCGCATCCTCAAAATTAGCACTATTTTAACTCGTCTCGAAACGGTTTCGATGCCTTGGCTAATTCCCAACTACTCTCTCCGTTAAGTAGTTCCGCCTCTCGGAACATTTGCCTCGGCTTATATCTTTGTCATCGCCTAACTCGTATTGTATTTCTCTATTGTATATCTCGATTGTAAGAGATCACTGCTCTTAGTTGCCCCCATTGTGACTTGCCTCGATCAGGATCCTCTTGATTTGCACAAATAGGCTTTAACACAATCACATTGAACATTGGGTTAACTTTGAGTATTCCCACCAACTTTGGTTTGTAAGTCCCTTTGGCTTACCAGCTTGAGAACTCTAAAAGGGCCCTTGTGTCTTTACCAAGCCAATGGTAATTTAAAATGTGAAACACTTCCAAAGTGTTCGAGATGCACCTCGCTCATAGCATTTACTCACTGTAATTATCCAGTTTGCATCACTACTTTTCCTCTGAAATCTGATGCACAACCCACCTCTCTTATAGGTGGTAGCCCCACTGATAACTCAACAGGCTTCATATCGGTATTCTGCTCCTCTAGCATTTCCAAGGGGGTTTTCATTACACTTTCATACCAAGTCAATATTCCTACCATACGAAATATCATTAGCTAGCTGGATTGCTGACAATATTTCGTTCCGTCTTTCATGTCTCAACTCACCGACACAACACATATTTTTGGCAAGTGTCCAAGATGCATATATAGTCGACAAAAGGAACCAACAATAATCTTGTCAAGGAAATTCAAGCCAAGAACAAAATCATAATCATCCAAGTGGATTACCTCAAAGTGTTCCTTGCCTTTCCATTGAATGATCTATACCTTAACCTTTTGTGCTACTCCCACAGTCGGGACATCTTTGGAGCTAACTGTAACACCCCTAACTCATATCCATCACCGGAATAGGGTTTTGGAGCATTACCGAACTTATCAATTAAACAATCTTACGATTTTCATATCCAAACAAATATTATTCAAATACAATCATATAGTCTCTAATATGAGCCCTCGAGACCTAAAACAAGCATTAGAAGCGGATTGGGACTAAACCGAGAACTCAAGAAAATTTTTAAAAAACATAGAAAGTTTTCAAAATACAGGGGAGACACGCCCGTGTGGCCCGGCTGTGTGTCTTACACGGCAGGCCATGTGGACATTCGAAATGGGATTACATGGTTGTGTCCCAGCCCGTGTCTTACCCGTGTAACTCACTGACTTGGGTCACACGGCCAACCACATGTTCGTGTGACTAGTTCATGTACCCTTCGAAATGGCCTCACACACCCGTGTGCCAGGCCGTGTGCTAGGCAGTGTGAAAACTGGAGGGTATACTGACTTATGCCACATAGCCAAGTCACACGCCCGTGTGCTGGGCTGTGTGGAGCTACTGACTTAGTTTCTAAATAAATACCAGGGGACACACGACTGTGTCACCTAGCTATGTGTCACACACGGCTGAGACACAAGCCCGTGTCTCTGCCCGTGTGGACAAAAATAGGCTATGTTTCAAGCCACATTTCTCACCCAAAATGATGTCAACCTAGGTTCAACAATGCACAAACAACCCATGCATAAATAGGCACTTATAACCAACCAATTTCAAGCCAAAATCATATACTACCAATACTAACAACCAAAATGCTCATAAGCATCCCAAATAGCCATTTAAATTTATACCAATTTCACATCCAAAAATCACTTAAATGATCAAACTCACTTATTAGACTTTGTGCCTAAATCAACATGCATACCACATCTTCAACTCAATTATTTTGTACTCAAAATATCAATTCACAACAAGGCATTCACATAGCAATTATAATCCAAATATCAAAAGCCATTTACACATATATACATAACTAAGTATACCAAAATAAGCCAAGTCACATGGCAAAACACATAACCAAAAACATATATCATTTACAAGCCAAATCAATTGGCTAAATACATTACAAACATATAGGCCATATTAACCACAACACCTATACATGCCATATAACCAAGTACACGAATATACAAGTTTAAAAGTACCAAAACAATGGCTGGATAGTGTGATGAGATCTCCGACAACTCCCAATCCGAGCAAGCTTCGAAATCACTAAAAAAACACGAAAAAGTAAACAGAGTAAGCTATTAAGCTTAATAAGTTTGTTGTAACATCCCTAAATTGGGCTAGTAGGATTGGGCCCATTGGGCCTTGGGCGTAGGAGTGTTTAAAAATTTTGAGAACAAGAGAATGGCATTATTTCAAGTTGGACTTATTAAGAAGATGATTTTAGAAAGTTACGGGGTTCTATGAAGGTTCGAGTTCAAGTTGGGCCTTAGTAAAAGTTTGTGTTTAAGCCTATTAAGGAGAAATAGTAAGTGGCATCAAGGCTTATGGAAATAAAAGAGTAAATTGCTAGCATAAATGAGCATATGGCAAAGAGGTTATGGCATCAAGTGAAGTACCTTGAGAGAAGAGGTTCAAATCCCATCTTTTCCAAATTTTGGATTTATTTTTGTGTGCTCTTCCAAGTGTCAACCATGACATTATTAAAGGAAAGAAATAAAAGAAAAATGAATTGGTGACTAAAAAAGATAAGGTAAGGAGGAAAACAAGGAAAAAGAAAGGAAAGAAATAAAAGAAAAAGGATAATAAAGAAGTGGGAAAATAATAATGATGGAATTTGAAATAATGGAGTAGGTGAAAAAAAATATATAATGATGAGATTTGAAAAGAATGGGGTAGGTGAAAAAAAATGCATGGAGGGTGTAATAGCCCGATTTAGGGGATAGTCGGAACAGTGATCTCGGAATCACTAAATCGAGGATAGAGAAAATTATTTTCATGTTATTCTATGTGTTATAACATGTTTATAAGGATGCATGAAAATTTTGGTGTCTCAATTTTAGCGATTGAGGGCTTAATTTCGAAAAAGGACTAAATCGCATAAAGTGCTAAAGTTTAATTTTAATTGATAAATGTGCCAAATGGCTATGGATTATAAACTGGAGGTCCCAAGTGTGCAAATTGGCCTTGTCTAAGAAAGTTGGCCGGCCATAGTGGGCATAGAGGACAAAAACTTTTATTTTGGTCAAAATTGGTGGTATTGGTAGGTAAAATGAATAAAATAAGATGATATAAGCAAAAGTTATCATCTCTTCTTTTATTCTCCTTCACCAACCAAAAATATCAGCCATAGGAGGGCTTTGAAACCTTGAAAATTTCAGCAACTCATTTTCTCTTCAAGTAAGTGATTTTGATGGCTTTAGTTGATAATTTTTGTATTTTTGGAACCCCCAAAGCTTAAGCTAGCTAATGAGGGGACTAATTTGTAATATGGTTGAGAGTCTAGGGACTTGACATGAGAGATTTTATGCTGGTTGCAAGGTCTCAAAGTACTTTATCAAAGGTTCAATTTAAAACCTATCCCTCGTAATAGGTGACTCGGATTTTTGGTGTCGCGGAGAGTATCGTGTTACGGATTTCGAATAAGGTGTGTAATCTCATACCCTTCCATATACATATCTGAAATGGTGTGTAATCTCACATTTCTCTGAAAGTTAGTATGAAATATGCTGTTAATCGGTCGAAATACCAAAGAAAACTAAAAACTGGCATCCGTAATCACTCGGATGTGCGTATGATTGTAGTGGTAATCGTATTTCGTAATAAAACAGTTTCGGTTAGAAGTAGTGACGTGTGTTTGAAAAATCACTAAACATAGGAGAAAAGGAATTAGAACGTTAATAAGATATCAAATTAAAGCTTACTGTGTCTATTTTAATATGGAAGAAACGGAGAAGGAAAAGGGATTTTATATTCTGAGATATCTTGATTTTAGTGAGACTGGTTCTGATTAACTTCGGGGTTCATTGATCTATTTTGGAAAAATCATATAAAATTGTACAAAATGAGTTATGGGTTATAATTTATATATATGGATTCCTTTGTGAGCCTATTTTCAAGAGAAACAAGTTGGAACAGTATATGAAAACCGTACAGTGAGATATTTGAAATTAAGGTAAGAGAGGTCAGAATCATTGGACAATGAAACAAGGAAAAGTTTAAGGAATTAACTGTACTAAATGGATAGACCAAAAATTCTGGAAAAATTAAAGTAAGAAGATATATGAGTCTAGTTTCAAGGAAATTTTACGAATCTAAATTTCGAGTTTCCTAACTCGAGTTATAATCAATTTAGTCAGTATGACGCAGATGGACAGTTTTAAATTTTTATGCCCAAATTAGTAGTTAAGTCCAGAATTGCGAAATTACCGAAATACCCTTGGAGGGTAAATTACTGAAATACCCCTGGGTTGCAAAATTACCGAAATACCCTTGGGTTGCGAAATTACTGAAATACCCTTGGAGGGTAAATTATCGAAATACCACTGGGTTGCAAAATTACTGAAATACCCTTGAAGTGTAAATTACTGAAATACCCTTGGGTTGCGAAATTACCGAAATACCCTTGAAGGGTAAATTACCGAAATACCCTTGGGTTGCAAAATTAGTGAAATACCCTTGGAGGGTAAATTACCGAAATACCCCTGGGTTGCAAAATTACCGAAATACCCCTGGGTTGTGCAAATTACCAAAATACCCCTGGGTTGTGCAATTACTGAAATACCCTTGGGTTGCAAAATTACCGAAATACCCTTGGTGGGTAAAATTTCTGAAATTCCCTTAGAGAGTAAATTACCGAATTACCCTTAGTGGGTACGATTATCGAATTACGAAAATGCCCCTAATAGGTCGAATTACGAAATGTCCTTATGGACCGAATTACGAAAATACCCTTTATGGGCCAAATGTGATATTTGATATATGGGCAGTTTGATATTTGTGATATGGGCTAGAGTGTGTAATTTCACACTTATCTCATGGGTTAGATATTATACCGTAAGCATTAGAATAAATCGTAAAATTTGTAAAATCAGAAAATACGGTATAATAACACTTTTTGTGTAAATGCATGAAACCGGTATTAAGGTTGTAGGAATTACGGATTTTCCCTTAATGGGTTATTTTGTTAAAAAGTGATATTTTGGACCATATGAATTATTTTGATAAATTGGCCAAGTGTGAAATTTGAAAAATAAAAGGCCTCATGTGATTAATGGGCCAAAATTTGCTAGATCGATTAATGGGCCAAAATTTGCTAGATCGATTAATGGGCCAAAATTTGCTAGATCGATTAATGGGCCAAAATTTGTTAGATCGATTAATGGGCCAAATTGCTAGATTGCTTAATGGGCCAACTTGTATTATGGGCCTTATGATGAAATTATTCTATGAATATTGTTATGCTTTGTATATGCATACATAATTGCATGGGTTGGGATAAAATTGAAGAGAAGTGCTAGTGGCTCTGCCACAATCTAGTTCGGTGACTCTGTCACAATCCAGTTCGGTGGCTCTGCCACAATCTAGTTCGGTGACTCTGTCACAATCCAGTTCGGTGGCTCTGCCACAATCTAGTTTGGTGACTCTGTCACAACCTAGTTCGGTGGCTCTGCCACAAACATTTTAAATGGCTTTATGCCTGCGATTGGCGTGTTGGCGGGGTGGGTTGACTTGATCCCCACAGTGTGCTGGTTGGTACGGGTGGTGTGTAGCAGATGGAAATTAGGTTTGGTTTGGGATTTGCATATCATATGCATATTATATACATGTTATTATGTTATAATTGTAAATGGGCTTAGGCCCAAAATATTGCTATGTGTGTTCCGACCCAGTGGATGATGGTAAGGGGATTACACACTGAGTTCTTGTAACTCACCCCCTTTCTCTTAACCTTTTCAGGTAATGCTCAGTGACGTGGACTTGGGCCTTGGATTACTCGATGGAGACCATACCTCAGAAATGGTTTATTTGGACTTCAGACTTTTTTCTTGTTTATTTTATTACTCTACTATTTTGAGTTAAATGTTGTAATCAAGCCTCAGATTTTCTTTCAAAATGCTTCTGCAACTCTATTCCCAAACGTCCCATTTTCGTAAATTGTTTATTTTAAATATATTTTCACAACCAAATAGGTTTTTAAAGATAATTACGTTTTCAAGTAAATAACAATTGCTTAAGTGTTTTGGGTTTTAACAAAGAGGCTGTAATTCTCAAACAAGTTTTTAACCATCTCAAAGATGGTTTGAAAAAAAAAAACTTTCATGTGACACACCAGATTCGGGCTTAACTTCTAGGCCGGGTTTGGGGTGTTACATTTGTATAGCAATAAACTCAATTTACTATATGAACACAATTTAAGTAATCAAACATATTATCATAATATAACTCATATTGATCCACAAACCTATTACATATTCACTCACAAGGTTAGATATGAAATTCACAAGTTTCATAGACTTAAAGCTTATATAATTCACATACATACCTATTATGGTACGTATCAATCTCTTATTCTTTCATACCATCAATATACATGTTGAACCATTTAGAATAATATCAGATACTCGGGAATCTCGCACTCTAAGTGCCAATACATGGTCGAAACCGTCTCAATCTCATATCTCATATGTAAATGCTCATCTCGAGCTATCACCGGGTCTGCTCACACAAGCTGACGATCAAGACGTAGCTACACGGTGCTGTTCACACAAGCTGACGAGTAATTGCAACACATGCCCAAAAACTCAGTCACCGGTAGAACGTACGGACCAGCACCCAAAACGCAATAACCCATAATGACATGCCATTTATATCCTATCTATTCCTAAGGTTCAACCGAGATTTCACACTTTGCCATATCTTTGTCGAATATTTCTGTGAAGTCGTATTTATCAATAATATAATAATAAAGCATTTAAAATAAAATTACATTAAAGTTTATTAACATACGAACTTACCTCGAATTTATACAGAGAGAATCAAGCTATCAAACCACTATTTTATTTTTCCCCTGATCTAAATCCGAACGTTACTTTTCTTGATCTATATATAATCAAACTTAAATTATCTAAATATCATTCTATTCGATTTAACCCAAAAATCATATTATGGTAAAATTACACTTTTGCCCCTTAAATTTTTGAATTCTTTACAATTTAGTCCCTAGCTCATACAATGAAAAATTCATGCAATTCCATTTCAACCCATACTAACCGAATCTATAAAAAGTTATAGCAGCCCAAAATTTTCATTATTTCACAATTTCACCATGAATTTACACATTTTACAAATAAATACCTAATTTGCAATTTCAACCAAAATCACTTAACAAATGTTGTTTATCTAACAACAACCTACCATTAAACTTCAAAACACATACATATTCATAAATGGTAAAACCCTAGATTTTTAACAATTTTGCAAATTAGTCCCTAGGCTAGCTAGATTAAGCTACAACGACTCCAAAAACATAGAAATCATTAAAAACGAGATGAAATCACACTTACATGCACAAGGAGACTTGGCCGAACCTTGAAACCTCTTCAATGGAGTTTCTAAGTTTTATTTTCGGTGCATGAAAGCTTGTTTGGAAGATGACATTTTGTTATTCTTTAGTTTACTTAGCTAATTTATTCATTTACTTATTTAACCTTTGTTATTTATCATTAAAATTTAATTAATCATGCACATAACTGTCCACTCATATTTCAAATGGTCTACTTACCACATAAATATCTTAACTATTTAATTTCATAGCCATTTAGTACCTTTAACTTATAGAACTCTAATTTTCTACTTTATGCGATTTAGTCCTTTTTATCGAATTGAGCAAGCAATTGATAAAATTTCTTAGCAAAATTTTTATATGACACTATTAACATGCTGTAGACATTAAAATAATAATAAAATAAATATTTTAACTTCAGATTTGTGGTTCCAAAACCACTGTTTTGGTTTGACTAAAAACGGGTTGTTACACTAACAGTCTTGATCTTCTTAGTTGACTCGTTCATTGAGAGACCAAGTTTACCCACGGATTTTTCCGATATGAATAGATCTGACACCCCTGTATCAATATGAGTACACTTTCTTTGACTTGCGATGTTGATGTCTACATACATTAACTCTTTCTTCTTGTAATCGTCGACCCAAGCTCTAAGCCTCACTCTTTGGCTCTGCTTCAACTTCTTTGCTGTTCGCGAATAGCTTAGAGCGCTTTGGATAGTCCTGCATCCTATGAGGACCACAACATAAGAAGTAGTTTACTGGCTTCTTCTCATTCTCTTTGACTCTCTTGGCTACGACAGAACGCACAATCAAACCAAGTTTCATTGATGCTCTGTCTGGCTCATCGTCCCTTTTCAATGGAATAAAACACAAATTTCTTTGGAAAGTCCCTTACCATATGCGGACCGTTACAAAGGAAGCATTTTATTAGCCCATTTAGTATGTTGTTGGGCTTTTCATTTCCTATTTGGTCGTTTCCCATTACGATCATTCTTACTATTTCCATTTTCATCTTCCTCATGGTCTCCTCCACCATTACCCATCTCTTTAGGCTTGGAGGATTCCAACTTATCTTTATTCAAACCAAGCCCGATAAAAGACTCCGCTTCGACCATGGCTACAATAAGCTTGATGATACCTTGTAGACGCAACTCTTGTTTCACACAAAGCTTGAACCCATATTTGAACCCAAAAAAATGCTTCTTTCTCATTTAGGTTAGAGATTTGAAGCATCAATTAACTAAAGTCTCTAACATAGTCCTGAACAGTACCTTGTTATGTAAGCCAGCGCAACTTAGCTCGAGCCTCCTCTTCGGCATATTACGGGTAAAACTACTTCTTTTGTTCTTTTCAAGACTTTTTTCAAGTCCCAATTGTGGTACCACCTTATCTCTCATCTGTGGACATACGGCGCTACCATAAAAGAGTGACTTCAGTAAAATAGACAGCAACAATTTTACCTTAGTGGCATCATCCTCGATACCTATCAAACGAAAGTACTGTTCTAGCCTCAAAGAAAATGGTCCAGATCTCTTGCGGACCTCATCTTCCCAAACTCTTTCGGCTAAGGGACATCCATCTTACCTTGCTTAAGAACTAAAGCTAACATCCCTCTTCCCATAACAGCTCTACACACAGCAAGCTCTCCCTCGAGCTCCTTAATCTTTGCCATCATAACCTCAGTTTGCTTCTTCAAAGCCACAACCATTGCTTCAAGAGCATTATCTCTCTTAGTTAGCTTCTCGGTTTGACCATCCATAGCAGCATTGAGGGTCACTTTGATTGCACCCCTATTGGAACTAATAGTCCTTGTCACAAAGTCCCTGAGTTGTTTTCCCATTGAGTCTAACTCATCGTTACGTCCTTCAAATACCTCAAATGTTTCCTTCACGCCACCTATGGATTCCTCGAGATTAGTCACTCGACCTTTTAGAGCCAACAACATATCCCTCGATCTGCTATTTTTCCTAGACCTCTTACGGGTCTCCATCAGGACATTTTACTCGTCTTCTCCTTTCATCATCTCAACCGATGCCTTTAAACACTGAACTGATACCAATTGCCATGGGGCTAGATCTTTAGTTTTGCGAACCGTGTGACCTTAGTCGATTTCTTAGGTTCAAATCCTACATAAGTCAACCTACTCTCGAAAGAGAAGAATTCTTGTAGAAATTCTCTAAGGCACCGAAACAACGCGAAAGCAAACTTAAAAGGAAAAAGAAGCTATAAACGAACAAAAAGCCACAGAAACATAGCATATACCAAGTGTTTGAATAAATGCTCTTAATAATATTCAATTACTATGAAGGATTGCAACTGAATGAATACAAATGAGGGGGGAGACTTCTATTTATAGTTGATCTCCCCCAAAATCAATGGTACAAGTTAAGTTACATCAATAGTCGTGATTAGAGCCAACATTTGTTGCGAATTCTCAATTATATGTGACACAGGTTTAGCTCAGACAAGTAACCTGATGTGTCGTTATAAATGTTTAGCCTGGACGAATAACCTGATATGTATATGTTCAGCTCAAACAAGCAATTGGTGTGGTGTAGATACCTATGTATCCGAGTTCGTTTACTAGGCTTCATCAGGCGAATAAGTTTATATGAAAATGAAAAATTGAAATGGGATGAATTGAGCTTGATAATCCAAATGGCAAATAATTAAATAAATTGAGCAAGAAACATTGATTTAGGTAATGCTTTTGATAAGTATGTGAGTATATTATCCCTTGATTGAATATGAATTGGATATTGTTACCTAATATGACATGAACTGGTATGTTAAGCACTTATGGTATTGATTTTTAAGCAAATGCTTAAAATGTTAGCTTTTTCATTCGGGCCGAGCTTGGACAAAATTTTAAGCCCATTTTCTAATCAAGCTGAACCCGAGCTTATAAAACGAACTTAAAATTTTATTATAACTCAATCCGATCCATGGTCACCTCAAGTCCGAAATCACCAAATCCAACTTCAAACTTTCATACTTCCAAACTTTCGATTTGACTTTTTAACTACCAGATCATCTTACAAATTAAACAATAACTTCTTCTCATTGATCCTAAGCCTTTCACCACTTAGATTTTTGAAATGGCATCTCTAAACCTGCAACCATGAAACTTAATATTTTTTTTTCTTTTTTCTTATTTTATCCTGCAATGGTTTTCCCTTGAGGATATTTAAATGTTTAACGTTTTTATTTTTTTATTTTTTCCTTGTAAAAGGAAAATGGAAAATTATTTCAAAAACTTGACATGACCTATTAGTATCGTTTTCTACAAAAGTGTGACACGAGGCATTATAATAACGATCCACATATTAAGCTTTTAACATCGTTAGACCCAAGTATCAGATTAGACTACAGAATAAAAGTATAGGGGCACAGTGACCATTTAGAAACTGTAGGTACCACATTGAAAATTTTGGTAAAGTACAGAGGGCAAAGATGCCATTATCCCTAACCAAATTTGATGTTTTAACGGCCAGGATTTTCACCTCATTCTCAACTGGTACCCAAATCACGATTGATGCCACGTGTCTGATGCAAATTAAGGAGTCCATTAATTGAAAATCCTTCGGCAGTACAGTATATAATTTCTCTCTTTCCTATTTAAAGGCTGGGACGCTCTGAGTCGTTTTTTCAATGTATTCCGTACTACTCACTTTCACTTCAAAAAAATTAAGAAGGAAAAAAAAATCGGTTGATTATCTCCGGTGAGTTCAAGCCGGGAAGTCTTACCGGCGATCTCTCCGGAAAAGGTATTAGCTTTAGAGACTCGCTCATTTATTGTAATTTCTAAGCTTTTGTTTCACACCATTGCTTGCAAAAGCCTGTTTAAGTTCTATCTAAAATTCAGAGAAAACTGAACAAAAGTTGGGTTTTTTAACCTTATTTTTATAAATAGAAAGAAATGTTAACATTTCCTTTTTTCGAATCGAGTAATGCATGCAAAATTTGTGACTAAAGGTCTATTGATTTGATTAATTTGTCTTTTCAACTTCTGAAGGTGTTTTGGAGGGTGAAAGAAGCTTGGTTTTTGATTGTGAAGACGAGTCTGATTGTAAGGTTGGCGAGAAATGGTATGATCGCAACTCTTTTCGGAGCTCTTTTTTTTTTGCATGCAAATGTTTTGTTCGAGTTTCGTTGTTTTCTTGTTAACTTAAAAAAAAAAAAATTTCTCCTTTTCATTTCTCATTTCATATGAGTAGTTGTTTGATTTCATAGTCTGTTTTGTTGTACTTTTCTAGGTATTGTTTTGAATATTTTTTTTTAATGAATTAATGTGCTTACATGGAGTATTTATTTTCTCACGAAGTTGAATGTTGTTAGTTGAATGGTACTTTGGTGCGCCAGAAATTTAAAAATGTGGATGGTTTGTGCTTTATATATGTATAATTGCATATATGATAGCTTTTATCGTGTTGGAGCTTTGAGAAATTTAAAATTTTATGTTTTAACAGTTATTGTGATGATGGTTTGTTTTAGACATATAACTGGTGATTTATACTTGGTTTCGTTAGGTTGGAATTTGAAGAATTAAAATGCATTAGTAAAAATAATCTGATTATCGCTTGCCTTTGAAATGCGGTTATGGTGATTAATCTTAGGTTCCTTATATTTCACAGCTATAAGGCATTTAAATGTGTCTTAAGGATGCAGATATGTTGGTTAGTGTAAGGTTCCATTATTTAGTAGCTTTGAGGAATTTAAATGTTGTAATCAATGTTTCCGTGCTATGCGTGTAGCCCAAATATGGAGATATACTGATTTATGTTAGTTTTGTATGCAAATAATCAGAATGATTACTTTCTTAGTCAAGAAGATAAGGTGCATTATGTGACGTTTGATTAGGTTCGAATTAAGGAATGTAAATACTTTAATAAAAGTAATGGTGACAATTATGTCTGCTAGACATACAAAAATGTTAATTTATGCTAGGTTTTCTGCTGCTGTCAGAAGTTCAAGGAATTTGTATATCCTAATGAAAGCAAATGACTAAATTGGATGATCATGCACCTTAGATATGTACATGCTGATTTATTTTAGGTTTAATTATGCTGTAAATTGAGGGATTTTAATTATTAATGAATGCAATGCTGACGGTTACGTGCCTCGGGTAGGCAGACATGGCGATCCATGTCATATTCAAGCAATTTGGAGCTTTGGCATTAGCAATTTCAGTGACTGATAACCATTTGCATTTACCAGCTGTTGTTTTTCTGTATATTCCCTTTGGTTATGCACTAGTTGATGGTCTGAGAGTCAATCGATCATATAAGTTGGGTAGAATTCGTCTAAAATATGCACTAGTTGATGGTCTGAGAGTCAATCGACCATATAAGTTGGGTAGAATCTGACTAAAACAGAAAGGACACATTTGCTTCAGAGAATATTAATTGAAAATATTCTTGTGGTTACTGCTGTAGACTTTAACATTATCAAATATATATATTATAAGAAAAAATCTAATAGTTTTATGATTTAAAGTAAAATAAGTTCTCTAATAACCAAAGGAAGGAGATCCATATAAATCACTATTTTCTTTGTTACGTCAGCTAATTTTTTTAGCTCACTTTTTCTTAAAATTTCAAGGTGAAAAGAGCTTTGTTTTTCTTTTGACTATTTTTCCATTATGCGTATTGTCTAAAAGGCTGAGTTGTGCTTTGCTTAAAGTTTTGGACTTGCATGTTTGACCTAAAAGTATCCATCGTAGGGTATGGATACCCACATCTTGTTAAAATTTCATAGAAAACATGAAAGACAATGCCTTATGCATAAATAAGATTTCTTTTTCTATTTTTTTCTTGATCAAACAGCATACTCTTTTATTGGAAAAATAAAAAAATTACATAAACAATTATATAAATGCATGGACATTTAGTATGTTTGCACATGCTTTATGAAACTTCAGATGATTCTCGTTTCGATTCTATGCTGTGGGGGTGCTTATATTCATAACATGTAGAATTGAAACCATCATGGTCTTGACAACTATTTTCTTTAGTTGCTTTTCGTTGTTTCAGCATCATCATTGTGCACAAGCTTCTACAAGGAAATAGCAAAATCTGTATGGTGAATAACTCATTTCAATGAGTGACACTGTTTTCGTCTTGGGCTCCTTGTCTAATATGGGTTACACTTGCAGTTGTATCCCTTTGCTGCCTTGTTTGGATTATGTGTTAAGATAAAATTAAAAAGATGTCACTGTTGAATGCAACAGGACATGAGTAACTTGCAAGGTAATTTGTTTAATATCATTTGAATGCCATAATTCTGATTCAAAGGCTGAGAGAAACTTGTTCCTGGAAGAAACTTTATGAGTAAATAAAGTTGCCTGTATATCAATAAAGTTCCGAATAGAGCTTAATGAATAGTTGACTTTTATATTTGTTGGAAGGAAATTTAGGTTATGCCTGTTGCAACTTCAATGCCTTGAAAATTTTCGTTTTTGGTCCAAATCTTAAGTGTTGATGCTTGTATAAGTTTTCAACAAATTGCAGATATCTGGCAATATTAGGTCCATCTAGGGAGAAATAAAAGGCAAGTTTTTGAGCGTTACGAAGTTGAATAGGCTAGCTATAGCCGTAAAAGGCTGCTATAGCCGTAAAAGGCTAGCTGTAGCTGTAAAAGGCAAGTTTAGCTGTCCTATGCAAGTTTGCGAGCATCTTTAGGCAACTCTTCGAAGATTTTAATTGGCATGATATGATTCCAGAGAAACTTCTCTGTTGAGCTAAGCTAATTTGTTTATAATTAGCCTCATTATATGCATACCTGTACAATGAGCTATCTTGAAAGTCTTACCCTCTACGTCTAAGGGTGGAAATGTTTCAAAGGATTCTTTTTCTGAGCTTTCATTAAGATATGAAAGAAACTGGAAATTTTATCATTCCTGCTTAGAAGAGCTCGCCAATTGGATTTGAATTTTGTTCGTGCAAGTAAAAGGTGAACCTTTTGGTTTTCACTTTTGATTATTTGTTTCCTTGTAGTTCCTATGTTTTTTTAGCAGCTAAGTCATACCCTGAGACTTATCTAATATCTCTGGTAGGATTTTTAAAATTGATTTGAAAATCCCTCAGATGGATCTATCAGACTTTAGCCAGTTTTCAAACACACACACACATATATATACACATATTTGTCTCTTACTGATTTTAGCATGCAACATTTTGTGCTTGATATATATACATTGTAATTTTCTGATGACATGATTTCTTGAGGGTTGGGTTTGTGTTGTGATAGGGGTTCTTATTCCTCACTTGTTAGTAACTCTTGTCATATGATAATAAATGCTCCCAGTTTGCACTTTGCTTATTTTGTATTATTGATTTTGGGCAGTCTTTCCAGCAAAAGAGTTTATGGATGCCGAGAGATGGTTCATTTCTAACTAACGGAGAGATGGGTTATGATGATTCTTCAAAATCTGAAGCAAAGCGGGGTCATCAATGGTTTATGGATGCTGCTGCATCAGAATTGTTCAGCAACAAGAAGCAAGCAATAGAATCCTTTAACAGCCAACCAGTTTCAGGAATTGCAGACGTCAGTGTTTCTCCTTGGCAAAATGCTTCCTGTTTTCAGTCGGTTTCTGGTCCATTCGGTGATCACCTATTTGGATCTGAGTCTATACGAACGGTCAACTTGGTTGATAGGAACGTTTCTTCTGTTGAGACTGGAAATTTGAATATGGGAAGGAAGGATTTTGATGATCAATATGGTAGTGGTTCATCTGCGGCTTTGTCTATGTCCCATACCATTGAAGATGCCTCTTCATGTCTCAGTTTTGGTGGATTAAGGAAAGTTAAGGTCAATCAAGTTAGGGATTCCAACAACGACATGCCAACATTAATGGGGCACCCGTATGGCGGAGGATTTAATAGCACTATTTCAATGTCTACCGTTTTCGGTAAGAATGGTAATGCTATATTGCTGGGCCCAACTTATCGAAGTGAGGATGAAAGTACCGGACCAATGGGCCCAACATTCAGTAAGACAGATGGCAATTTTATTTCAATTGGTCATACCTTTAACAAGAGAGCTAATGACTTTATACCTGTGGGCCACAATTTCAAGGGAAATGAGAGTATCTTATCGATGGGTCAGCCTTTTGACAAGGAGGATGGCAATTATATTTCAATCGGTCAGTCATTCGAGAAGGGAGATGCTAACTTAATTTCATCAAGCCCTTTTTATGGTAAGGGACAAGAAAGTTTCATTTCAATGGCCCCTGCATATAGTAAACCGAATGAGAGTTTGATTTCAATGGCATCCTCTTTTGATAAGGAAGGTGATAATATCATA
This sequence comes from Gossypium australe, assembly GCA_005393395.2. Lineage (NCBI taxonomy): Eukaryota > Viridiplantae > Streptophyta > Magnoliopsida > Malvales > Malvaceae > Gossypium > Gossypium australe. The sequence continues at coordinate 63,227,152 of CM016618.1, read as the reverse complement.
CCAGTGGGACCTTCCTATCACAAGGCAGACTGTAACATCACAGCCATGGCTCCTAGGCAAGACAAAGGAGAGTCTAATATTCTATCTATGCATCATAACTACAAGAAGGGTGAAAGCAATACAATATCTTTTGGGGGCTTCCATGATGAATCCAGGGAAAATTGCTCAGGTGGTATTATTAGTGGTTATGACTTATTGATGAGTAATCAGAATTCATCACAAGCTTCGGAAGTGCCCTGCCAGCAAGTTTTGGGTGAGTCGAATCCAGATTCAAATGTAAATGGTGCCCCCCAAAATAGTTCTACAACTGATACCAACCCGAAGCATAAAGAATCAAAGACTTCTAAAAAGGTTTCTTCCAACAATTTCCCTTCCAATGTCAAAAGCCTGTTATCAACTGGTATGCTTGACGGAGTTGTTGTGAAGTATGTTTCTTGGTCACGCGAGGTGAGTTATTTCCTATGCCTTACCTTTTCACTGGTGGGATTTCACTTATGTAACATAACCTTTTCATTGGCAGAAAAGCCTTAAAGGATATATACAAGGGACTGGGTATATGTGTGGCTGCAAAGACTGCAACTTTGAAAAAGTAAGCAACTCATATAGACTATAGTCACTCCACTTTTCAGCCCTGTTTTAATATGCCAACTAGTGTTCTTTGTTGCAAAGTTATAGGAAGAGATCTATATTACTAAATCGGAGTATCATTGCTGTAAAATTCAAAATCTATTGTGCAGGCTCTTAATGCATATGAGTTTGAGCGCCATGCTAATTGCAAGACCAAACACCCAAATAATCATATTTACTTTGAGAGTGGGAAGACCATCTATGCTGTTGTTCAGGAGCTCAAGAACACTCCACAAGAGTTGCTTTTTGATGCAATTCAAACTGTGACTGGTTCTCAAATCAACCAGAAGAACTTTCGCATCTGGAAAGGTAAAGCTGCTGTTTAGTTGACTGAACTAGCTATGTTGCTTCTGCTTCATACTTGGACATGGTTATGAGGATATGGTTCTCAAAAGACTTTACAGTATTGATCATATTTGTATCAAACACACTCTTATTTAACATTCACACTTGAGTTCGTGAAATTAGCAGTCCGTTTTTCTTTTAAAGTTCTCTAGACTCAAATTCCTTGTTTCTTTTTTGCAGCATCATATCAAGCTGCCACCCGTGAACTTCAGCGTATATACGGAAAGGATGATGCTGCTGTGTCGTCTTGAGATGAAGACTCAGCCTTTCAAATCTTGTTGTGAGGTGGGTCAGATCTGTGCATTGCAGCTTGTATTTTTGTATTAAACTATAGACTTGTTTTGGGATTTCAATAATTTATGCATATGAATGCTTTAGATATCTTGGCTTTCCAAATTTTTCTAAATGAGACCTTTATTGATTTTGATTATCAGATTTGTTGTGAGATGTAGAATTTTACTTGTTCTGAATGTGTAAACCCATGTATTTCATACCCGTAGTATTTTGGACACATTTTAAACATGTCTGAATAGGGGTCAAACACAAATACCTGCTACAAATATTTTGAACAAAATGACAGATACGGACAAGAAGCATCTTATTACGAACATTAGCTCAATCCATGTAGGGGAAAAAACTTGTGGAGAAATTTTGTTTTCCTCAAACAGATTCTTTGGTAGGTGTCACCTTGTTGCTGGTTAAATCTAGGACGACGACAAAATCTTGATCTGAAATTATTGATGTCTGGTGATCATCAATGACAATCATTTTCTGATCATTTGATGCTTCTTCCACTTTGATGTTCTGATTTGATGAACATTGATCCTTGCTCTTACCCCACAAAACCATATAGAGGCCAATCACAATTACAATTGCTCCAATTATCCTACAAAGGTTGCACCATATTAGCAAAATTATCAAGATTATCTATAATAGATTTAAATAGTAATTAGCAACTAGAATCTCTTATTTTATCATTTCAATTAAGAGGTATAAACTACACATTTATATTTGTAAGTTAACAAAGAAGTTAAATTTGGTTTAAATTATTGTGAAGTTGAGTTTGAGCAACTTGAGTTAAGAACACTTGTAAAATTGAACCTTGATAAGGTATGAGATCAATCCGGTTATCCTCAAGTTTAAAATTATTATAATAATAACATAATCATAATTTAAATCCTAACAATATTGAGAAGGGGGATTGATATGTACCTTCCTAAATAAAGTATTTCGGATAAGATAAAGGAGCTCAAAATTGCAACAATAACCATGCTCAGAGGATTAAATGCAGTCACAAATACAGGTCCTCTACTTCTCATTATTACTCCTTGAACATAATAAGTAATTCCAGAACAGATTACTCCCTACAACCAAACACAAGAGTCGTGAATAAAAAGAAAATTACATAAATCCTAAAATATACTTCAAATGAACGGAGAGTATCTTACACTGTAAACTGCAGCCAACAATTTAACATCGAAATGAAAAGACCACACGGCGGCATTGCCAGCTTCCATTGCCAGCGCTACAATGCTTCCTCCAATGGTGCCCGCCAAGCAGATAAACGCTGTTAGGGAGAGCTCAGCAGGGTATGATTTTAGGGTAATTGCCTATACAAGAAAGCGCAACACTTTTTTGAATTATTTCTTGTGGAAATGGAAGCTTTATGATGGGAAATATTAGAGAAATGAAAACAAAGTTATAAAATGAAGGAGGAAATTTACTTGTAAAATGATGAAACCAGCCCAGCAAAAACAGCCAAAAATGATCATGAGAGCACCTTTGATTGGATCTTGCTTAACTGCTGATGCACTTGAAAATACATGATGGTTATTTGATTTAGTCCAGGGCAACGGTAACATTGGTCCATTAATCAATGTCATCAGCATTGCTCCCCCAAATGTCACAATTGTGCCTAATATCTTTGCCTGGCTATGGAGTTTTCTTATGTTAACCTTCTCAAGCCTGCATCCAATTTCCCCCACTCATTTAATCCATTGCCTAACTCAACTTCCGTATATACTATTTTTTTATAATATAAAAACATTAAAATTTTAGGAAATTTGGAGGGCTAGGGGGAGTTAGACCCCTGCTTGTCCCCATCCCTTCCCTTTGGTGTACTCGAGATTTGATCAATTCATAAAAGTGTTGTTATCTTTGGGCATTTGCTGGTTCTCGAGTGCAAAAGGCTTTTCATAAGAGAGAAATACATTGTTTGAACCGAAGGAAGTATACCTTCGATTAATAAACGTACCCAAAGAAGACAATACCTTTGATATAAGAATAAGTGGAAGTAATAATCAAATCCTAATACGTAGAATGACACAAGTAAAACATCCTAAACTGGTTATTATATATATGTATTTATGTGTGTGATGATAAGTAGAATTTAATTACTCGACGATCCAGGCAAGCAAAAATACAAATGCAGGAAGAACATTGGTCATGGCAGATGTGAAGGTTGCCGTAGTATATTTCATGCCGGTGTAAAGTAAGTTTTGGTCCATTGTTGGCCTGCAGAAAATAATTAATTATTCGGGAAAAATCAATATATAATAATATTTAAACCCCCCAAAAAGCAACTTTTTACTTACTCTAGTAAGGCTAGAAGCAGTATCTTAACAAAGACAGACAGGCTCATTTTTGGCCTAATTTTCCTGTGAAGTAAAAGGTCAGACAAATGGGTTAGTTAGAATTCGGGATTCAATCTATTTGGTTTATGTAGAATTTATAGAATCTGATATCCATTAAGTATAAGTTTTGACTTTTAGTGTGATAGTGTCTTCAATCTCATCCCTTATTTGTACATCACAATATTTCTTATTTTTATAAAAAAATAAACAAAAAACTAGAGTGAAAATCGGAGTTCAACCCGATTGGCTACTTCACCCATCCATCATTAAGAGGTACCATCCAAAGCTTTGAAACTCAACATTTATTTTTATATTTCATAAATTACTATTAGAAAAAACTGAAAGCAATCTCTTCCCTTATTACCTTAGCATTGCCATTTATGTAAAAATTAAAGGAAAAGAAACAGAATAAGAGAGAAATTTAGACCTTTCCAAAACAATGGCAAAAGGAGCAATGACAAGAGTGGCAATGGCATGCCGGTAGACAACCAAAACATGCTGGCTCATGCCTTGGTTTAAAGCAAACTTAGTAATTATAGACATGCCTGAAATCCCAAACTGCAAAAAGAGTACAGCCAAAAATGGCTTAGATTGATCTAAAATTGCACCCAAAGAACCCATTGACAATGTTTTTTTTTTCTTCTTTATGATCTCTCTTTTATCATTAATTTGTGAATGATCAAGCACAATGTGGACTTCTTATATACAGGGCAATTTTCATGTAAAATATTTGTAAACATCCACACGTCTTGTATCAAAGTCTAGGGATTCCATTAAAACGAATTGAAATACCATTCTTGAAAGAATTTTTAAAAAATAAACAACAGAAAGGAAAACAGAAAAGCTCTTATTGTCACTAAAAAGTAAAAACATCATACAAACCAGCAGTCTTGTTTCTACATAAAACACAAACACCTAAACAATTGGCTACTAAGAGAGAGAAACTTAGTGGGATTTGATTTAGTTATACGTAACATTGTCGAGTCCAAACAAAAATTTTACATGGCTTTTGAGTCTTTTGTTGTCAATGTTTTAGAAAAAAAGTTTAATTCTTAATTTGGTATGGAAGTTTTACAATTTTTTTTTATGCTGTTATTTTTTGATTGAACGTGATATATGTATTTGACAACAATTATACATTTTTTGGTTCAACAATGTTAACTTTTTAGTTTTTAATTCAAGTTTTTAGCAATTAACTTTCAACAAATCAACTCTAAAACTCGAATCAAATTATATTCATCATATTGTATTTGACAAATTAAACAAATTTACAATTACTACTAAATTTAATCTATTAACAAAATCATGAAAAATTCAAACTTAATACTCAATCCTAAAACTCAAATTAAACACTAAAAAGTTAACACCATTACCTTTGGATACCAAAATAAATAACTTTTGTCAAATAAAGCTATAGATTGAACTAAAAAAACAACACATGTAGCACATTAAAAAATATCAAATTTAAATATTGAATGATATATTAAATCATTTAAAAAATATTTCAAAATTAACTTAATTAATTCCTCAAGCCAGCATTAAAAGATGAATAAGTCTGAAGTTGGAATTTTAATATCTATTCATATTGAAGATCAAGTCTAATGAATTCTTATAATATTTTTAAGGGATATATCTAAAATTCCAAAGTTGAAATTTTAGTATATGTGAGCTTAACATTCTTTGTAAATAAAAGAAAATAAAGGAAATAAAATTTTGTTAAAGCGTCATTTCCTCTTTTATGAACATTGATATTTGTCATTTCTTTGGCATATGATTCAATGTTAATTTGGTGATGTAAGCAAGGCAAAAATGAATATATTCCCCTTAGACCAATGGTTAGAATATACACCAACCCTCCCATCTCTTGAAACATAAAATCTAAGAGTTCAATGCGTCAAAGCAAACAATAACCCGTATGAATCGAATTTGACACATGACATCAAAAATTTGTAGGCCATTCAACTTCTAGTTACTTAATGAAACTTTCTTCCATACCAGATCTCAGTTGAGTGAGACCCAAAACCAAACCTTTTATATATATATTAAAGCCTATTTAGTACACCAACGTTATAGTTTTTTTTTTCAATATATATATACAATACTTAAAACTATCTATTATCTCTCCTCAACCTTTAAATAGGAGTGTTGACCTGAAAACAATCACTAACCAAAAAGCTAATTAACAGTAGAAGTGCTTGCGAAAGTGTCACATCCCAAAAATCGAGTTAGCAGAAATTTGATTAGTGAAACGTGAGAGTGGTCATGCTTTGTTTTTGTGTTAAATATTGTGAAATTGTGTTAAAAAAATTAATTTGTTGTAGTGGTTAAGTGTACGGGTGAGTGTTGGATCGAATCGAATGAAAAAATTTCGAGTTAATTGAGTTGATGAATCCTATTTTATCATCTTAACTCGATCTGAAATTTTCTCAAATCGAGTCGAGTGAGATGAAATTCGAATTGAATCAAATCTAGTATATTTGTTCGAGTTAAATTTAAAAAAAAATGATTTTGGGTCCTTATAATCACTATCACCCACCGTAATTAAATTTGTCTATTGTAATCAAATTTGTTATTAACTTTCATCTCCTCATAAGTTATTTATTAATCTTTTATATACGGGTTAGCTTATTTGCTTGCTTAGTTGCTTCAATATCTTGTGATTCTTGTCACTATGTATTTTGAAATTAAAAAATATATTAAATGTAAAAAATGTGATTTTTTTAATAAAAGTTAATATTAAAGATAAAATGTAAAATTGATACCAACATAAAATTTTAACACGAATATTTTATAGCATCATCAATAAATCAATTTTAATCAAAAATTATAAAGATTCAGTATGATTAAACAATTCAATAATATAAATAGTAAAAAATGTGAAATTTAATTTAATAATATAAATAGTGGATATAAATAAAATTATTACTATTTATGTTTAGAAATTTTTTGGATGATTTTAATTTTTGATTTGAGAGTAAAAGGTGAGAAGTAAAAGTTTAGGGGGAAAATAAAAAGTTTTGAGGGTTGAGAGAGTAAAATTTTGGGGGGAAAGTAAATAAGGAGAGAATTTTTTTTTGGGGGGGGGGGGGAATGGGTTTGGGTAAAAGGGGGGTGGGATGAGAGAGTAAAAGTTTTGGGGGAAAGTAAAGAGATTTGGGAATTTGAGGTAAAAATATAAAATATTATAGTTTGGAATTCGATTTATTCGAATTATTCGAGTTATTCAAATTCGAAAACCAAACTCGATTCGAACTCGAAATTGAATAAAAGATTCAAGTTGACTCGAATAATTCGATTAATTCAAATAACTCGATTCGTTTAACTCAAAATTCAAAAAAAAAATTTAATTTTTTTTAGTCGAATCGAGTGTTGCTCACTCCTAGTTAAGTGCTAGTTATGTGTGCTCAAGGTTTCATGTTCGAAACCCTTCCCTTGAATTTTTGGTATTTTTATTTCAACCTCTAACTTTGGATATTGGAGTTAAATATAATTTTAACACAATTGATAACAATATAAGCTTGTTGGTTCAGTGGTAAGGTTTTAGCTTACTTTGCAATTTTGTGTTCGAATCCTGTGCTATATCTATGTAATAGATGAGTTAATTGTTGCTTCTCCTTGTTGTGCTGTCCAAGCCGTCAGAATTTCAGTTAAAGTCAACTTGGAGAAAAATATGATAGGTGGTAGAGAATAAGATTTAGTGGGATTTAATTTTTTAAATTATCCTCAAAAAGTTCCCAAAAAATTTTCATCCACTAGTTTAAGGTTTTTTGTTCTTCTCTTCTCTTTTTTTCTTCTTGTTCTTTCTCTTGTCTACTTTTTGTTTCTGAAAATATTGTTGGTTAAGAAAATTTATTCTCGTATTTTATATTGTTTTCCTTTCGTCGTTTCATATTTCCTGTAATAGCCCGATTTAGGGGCTAGTCGGAACAGTGGTTTCGGGACCACTAATCCGAGATTGAAGAAAATTATTTTAATATTATTTTATGTGTTATAGCATGATTATATGAGTGCATGAAAATTTTGGTGCATTAATTTTAGCGATTGCATGCTTAATTGCGAAAAAAGGACTAAATCGCATAAAGTGCGAAAGTTCTATTTTACAAGCTAAAGGCGTCTAATAGCTGTAGATTATTAATTGGAGGCCCTTAATGTGCAATTAGACCCTTAGAAAATGGAGTGGCGTGCCATAGGGGACAAAGAAGTGAAAATAGGTCAAAGTTGGTGGAGAATTAGGTGATTAATTGGTGTTTTATAATAAAATAAAGAAAAGAAAAGATATCATCTTTTCTCTCCATCTTCTTCACCGAAATTTTCAGCAAAATAAGGGGTTTTTGAAGCTCAAAATTTCAGCCAAGTCATCCTTTTGCAAGTAAGTGATTATGATGGTTATTTTTGATGATTTTTGTGTTTTTGGAACCCTTAAAGCTTAATCTAGCTAATGAGGGGACTAGTTTGCAAAATGGTTGAAAGTTTAGAGTTTTGCCATGAGAGTGTTTATGATGTTTGCTGAGATTTTATGGAAGAAAATGAATTATGGTTGTTAAATAAACAATTTTTGTGAAGTGATTTTCATGAAAACCCTAAAGAATGACCATTTTGTTTAGGATATAAATTATGTGGTAAATGTGTGAAATGATTGGTATTCTGAGTTGTTATAAGAGTAATAAATGTTCATCTAGGCTTGTTAAATGAGGAAATTTAATGAAAAACGATTTACGAGCCTAGGGGAAAAATTGTAATTTGTCAAAGTCTAAGGGCAAAACGATAATTTTGCCAAAGTATGATTCATGAGTTATTTTAGTCAATGTGATCATTAAACAAATGAAATTATTATTATAGATCAAGAAACACAAAGCCTGGACCGAAACCGAGGCAAGAACAATGTGGTGGATTAAATTAAACGATTCCACATATATTTTGGTACCGAGGTAAGTTTGTGTGAAATTAAAGCTACATAATGCTATTATATTCTAAATTTCTTGATATCATGAGAAATGTTTAGTATTTCTATGAAATTGATTATTGATGCCTCGATGAAAGTATAATGCTATTAAGTTGAGTGGAAGCACCAGTTGAACATTAGGAAAAGTAAGGATACCATTATCACAACATGAGATAAAGAAAGTCCCGTATAAGACCATATCTGGGACATGGCATCGGCACCGAAGAGAGATCTCGTGTAAGACCATGCCTGGGACATGGCATCGACATCGAGATATGAGATCCCGTGTAAGACCATATCTGTTTATAATTGATTTCTGATATGAATGCTATAAGGCATGAATTTATCTGTTTATCTGATCTGTAAATTCTGGTAATGCTCTGTAACCTTGTTCTAATTGCAGATACGGGTTAAGGATGTTACAAGAGGTGATCTTAGTACGAGCTATAGGTAAACCCCTCATTAGTTGATCATTATTGAGATTGTTGGAGCTTTTCATATTCTTCAGTAGAGGTGATCTGAGTTCGAGCCATAGGTAATAAGCAAAACATGTTTCTTATGGGAAAAGTTAAGGTTGGGTAAAGAATGAAGAACTTGTTAACCTAGAGAGTGGTACAGATTTCAAGGAGTTTAAGGAAGGTAAAAATCAATAGTACACATCTTAGATTGATATGCTTGAGTATTTATAGAAGGTAAAAAGTTGTCACCTCCTAATTAACAGACGTTCCCTCCAGATATGGAGAGAGAAAATCTCTAAAGTATTTTCCCACAAAAAAATAAAAAAAATTAGAGCTAAAATAATATTTTAATGGCCTTTAAAATTTTCACAAATAAATAATAACAAAATTATCACAAAATATAACAAAACGACGTCAAGAATCGTCGTATGGGTGCCTTCCATAATTGCCAATGCTTTCAAGCTTAACATATCCTAACAAAGCTCCTCAAACTCTCAAACCTATTAGACTCCAATGCTTTGGTGAACAAATTAACTAACAGGCCTTAAGTGGTCACATACCTCAGCTCAACAAACTCATTCTCAAATAAAATGATGTCTGATATCAATGTTCTTGGTTTTTGAATGTTGCACAAGATTTTTTTGAATGTTTATGGCATTAGTGTTGTCATAATAAGTCATGACAATAGGAAAATCAAACCCAAAGTCCTTTAACATTTACCTCATCCATAACAATTGAGCACTACATCTGCTAACAACAATGTACTTTGCTTATACTGTAGAGAGTGAGACCGAACCTTGCTTTTTGATGTAGCATGAGACTGGGTTGCTTCCCAAGTAAAAATATCTACCAGATGTGCTTTCACGATCATCTATATTCATAGCCAAGTTAGCATCACTGTACCCTATTAAGAACATTGCACTATCTTTAATAAACCAAATGCTAAGATTAGATGTACCATGAATGTACCTAATGATTCGTTTGATTGCTTTGATATAAGGTTCCCTTGGATTGGACTGGTATCTTGCACACATTCCAACACTAAAGTACATATTAAAATAATTAGTCGTGAGATGAGAAGACTGCCAATCATACTTCTATATGTGGTTCGGGAAGTGGGCACTCCCTCAACATATACGCACAACTTCTCTTTTATAGTCATAGGTGTCCTATCTGGTGACTTGAAAACAATTGCTAACCAACAAGCTAAGTAATAACAGAAGTGGCTACGAAAGTGGGCACTTCTCTAAGCATTGTGAAAACACAAAGTAAACAGGGGAAAACAAAGGTTTGTTTTCTCAATTCGATTTCTTTATGTCAATGGAGCCTAGCTCAATGAGAAGTAACCACTATCTTCAAACACTTACAGCAAATGAACCTAAATTCATCACACCTTAGTGATAATTTCCTCACTCTTGTACATTTGAAGATTAGAACTCTCACCTTTAAATTCCCCATAAGAACATAGCTTGTAAAACCACAACACAAATGTTTTACAATCAAATGCACTCTAAAAAATAATGTTCCTTCTTGAATAGATGAAGTGCTTTTCAAAAAATTTTGTACATAAACCACAAGTCTCTCAATTATATAGGTTTTTGAAACTTGCTAACATAATGAAAATCTATCACAATTCCTATTAAACAACAATGAAACTAGTTGAATACAATATAATAGTAACAAACAAGGTAAATAAAGACTCTTGGTAGCTAAGTCTTCAACTTTCTAATTTGATCCAGCTTCCTTGATCCAAGAAATTAGATAGACTCGATCTAATCCAAAATGATTCTCCAAATATGTTTCTTCAAGTGAGATGTCTTCATTAATAGGCTAGATATAAACCATAATATTAGTTTAGCCCAAATATCTGGTTCAATAATTTTCAATCACCTAAATATGAAAAGTTGCTTGTCTGTTGTAGTGGTTAAGAAAGTGGGAACTTCCTCAAGCACATCTTAGTCATTCTATATTTTTCAACAAGGAGGATGAACACGTTTCAGCACGCTCAATCCAATGTCTTCCTGCACTGGCAATAATGCTAATGCCAACCGTGATAAGACTTAATCAACCGGTGCCATAGTTTTTTAATTACAGAAATAAGATTGTATACTTGTTTGATCTTTTAAAAGATAAGCTTAAATCAAAAAATGGTAGCTTAAGTTTACCCATTTTCCCAATTTGATACTTAAATTGTAACAGTCCAGTTTAGACCCTAGTCGAAACAGTGGTTCGGGACCACAAATCCGAGGTCGAAAAATATTTTAATATTATTTTTGGTGTTTATAATATGTGATTAGGCATGTGTGAAGGTTTTTTGTGAAAATTTTATCGATCGTGTGCTTAATTAGCAAAAAGGACTTAATCGCATAAAATGTAAAAGATGAGTGCTGATTATTAAGGTGTTAATTTGGACTGGCTTATTAAAGTATGAGTCCTTATGTTGTTATTATTCCATTGATAAATTGGATGGGCATAAAAACCAATGGATAGTGGAAAATGAATGAAAATAAAAAGGTTAAAATTGGAATTTGTTAATTAAGTTAATAATAATTAAAACCAAAAGAAAAATGAAGCGATATTATCACCTTTCTTGCCGAAACTTGAAAGAAGAAGAAAGAAATAGGGCTTTGGGGTATTCGGCCATAGTTGCTCAAAATCAAGGTATGTTTTGAGTTAGATTTTTGATGATTTTTACGTTTTTGTGATCGTTGCTTCGTGTTCTTCAAAACCCATGCTTTAATTTTGAGAATTGATGGTGATTTTGAGATATGCCATTGATGAATGCTTGATCTTTTTGATAGTTGATGATGAAATATGAAAGATAGGTGAAAGATTAACATATTTTGTCTTTGAATTTTTTGTGAAATTGAGTAATTTGGGCTTAATTGTGAAAATAAGAAGTTGGAGGACTAAAATGTGAAATAAGTGAAATGTGTGGTCTTTTATGGATATAAGGAGAATTCGGCTAGGCATGGGTGAAATGAAATTTTGTGTATTTGATGATGTTATGAAATAAGGACTAAAGTGTCGAAATGTGAAAATGTGAGGGTATTTTGTAAAATGCCCTAAATATGCGTGTGTATACTAAATTGAATGAATTGGTGATTAAAAGAGTTAAATTTGAATATTTATAGACCGAGAAAGGAGAGATTCGGATCGAGATCGAGGCAAAGACAAAGTACTCGATTAATCAGCTAGTATCGGTATTTCGACGTTCGAGGTAAGGTCAGATATAATACTAGTTGTTAAATTATATCTATGTAATGTGATTTGAATGAATGTATAATTATTGAATTAGAAATGTTAAATATGAGATTGAGAAATATGGCACTAAGTGTGCGTAATTAAAATTGAGACAGAGATGAATAGCACTGTGTGTGTGAAGTAATGGAAGCTTCGGCTTTACTGATTGGAACTGTGTGTGCGATGCCGAATTAAGTTTGGTTTTGTATCTAGGCACTAAGTGTGCGATGTTAATTAAGCTTCAGCTATGATTTGGGCACTAAGTGTGCGATTGAGTTGAAAAGATATCGAGCAGTGAATGAGATATGGTATCGAGCATCGTATAGAAAGAACGTTTATAAACTATGTGTTGGCAAAGGTATGTTTGAACCTATGTGGTTGATGATAGTTTTAATAGTTGAATGAATGGATATTTGAGCATATGGTTGAGGATGATAATGTACCTAATTGTGTATCTATCTATGTGGTGATTAAATTATGTATTGATATTGCATTATTGAGTAGTATGTATTATATAACGAACTTACTAAGCTTTAAAAGCTTATTGTGTGATTTGTTTCTCTGTTTTACAGTGTCAGTAAAGTTAGATCGGATCCGGGGACCGCCAGCAACTCAATCACACTATCGGCTATCTATTTCGGTACTTTTGAAAGATGTACATATTTGGTATATGGCATGTATAAGCTAGTAAATATGGTGCATTTTGAGGTGTTGCACCTTGCTATGTGACATGGCTTGGATGTTAGATGATTTTGGTTATTATGTGTGCTATGTAAATGATGAATGTGGTATGAAATAGTGAGGTTAGAAATGGTATATTTCATGTTTGAATTAGTTGATGGAAATGGTGTTTTAAGTGTGAATTTGTGGCTTGACTAAATGATGTTTAGCTTACATGATTTGAGTTGTGAAAATGGTGCTTTGAATGGATTTATTTGAATAGGAATTGAGTATAAGAATAGATGGTATTGTTGTTGATTAATTGGTTCTTGAAATGGTATGTTTTGGTTGCAATTGAGTCATGAATTGATATTGGGTTAATGCTTATAGATAATTCCAAAGTGTGGAGGGCAATTTGGCCTTGAAAATGGCCTATAATTGCCCACACGGTTGAGCACACGAGCGTGTGGCTCGACTGTGTCTTTTGAGATAGTGTTTTAAAACAAGTCAGACTCGACCACAGGCAAGACACACGGGCGTATGACTGGCTGTATGAACCAAGTCAGTAGCGACCACGGGCTGGACACACGAGCGTGTGGTTGGCCATGTGGTGCAAGCCAGTGTCGACCACGGGTGAGGCAAACGGGGGTTTCTCAGGCCGTGTGGACAAGTCAGTAGGTATACCCTGTCTTGCCACGGCTTGGACACATTGGCGTGTCTGAGGCCGTGTGAGGCAGACGGCCTACCCACACGGGCGTGTGACCTTTGTAACTTGGAAAAATGTTAGAATTTTAGAAATTTTCGTATGTGTTCGGTTTAGTCTCGACCCCTTTCTAAAATGTGTTTAAGGTCTCGTAGACCTCATTAAGGGACTATATGTTTATATTTGAATATGATGGATTGATGATCGACTTTGTATTGTGAAATGGATATGAAATGTTTTGATTTTTCGGTAATGCTTCTTAACCCTATTCCGGTGACGGTTACGGGTTAATGGTGTTACATAAACTTTTTTTTGGTCACATGTGGTACCTAAACTATACTTCGTTACCCAAAATGACATTTAAACTATATTCTGTTACCCAAATTATCACAACCGCTAAAAAAAAACTTTTAGCCAATCATCTTGTCGCACGTGACAATTTTTAACTAAAAATCACCCAAAAGTTAAATATTAATTGCTTAAGTTTTTTTTTTTAAAAATATAAACATATTCATCTTTTTTTGTTATTCACTCAAGAACTCCGTTGACAAGAAATTAATATCCTGTCGAAAAACTCATGGGTTTTGAATGAGGTGAGGAAGGAATTGAAATTGAAGTTTAAAAAAAGAAAAGAAGCTCACCAGAATCTGATTTTTGTCACTGAATACTAGGTTTGGACGAGTTCTTAAATTTTTTGTCACCAAAATCCTTGGGTAAACAATAAAAGATATGAATATATATAACTTTTTTGAAGGAAATGATATTTAACTTTTTGTTGGATTTTTTTTAGTTAAGAATTGTTGTGTGTCACAAAGTAATTGACTAAGAGATATTTTTTTTTTATGGTTGGGATAATTTGTGTAATAAAATGTAGTTTAGATATCACTTGTGAGAAAAAAATCAGTGAAAGAATGAGTATAATTTAAGTAAAAAAAAAAGAAAATTTCTTAATTTCGTTTATGAAAGTTTAAAAATATATACATTATATAATAATCCAAATAACAAGAAGGATTTAGAAACAAAATACTTTAATTGTAAAATTTTCAATTCAAAACAAACAATAGGAGTTTCCATTTAAAATAATCATTCTATAATTAATTTTCCTTTTTAAGTAGTTAGAAAAAGTAGAAATCAATTTGTTTCAAGATTTGAAGTGAATATCATTGAAACAATTTTATTTAAATTCAACCTCGATTTTAACAGAATTAATCCCAAACTATAGAATAGATATAAACAGTTGTATTATATATATATATAAAAGAAGAGGAAGGGCATGTTCAAACATATTGTCTCATGTCAAATTTGGAACATATCAGCATCCCACTTTATCAATTTTTAATCAATTTTTGAGGAACTACCCCTAAAAACTTTGGCATCCTAATCAGTGTACATTCACAGCATCTTTTTTCTTTTACTTCCGATTCTTACATGAGCTGCCATGGTTTTCATGGATGATTCAAAAATCAGATCGAAATCTGAATAGGTGATGACTTTATTATTATTAGGTTAAGCTCATTTTAGAAAAAAAAAATTAAATAATGAATGCATACTTTTAGTATTAAATAAATATTATGCATTTTAATATTCATGGCAAGGTTGAATCCATGTGATTTTTGAAATCTTTGGTCTTAGTACTACCATGAGTTTTTTTTTTTTTTAATTTTTTTAGCTTAAATAATAGTTTTCTCTAAATTTATTTTGGTTTATATTTAGTTATCATTTTGATTGTGCATTATAATATTGATTTTAGTTATAGTTATTTGGGTGCATTGATTTATAATTGCAATTGTAATTATATTTATAGCCTCTTAAAAATTTGAATAAAAACCTAAAATTTGATTTCTTTTATCTATTTTAATTTAGTAAGATTTACGTTACATATGAATTCACTAAAATTTTAATTTCCAATCCGTTTTACCGGATAACCCAATCCGAAAACAGGATTTTGAGAACTACTAATCTACAATTGGAAGTCAGACCTCCACTAATTTCTTTAATGGAAAATTTAACTTGGTGGGATGCCAAAAGTTGGTTAATAGTTTAATGTTGATTTTGCATCTTTTCTGTGGATTATAAGCTTTAGCCGATGGAATTTAAAGTCAAGAAAATTACATATAAATTAAACAAGCATAACTCTTGGCCTCAAATGTTGATTTGATTTGGTGTATGGAATTCATGGCTCTAAATTAAAGCATAGTAATTAAAATGTTAATGTGATACACTGTCACACATAGATTACCCACCTAATTATGTGTCTTAATTATCATGGTTATTAATTTGGCAGTGTTTCGTAAAATTTGATAATACTGTACGTGTTATGTAATTGCTTAAATTACAATGCTGCTTTGGGTTTTATGTTATATGGACTTTGTTTAAATTTATTTTATTTAAATCAAAACATATTTTAATTATTAATTTGATCATTAATTTTAATTATAATTATTTGAATATGTATATTTGTAACTATGGATATATTTGTAATTTTATTTAATTTCTAAAAGAATTATTAGTATAGTAAATGATATGTGATTAGATAAATTACAATGCGAAAACAGTAAATTCAATTACGTCACTGGTCACTACACAAATCGTAAAACTATGGACTGTCTTCCAAGCTTCTGTTTTTTTAGTTACTTTGCCTGCTATTGCTGAAGTAGTGCATCATCACGTGGTGGAGCAATATAAGCTAAAAGAGGAACCTAGCCAACCAAAACGCTAATATATGTGGTCCGCATTACATGCAAATAACTTTGGCTTTTGAAATGCTTTCAATAATTTAAGCGTTGAATATAGCGGTGTTAGTCAAACAAAACACCGCTTTATGTTCATTAAATTTCTACATTTAGTAAAACTTAAAATAAGAGTAAGCTATCATTCAACAATTTGAAATTCCTCATTTAAGTTATCCTTCCCTTAATTTGTTGATCAACATAAACCTGAGCTGATTAAAGTTATTATTCTTTAAATACACCATTTCTGTCCTAATTATTAGTAAATTTGTTTTAATCACTTAACTAAGAAAAATTACAAAAATAATCATCGATATTATTGATCTATAATGTTTTGGCCACTTGTGCGTAGAGATATTCAGGGCCAAACAATTCACCCAACTCGGTTAACTTGACCCGATTTAGGCTGATTTTGGGATTAAAGTTTTTAAACTTATGCTAGCCCAACCCAACCTATATTATAGAAAGCCTATGAAATCATCAATCTGTAAGCTATCAATATCCTTAGTTTCCTTATTGCAGATACCTTCCTTATTGCAGTTACCTTGATAGCAAATCTCTTAGGAAGATCATTTTGCAAAGGCTTGATAGCTCCCAACAACCTTGTTGAACGCATTGGCCATAGCTCGAAAAAGTGTATCTAAATCAGGTATAGTAGCACCTATCGGCATCTCCGCATTAGGCACTTTAAGGTTGTTCTCACATCTTCTCCAACAATCTAAGGTAGAGGTGCATGATTCTCGTCCTCCTCATCTACTCCGTGATGAGAATCAGAAGACATTTTCAATCTATTCACAAGTAAGATGTAAACAACATTAGAGTCTCAATGCAATTCGAAAATCGCAATTCAAATTCCTAACTGGCATGTACACTAGATTCTTTATCTATTCATACTTGATTAGAACTTTGTAAGAGTATGCCCAAAGATCAATCATGGGATGGTTGTAATAACATACTTTATTTACCATATTTATTAATATAAAGCGTTGTCATTATTATTTCAGTTTTTCTATCTGTGTATACAAATAAACTGTTTTATAATAATGTCCTGAGAATAATATGATTATTCTTAAAAGATCCTTAATTGAGTATTATTGTTGACTAGGACAACAATAATGCATTAAGACTAACATGTAGTTGATTGATGATAAAGAGTTGTCATTGATATGGAGTGTCAAAATCAATGCATGAATATGTGTGTTAGAGAAAAACATATTGGATTGACCCGCTATGAGTATGTTTCTTGGATTATTATGTAATTGTCACAACATTACTCATAGTGATTAATATGTATATGATCCTCAGACTTGAGATCATTATTATCCTAGCATCGTGAGTTGTATATTTTGATACAGTCAAACGTACACCGTAACAGGTTGTTCTATAAAGGCTGATGTTGGATATACCACAATCTATGTAGAGGGATATGGTTGATCAATAAAGGATAAGTCCCTCCTACATAATAGGAGTAATATCTTAGGCCACTTGATTGAGTGAGACTAGAAATGCATGGCCATGCTCAAATAAGTTGATATGAGATGTCATACTAATTTGTATATCATAGTCTACTCAAGATATCAAGAAACATGGGATGGACTATGCAAGTGTGACTATCCCATGACTTGTATCCGTTCCAGAGATAAAGGACTTAAGGATTAATGCATAAAAGGTTAATCACGAAAGGTTATGTCGAATCATGACTTCTTGTAACTTAGGTAACAATGATGCATTGCTAGATGCCACTCATTGTCTGTGACAATAGAATCGTTCTAGTATTACTGCTAACGTTGCAAGAACCTACAGGGTCACACCCTATGGTTGAAATGAACGGAATAAAATATAGTTAGTATTGTGTTTGGTTGTGACATGAATTAAATTAATTAAAGAATTAATTTAATTGGGCAATCAAATATTGAACATATTATATGTACAAGGATGTTGTACACATAATGATAACATAATTTTATTAATATATGAATTTGATTCATATATAAATTTAAATAAATATAGTTTATCGAAATCCTTATTATTATTAATGTAATTATAATTTTCAAATATAATTAATGTAATTATAATTTTCGGTTAAAAACTTTATGGTATTTATTTAATCTTGTAATACATTCAAGAGATACCAATTATAAAAGGCCCAATTAAGAGGATACCTATTATAAAAGGCCCAATGAGAAAGGCACCCATTATAAAAGGTATTAAAAGGAGACAAAGCTTAGAATGAAAAACCCTAAATGATTGCTTGTTAGGTCTAGCAGCCGTCAAGAAAATAAACCTCCAAAACAGTTTTGGAGATTTCTTCCGTTCATAGTCAAACCGGGTGGATTACGTAGAGGCCGACATTGGAAAAGGTTGTGGCTTGATTCGACAGTAGATCAAAACTCTTGTTGTCAAGGCGTCGCTGTCTACTTAGATTGAAGTTTTGGTAATTTTGAAACCTTTGTTTCACCCCGATTCGTTCCTCACACATGGATTCATAGTTTGGATCGCCGGATCTAATTTTATTTTACTGCGCCATGGGGTTCTGGCGTTCCAACAGTGGTATCAGAGCCACTTGTGTGATACGAACTCGGGTTTAAATACTTGGGTGATGCAATTGTATGAGATACATGTTTTGATCTTATTATATTTTTGATTGTTTAAATCGTTTAAGCATAACCTGATAATTGTTCCTTTCGGTAATTTATTAAATGTTAATCATGGTGTTGTGGCCTATTCGATTTTATGTTATTACTGTTAACTATTAACAAATCTATAATAATGCGGCGGTGGTATTTATAGTTTCCAGTAAGTGTTAACTGGCTAGTGGAACAAGGGTTGTTCCGATATGAAACCTCAAGGATTAAAATCCTAAAAACACGATTCTGTTGATAAAAAAATTTATCAAATCGTGAGGCTTCATTTGACTGGGGTATGCGATTCGTTAATAAAAGAAATTTATAAACTTGATGGGCCACAAAAGGTTGAAAAGATATTTTATAATTCACCTTAGCAAAAAGCATTGAATTATGTATGCTAATTTTGACATGCACGGTGTTTGAAATGCATAGTTATAGCCCAATGACCCATTCGATAAAAGGTTGTATTTTTTTTAATACGGCCTGCGTGTCGTGCCTTACTACTATTCTCTTGTATTTCTCTTCTCATCTTATTCCCTCGTACGTAAAACGAGTTTCTGCATATTGTAATTTGCAAGAGTTGCTGTGGGCCAAACAAGAAGGAAGGTGGGACAATGATTGTGAATGATAGCTTGTGAAAGGGCTTACACCTTTAGGTTTCCTTTTGGTTTTCCCATTGGCTTGGGTTGAACCACTTTAGTTTATGGGCTATAACTATTGCATTTATTTATTGCTTTATTTATTCATGTATGAGATGCTATGGATGATAATAAACCTTGTTGATAATAAACCCTATTAATTGATGAGATTGATTAGAAGACTAAATGGACTAAAGTAGACCATAATTGGTGAGATACAACAACCTTAATAAAATCCCTCTATTAAAATATTAAGTCAACATGGCCTTCCAATTTTGCCCTCGTTAAGGCCTCGATCAATACTATGTAGGTTCTGCCAAAGCGAAGTACTAGTATTTATCTTGGTTAAACGCGAAGAATAAACAAGTGATATTCGCTGGTTAAAAAAAAATGGTTAATGACTTAACTAGGTTACTCTAATAGGATTAGAAACCTAGAGGCAAGTAAATTGGATAAATCATAAGATGATTAGAACAAGAGTTGTTCACCAAATATTAGGAGTTACATATGATGTAATTAGCAAATGTTGCTTACCTAAATAACCATAATCTTAAGAGTAAAGCCAAAGCTAACTTAAGAGGTGGTGAAATATGGATCCTTAACCTACTAGAAATACTTTTGAGAAAGTTTTACCGAAATTAATATACGAGGGTTATTAATTTTGAAATAAAATAGTGGGAATATCATTTAATAAAGTCTTTTTAATGATTGATATAAAATTGGTAAATTTACTCACATGCATATTTAATTGTTGTAGATATATTATGGCTGCAAACACTAGCACACTCTCATTGTGATTGGTCCTTGAGAAGGACAAATTGAATGGTTTGAATTTTCTTGATTGGTTCCGTAACTTGAGGATTGTCCTTAAACAAGAACAGAAATTATATGTCATTGAACAACCGCTTCCTAATGAACCACCCGCTAATGCCTCGAGGACTGATAGAGGTGCTTACAAGAAGTATCTCGATGACATGATAGATGTTGGATGTCTTATGCTTGCCACTATGAATCCTGAACTTCAGAAGCAACATGAGGACATGGTTGCTTATGATATGATCGAGCACCTGAAAGAACTTTATCAGGGGCAAGCACAGCAAGAGAGGTTTGATATCTCTAAGGCCCTATTCCAATGTAAGTTGGCTGAAGGAAACCCAGTAGGACCTCATGTTCTTAAGATGATTGGCTATATTGAAAGCCTATCTAAGCTTGGGTTTCCATTGAGCCAAGGGTTGGCCACTGATGTTATTCTACAATCATTGCCGGATAGCTATAGCCAGTTTGTCCTCAATTTCAATATGAATGAAATTGACAAGACTCTACCACAATTGCTCAGTATGTTACGAACTGCTGAAGGCAACTTGAAAAAGGTTGGACCCAAGCCCATACTGATGGTCCGTAATAACAAGGGCAAGGGAAAGGCCAAAGTTCAAACAAAGCCCAAGGGCAAAGGTAAGCCCAAATTTGGAAAAGGAAAGGCTGCACTGAAACCTAAAGGTGGGGTGTCTAAGGAAGGAAACTGTTTTCATTGTGGTGTGACTGGGCATTGGAAACGGAACTGCCCTGCCTATCTTGAAGAAGTCAAGAAGGCTAAAGCAAGCGGAATGTCTGCTTCAGGTATTTATGTTATTGATATTAATTTATCAACTACTACTTCTTGGGTATTAGATACTGGTTGTGGTTCTCATATTTGTACTTCTGTACAGAGACTACAAAGGAGTAGGACTTTGGCTAGAGGAGATGTGGACCTACGAGTTGGAAATGGAGCAAAAGTTGCTGCATTAACTGTGGGAACATATACTTTATCTTTGCCTAGTGGACTTGATTTATCTTTAGAGGATTGTTATTTTGTGCCCAGTTTGGCTAAAAACATTATTTCAATTTCTTGTTTAGACAAAATTGGTTTTGAGATAATTATTAAGAATAATTGTTGTTCATTTTATCTCAATAATGTTTTCTATGGTTCGGCACAATTAATTAATGGCCTCTATATTTTAGATCAAACGAATCCCATTTACAACATAAATACTAAAAGATCTAAAATAAATGACTCAAATCAAACTTATCTTTGGCATTGTCGTTTGGGCCACATAAGTGAGAAATGCATATCCAAACTCCATAGAGATGGTCTCTTGAATTCATTTGTTTTTGAACAATTTGAAGTATGTGAATCTTGCTTATTGGGAAAAATGACTAAATCTCCTTTTTCTGGAAAAGGTGAACGAGCTAGTGATTTATTGGGCCTAATACATTCTGATGTATGTGGACCAATAAATACACAGGCCAGAGGTGGATTTCACTACTTCATTACTTTCACTGATGATTTCAGTAGATATGGGTATGTTTATCTCATGCGACATAAGCCTAAGTCCCTTGAAAAGTTCAAGGAATTCAAAAATGAAGTACAAAATCAACTCGGCAAAACTATCAAGTCACTTCGATCTGATAGAGGTGGAGAGTATTTGAGCCTAGAGTTTGATGATCTTTTGAAGGAATGTGGAATTGTCTCACAACTTACTCCTCCTGGTAGTCCTCAATGGAATGGAGTTTCTAAGAGAAGAAATCAAACTCTGTTAGACATGGTTCGATCCAGGATGAGTCATGCTGATCTACCGACTTCCTTTTGGGGACATGCACTTGAGACAGCTGCTTTCACACTAAACCGTGTTCCATCTAAATCCGTTCAAAAGACGCCATATGAGATGTGGACTGGGAAACGTCCTAGTATGTCTTTTATGAAAATTTGGGGTTGTGAAGCTTATGTTAAACGTCAGACGTCTACTAAGCTTGAACCCAAATCTGAAAGGTGTACTTTTGTGGGGTATCCAAAAGAAACCAAAGGATATTATTTTTTTAATCCCACTGAGAACAAAATTTTTGTTGCTCGGACTGGTGTCTTCCTAGAGAAAGAATTTACATCTAGAAAAGGAAGTGGGAGAAAGATTGAACTTGAAGAAATTCAAGAATCACAAGATACCACTGAACCAGAGATTGAACAAAACCAAATTCCACAAGAAATTGAGGAACAAACAACTGCTATAGAAACACAACCACCGCGCAGATCTTTAAGAGAACGCCGTGCACCTGAGAGATATGGATTTCTCATTACAACGCATGGTGACGTTCTTCTTATAGATCAAGATGAGCCTAGGACTTATCAAGAAGCGGTGACGAGCCCAGACTCTGAGAAATGGCTTGAGGCCATGAGATCTGAGATGGATTCCATGTATGAAAATCAAGTATGGACTTTGATTGATCCACCTGAAGGGGTTAAACCTATAGGGTGCAAATGGGTTTTCAAAAAGAAAACTGACATGGATGGTAATGTACAAACATACAAAGGGCGATTAGTCACTAAAGGTTTTCGCCAAATTCATGGTGTTGACTATGGTGAAACCTTTTCTCCTGTAGCTATGTTTAAATCTATCAGGATCTTGCTCGCCATAGCTGCATTTCATGATTATGAAATCTGGCAGATGGACGTCAAAACAGCTTTCCTTAACGGGAAACTTGAAGATGATGTGTATATGACACAACCTGAAGGTTTTGTAAATCCAAAGGATGCTAGAAAGATATGTAAGCTGCAAAGATCCATTTATGGATTAAAGCAAGCTTCTCGAAGTTGGAATCTTCGTTTTAACGATGCAATCAAAGAGTTTGGTTTTGTCAAAAATGAAGATGAACCATGTGTTTACAGGAAAGTTAGTGGGAGCACTATCACATTCTTGGTACTATATGTGGATGACATACTTATCATGGGAAATGACATACCTACCTTGCAGTCTATTAAGACTTGGTTAAGAAGTTGTTTTTCTATGAAGGACTTGGGCGAAGCCACTTATATCTTAGGAGTCAAGATCTATAGAGATAGATCAAGGCGACTACTAGGTCTAAGCCAAAGTACATACATAGATAAAGTACTGAAAAGGTTCAGTATGGAAGAATCTAAAAGAGGATTCCTACCTATGAGACATGGTATTTCACTCTCGAAGGAAATGTGTCCTTCAACTCCACAAGAGAGAGAACGCATGAGTAAAATTCCATATGCTTCCGCTATTGGATCTATCATGTATGCCATGTTATGTACTCGTCCAGATGTCTCATATGCCTTAAGTATGACAAGTAGGTACCAAGTAGATCCCGGTGAAGGTCACTGGACCATAGTCAAGAATATCCTTAAGTACTTAAGAAGAACTAAGGATACGTTCCTAATATATGGAGGTGAGGAAGAGTTAAGTGTAAAAGGTTACACTGATGCCAGCTTCCAAACCGACAAGGATGATTCTCGATCGCAATCAGGTTTTGTGTTTTGCCTTAATGGTGGTGCTGTGAGCTGGAAGAGTTCAAAGCAAAGTACAGTAGTCGATTCTACAACAGAGGCCGAGTATATTGCAGTCAGTAAGGCAGCAAAAGAAGCAGTTTGGATCAAGAAGTTCATTATTGGACTAGGGGTTGTGCCTAGCATATCAGATGCTATAGAACTTCGATGTGATAACAATGGAGCCATTGCACAAGCTAAAGAACCCAGATCTCACCAGCGATCCAAACATATACTTAGGCGCTACCATCTTATTCGAGAGATTATCGATCGAGGAGATGTAGAGATATGCAGAGTACCTTCAGATGATAACATCGCTGATCCCCTGACCAAGCCTCTGACACAGCAGAAGCATGATCGTCACACTAAGTCGCTTGGTATTAGATATATGAGTGATTGGTCTTAGTGCTAGTGGGAGATTGTAAGAGTATGCCCAAAGATCAATCATAAGATGGTTGTAATAACATACTTTATTTACCATATTTATTAATATAAAGCGTTGTCATTATTATTTCAGTTTTTCTATCTGTGTATACAAATAAACTATTTTATAATAATGTCCTGAGAATAATATGATTATTCTTAAAAGATCCTTAATCGAGTATTATTGTTGACTAGGACAACAATAATGCATTAAGACTAACATGTAGTTGATTGATGATAAAGAGTTGTCATTGATATGGAGTGTCAAAATCAATGCATGAATATGTGTGTTAGAGAACAACATATTGGATTGACCCGCTATGAGTATGTTTCTTGGATTATTATGTAATTGTCACAACATTACTCAAAGTGATTAATATGTATATGATCCTCAGACTTGAGATCATTATTATCCTAGCATCGTGAGTTGTATATTTTGATACAGTCAAACGTACACCGTAACAGGTTGTTCTAGAAAGGCTGATGTTGGATATACCACAATCTATGTAGAGGGATATGGTTGATCAATAAAGGATAAGTCCCTCCTACATAATAGGAGTAATATCTTAGGCCACTTGATTGAGTGAGACTAGAAATGCATGGCCATGCTCAAATAAGTTGATATGAGATGTCATACTAATTTGTATATCATAGTCTACTCAAGATATCAAGAAACATGGGATGGACTATGCAAGTGTGACTATCCCATGACTTGTATCCGTTCCAGAGATAAAGGACTTAAGGATTAATGCATAAAAGGTTAATCACGAAAGGTTATGTCGAATCATGACTTCTTGTAACTTATGTAACAATGATGCATTGCTAGATGCCACTCATTGTCTGTGACAATAGAATCGTTCTAGTATTACTGCTAACGTTGCAAGAACCTACAGGGTTACACCCTATGGTTGAAATGGATGGAATAGAATATAGTTGGTATTGTGTTTGGTTGTCACATGAATTCAATTAATTAAAGAATTAATTTAATTGGGCAATCAAATATTGAACATATTATATGTACAAGGATGTTGTACACATAATGATAACATAATTTTATTAATATATGAATTTGATTCATATATAAATTTAAATAAATATAGTTTATCAAAATCCTTATTATAATTAATGTAATTATAATTTTCAAATATAATTAATGTAATTATAATTTTCGGTTAAAAACTTTATGGTATTTATTTAATCTTGTAATACATTCAAGAGATACCAATTATAAAAGGCCCAATGAGAAAGGCACCCATTATAAAAGGTATTAAAAGGAGACAAAGCTTAGAATGAAAAACCCTAAGTGATTGCTTGTTAGGTCTAGCAGCCGTCAAGAAAATAAACCTTCAAAACAGTTTTGGAGATTTCTTTCGGTCATAGTCAAACCGGGTGGATTACGTAGAGGCCGACATCGGAAAAGGTTGTGGCTTGATTCGACAGTAGATCAAAACTCTTGTTGTTAAGGCGTCGCTGTCTACTCAGATTGAAGTTTTGGTAATTTCGAAACCTTTATTTCACCCCGATTCGTTCCTCACACATGGATTCATGGTTTGGATCGCCGGATCTAATTTTATTTTGCTGCGCCATGGGGTTCCTGCGTTCCAACAAACTTAGGGTTAGCTAAGCCTAGGCTCTGATACGACTAAATGTAACACCTTTTACCTAGTCTAAAGACCCGATTAGATAAGGAGAATCGCATTAGTTGTTGAAACAATGACGGTCGCTCTATCTTTTGACATTTCATATTCAAATATGACTTCATAACAATCAAACAACATTTCAAGCATCCATAAATCATTAAAAATAAAAACAAGTTTAAAGTGGGTTGAAAATGTTATTCCAAAGCCCAAATAGGAAAACAACTATTCAAGTATCGATACCAAGATCATGGGTATCGATCCTTTGACTAGACTTTAAAGAATTTTAGGTTCGATTGTAACACCCTTTATCCAGTCCGGTCGCCGAACTCGAGTAATAGAATGTTACAGACAAATGCAGAACATTTACTTACCAAATAATAGTTCCAAAATTCAATTCAATATCAAATAGTCATATTTAATCGTGTATAACATGCAATTCAATCAATTTCGAGTTTATATTGAGCTTACGAAAGCTTAAAATCAACCCGATAATAAATAGGGATAAATTTGAAACAAATACATAAAGATGGGAACATTCTGCAAACAGGGGTCACATGGTTGTGTCCCCTGACTGTAACAGCCCGATTTTGACTCTAATCGGAACGGTGGTTTCGAGACCACGATCCGAGTTAAATATATATATATATATATGTATATTTTTGAATTTTTATTCTATGTTTATTCTGTGTGAATTTATGTGTGTTAAAGTTTCGTGTTTAAATTTTGAGGTTTGAGCGCTTAAGTATTAAAAAGGATTAAATTGCATCAAGTAATTACTAAGCATGCTATATTGAAAATGTTGATTTGCCATGTCTTTTGAATGTTGGAGTTTTAAATGGCAATTATGCCAATTACAAATTAAGTGGACGGCAAAAGCTAATTTCATGATGTTTTATTTATATTATAAAGTTATTTTAATAATATAATAAAACTAGGTGGGATAATAAAACAAATAAGAAAACAAAACATGCAAATATTGCATGTTCTTGGCCGAATGAAAATAGCAAAAATAAAAGAAAAAGAGTTGGGCATTTCGGCATATTTGAAGCTCAATTAAAGGTATGTTTGAGTTTAGTTTTGAATAAATTTTACATATTTGAGATGGTTGTTGAGTTGTTTATCTTGCCCATGTTTTATTTTTTTTAAATTTACAAAGAAATTGTGTTCGACCATTGATGAAGTTTATGAAAATTTGGTGTTGATGTTAGAAAATAGAAAATATGTGATAGATTTTTAAGTTTTGTATTATCAATTTTCATGAAATTAGTTTATTAGGGCTTAATTGAGGAAATTGATAAATGGAGGGGTTAGATTTTTAAATAAATAAAATGTAAGGACTTGTATAAGTCTAATAAATATTCGGCCCTTGTATATTGAAAGGAGATTGAGTGCATTTTATGTTTTTATGCATTTTGGACTATTTTGTAAAAATGTTTTATATGAAGGGCAATTTGGAAATTTACCCAAATATGTGGTTGGGATTAAATTGAGTGAAACCTCCTTTGATTTAGCTTAATTTGAAATTAATTAGATCAAGAACAAAAAGGATCGGGATTGGATCGGGGAAAAGCGAAATTAGTCGAATAGTCGAGAAACACAGTCCGTCGATATTCGAGGTAAGTTTTTAAGCAATTAAGTTGAATTGGATTTATTCATAATGATGTACATGAATTTAATGGAAGTATATATATATATATATATATATATTATTGATATAGCCGAATGTGATATCTATATGTGTTTAATATAGTCGAATGTAATGTATACATATATGTCCCGAATGTGATATTGATTAGGGAGATAAATAAGTTAATATGTATATATGTGGTTGATGTTTAAGCTATATGTGCATATATATAAATGAGTAGCAAGTTTGAGAGATGCACTAAATGTGCAAATTTGTTACCGAGCACTATGTGTGGGAAATTGGTCATTGAGCACTAAGTGTGTGAATTGGTTTCAAGCACTAAGTGTGCGAATTGAATTTCCGAGCACTAAGTGTGCAAAATCGGTAAATGAGCATTAAGTGTGCGAGTTAATTTTAAGCTCAAAGATTGAATTTGGTAAGTTTTCGAAACTATGAGATGTTATTATATGAAATCAAATATATGTGATTAATTGTGGATGCCGAAACCATTTTAAAATTTTGATTAAAAAATGGGAATCGACTTTTAAGAACGAAACTGGGAGTCGCCACCAATCCCTTTTTATTTAGGTGTGATTGGACCACCTTGAAAATCGTTTTATTTCAAAATACTGATTTTGGTCCACAAAAAATAAGAAAAATGGGTTCGGGAGTCGGTTACGTATGAGGAAGGATTAGCACCCTCATAACGCCCAAAATTGGTACCCAATCGATAAAATCATGTCCTAATGTTGAAAATTTGAAAATTTTTAGAAAAATGATCCTTTGAAGAAAAAAACTAGACTTACCCATCTCAAAGAAATAAAACACTATACCCAGTAAGTTAGGATATAGCATCTCGTGACTTCGAAACTAGGCACGTCTCTATTTTAGAAAATTCCTACCTAGAGACACAAAACGTCATATCCAGTAAGTTAGGACACAACGTTTTGAATTCCCAAGAATAAGTTTTTGATTTGAAATTTGTAAGTTTCGGTTTGAAAAGAGAAGGGATATCTAATACCTTAAGTTCCACGAGAAAAATCGAAACCCAGCAAGTTAGGGCACAATTCTTCTCGAAGTTCCCAAATATCACATATCACCGTTTTTTAAATTTAAATAAATACGACAATTTTGCCAAAATATTTTTTATAAAAGAAAATTATATGAATTTGATTTTGCATTAATATTACAAAATATAAATATCCAAATAGCAAATTTCTATAAATATGAATCGTATTAACTAATAATTTAGACAATCAACAAAAGAATAATATGACATACTGATGCATATAATAAATAAATTATGCTAAAACAATATTAAGCAATAAAAAGACATAAATAAATAATCACAAATTATAGAATATGCAATAATAATTTAAAATCGATAGGAAGCATAAAAAGGGGAATTAAGTTATACAAATAAGATCAAATATAAGAAATAAATAAATTAATAGTATATTTAAATACTAAATAAATACTGTAACAAAATAAAAATAAAAAGAGTAGAAAAAAATAATTTTGTAAAGCAATTAATGTATATAACAATATATAAAAAGAATCTAAAAATATATTATAATAAATATAATTTAATAATTTTTATATATATATATATATATATATACTAATCATAAAACTACATATGCAAATAAAATAAGTTATATAATATAAATAGATTTTATACAAAAATAAAATTTTAAAAATAATATATGATACAATATAATAATATATAATATAGAAAAAGTGTATAATATAATAAATAAATTATAAAAAATGTAAATAAAAAAATATTAAACAGAATAATAAATAATAAATTAATATATATAAGGATAATACATAAAAAAAGTATATATACATAAATAAATTAATATATAGATAATAAGGAAAATAATATAAACTATTTAATATAATAAAATAGTTTAATACGATTTAAAATAATAAAATAAAATAAAAGGATAAAAATAAAATAAAACAAAGAAAACAGGGGTTAAACAACAATTAAAATGGATTAAATGGATTAAATCAAAACGCGTCTTAAGCCACAGGGACTTATTGGGTAATTATGCCTTTTTTCAAAATGGCGTCGTAATGAATTTAGCCCTTAATGCAGCCCGATGGACTAAATTGGAATGTAAATAAACTTTTAGGGCCAAATTTAAAATAAAAAAATTAAACGGAATTAAAATTATTAAAAATGCGGGGGACTAAAATGGCAATTAGACCATTAAATAAAAACGCGCGGATCCTCCCCGGGTTTTCAGGTCAACGTGCGGATCCTCTAGCCATGAACGACGTCGTTTTGGCCATAGAAGGGAACCCCAAAACGACGTCGTATGGATGATTTATAAAAGCAAAAGTTCTGCTTTAAAAAAAAAAATCCTTTTTACAACACTTCGAAAAAAAAAACAAACTATTTTTAAAAAAACTCTCTGCCCTCTTGGCCTTCGGCCAGGACCCCGACGAAGGTCCGTCACACGCGCCTCTGTATGCGCCACCGTGTACGGCGGTCAGAGGCCATCGACTTCATTTTTTGAACGCCAATCGAAAGGTAAAAAACCCTTTTCATTTATTTTATTGTGCCAGTATTCTGTATTTGCATGAATCAAAAGAGAAAGAGAAAAAAAATAAAGCATAACACTAAAAAATCTTGGAAAATCACCTCTGTTTGATTGGGTTTACTATTTCAGTGTATTTTTTGCTTGTATTTTTCTCTCTGAATTTTGAATACTTTCAGTATTCTTTTTTTTCTCCCCCTTTTTACAAGTCTTTGTTGGGTTTATATAAACCCGAAAATAGATTTAAAAAGGAAATACATGTTTTTTTTGCCTATTTGCTTGCTGTCTGTTTCCTTGTTTGTGCAGGTGATTGACGGAAGTCTAGGCGGAGATGAGACGCGCTAACTGTGGCACGAATTGGTGGCGCGACCGAAAGGCTGTTGGAGCATTGCGGCGCGACGATTGGGCTCTTGTTGGGGTTGTGGCGCCTAGGGTTTCAGAAACCCTAGGTCTTTTGATTTCGGTTTAGGAGTTGGGCCATTTTGGGCCGTCTGAGTTTGGGTCTAATGGGTTAGTCCTTAGGTCTGGGTCTGAGTAGGTAATTGGGTTTGTTTGGGATCTGGGTTAATGGATCAGGTTGGGCCATGGGTATTTGTAAATTTGGGCCTTAGTTTTTGGATTGTAACTGTTAAATGGGCTGTGCTGGACATTATAATTTTGTTTTGTTTTTTATTTTGGTTTATTTCTAAACCCGGGCAAAATGGGTTATTACAACTGCCCTTCTTTGCTCATTGTCGTGTAACGAGAATGGAGCAAATATTATAAAATGACCAATTTTGCTCGGTCTTTGCCAAGCCTTGACTTCTTGGTCTTCGTCTTCTTCAAATAGCTCCCAACTCCACTGCAACTTCAACGGTATTTGGAACTTCATCTTGATTTCAAAATGTCTGATAGCTTCAATTTACTTCACTGTAACTTCAGGATTGCAGTATTCACTATCTTTAATCTGCTCCATTTTGATCTGCTTCTTGCAACTTCAGGAAGATGAGATCTTCTATCTTCAGTCTACTCCATTGCAACTTTAAAGAGACAAGGCTAAAAGTGTCTTTGATCTGCTTCCTGCAACTTCAGGAAGATGAGATCTTCTGTCTTCAATCTACTCCACTGCAACTTCAGGGAGATAAGGCTGAAAGTGCTTTTGACTTGCTTCCTGCAACTTTAGGAAGATAAAATCTTCTATCTTCAGTCTACTCCACTGCAACTTCAGGGAGATAAGGCTGAAAAATGCTTTTGACCTGCTTCATGCAACTTCAGGAAGATAATATCTTCTATCTTTAGTCTACTCCACTGCAACTTCAGGGAGATAAGGTTGAAAAATGCTTTTGATTTGCTTCCTGCAACTTTAGGAAGATAAGATCTTCTGTCTTCAGTCTACTCCACTGCAACTTTAGGGAGATAAGGCTGAAAGTGCTTTTGATCTGCTTCCTGCAACTTCAGGAAGATAAGATCTTTTATCTTCAGTCTACTCCACTAAAACTTCAGAGAGATAAGGCTGAAAGTGCTTTTGATCTGCTTCCTGCAACTTCAAGAAGATAAGATCTTCTATCTTCAGTCTACTCCACCTGCAACTTCAGGGAGATAAGGCTGAAAGTGTTTTTGATCTGCTTCCTACAACTTCAGGAAGATAAGATATTCTACCTTCAGTCTACTCCACTGCAACTTCAGGGAGATAAGGCTGAAACTGCTTTTAATCTGCTTCCTGCAACTTCAGAAAGATAAGATCTTCTATTTTCAGTCTACTCCACTGCAACTTCAAGGAGATAAGCCTGAAAATATCTTCGATCTGCTTCCTGCAACTTCAGGAAGATGAGATCTTCTGTCTTTAGTCTACTCCGCTGCAACTTCAGGGAGATAAGACTAAAAGTGCTTTTGATCTGCCTCCTGCAACTTCAGGAAGATAAGATCCTCTATTTTCAGTCTACTCCACTGCAACTTCAGGGAAACAAGACTGAAAGTGTCTTTGATCTACTTCCTGCAACTTCAGGAAGATAAGATCTGCAAATTCACCGATATTGCTACACCGTCCACTGAGGGATATGTCCTATAAACTCG
Organism: Gossypium australe; assembly: GCA_005393395.2. Taxonomy (NCBI): domain Eukaryota; kingdom Viridiplantae; phylum Streptophyta; class Magnoliopsida; order Malvales; family Malvaceae; genus Gossypium; species Gossypium australe. The sequence goes on along the minus strand of CM016618.1, from coordinate 63,194,935 downwards.
GTTCCTTATGTTTATGTCACATGACTAAGATACTATGATCAGAATGAATCAAATACTTCTACCTACATGTAAAATGTCATGAAAGTGATTCCTTTTAAAGGGTTAGGATGCAATGATCGGAATGAATGAAATGCTCCTAATGTAATTTTCTATAATACAAAAATGTTATGAGTATGATCCCTACACTAGGTGTTATCACTCATTTTTTCTTCATTTTTGTTCATCAATGATGTTTTGCTCAACAAGCTTGCCCCAATGTAATTTCTGAGCCAACTCTGCTTGAATCTTGAGAACACAAGGCTGGTACCATGTTACCACAATAGGAATTGAAACCTTTTTAACCTGACCCATCTGAAATTTTTGAAGTATAGGGTTCATTTCAACCCATTCCACCACAATTCAGGGTTTCTTAGTTCGTCAAACCATTCCCCAAATGTTTTAACCTGATGACATCATTTACTTTCATCACATCAACTCATTTACTTTGTCTAATTATCAATTGGACCAAGAATTTAGAGAAATAGTCTCTATCCAGACTCTTCTTTCTCAAATATTTCTATGCACATGGAAATTCTAAACAATTGTCCTGTTTTGGTTCCCTGTCTTAACTAGAAATTTCCAAAGTAATACGTAGAACTTTTTTTTTGTGAAATTATTAGTCCGTCAATCATTATTTCAATACACCACATTTATGAATAATGGGTAACAAATAAATTGATCTCAAAAAGAGTTAAATGAATTAAAAAATACAAAGAAAATTAACTAAGAACATATCTTTGAGAAGAAAAAGAATCCCAAGATAGTAAAATGAATAGGACAAAAATCAGATGCCCTATATATTGCCGATTGAGTTTCTATATACAAACTTTATGAAGACTGCCTTGAGCTCAACATGTGTTTAGAAGACCCAAAGTACTTTGTTGATACCCCGATATGCAACATTCTTCATTTCATTGTTGATTCAAGTGTAGCAAGATGACTGCGTGTCTATTTAGAATTTGAGCCGCCCTTTTCGGGTTTTCAACTCAAAACCCCTTTGGTCTCAAGGCACCCTTTGCGGGTTTTCGCCTTGGGCTCTCCATTTTTTTTAGAAACTCGAAGCGCCCTTTGCGGGTTTTCACTTTGGCCTCTTCTCCTTTTCAGGCAAAATACTTTTTGGCTGAGTCAGAGTTCATAGGGTTGGGTAAACTTTTCCCATCCATTTCGGTCAAGATCAGTGCTCCTCCAGAGAAAGCCTTCTTCACCAGATATGGTCCTTTCCAATTCGGTATCCATTTTTCTCTGAAATCCTTTTGTATGGAAAGGATCTTTTTCAATACAAGGTCCCCCTCATGAAACTCTCTTGGGCGAACTTTCTTATTATAGGCTCGCATCATTCGTTTTTGGTACATCTAACCGTGACGAATAGCCCTTAGCCTCTTTTCTTCAATTAAATTCAACTGATCATACCGAGCCTGGATCTATTCAGCTTCATCCAGCTTTATTTCTGACAACACTCGAAGGGAGGGTATTTCCACTTCAATAGGTAAAACTGCCTCCATCCCATAAACTAACGAGAAAGGCGTTGCCCCAGTAGAGGTTCTGACGGACGTTCGATAAGCATAGAGTGCAAATGGAAGTTTCTGATACCAATCTTTATAAGTCTCAGTCATCTTCCCAACTATCTTCTTGATGTTTTTGTTAGTTGCTTCTACTGCCCCATTCATTTTTGGACGATACGGAGACGAGTTGTGGTGCTTGATCCCAAATTGACTACAAATTTCTGCTATCGTACTATTGTTCAAGTTTAGTGCGTTGTCTGATATGATCCTTTCGGGCATTCAATATCGATAAATAATCTCCTTCTTCAAGAACCGACTGACCGCTAACTTAGTGATACTAGCATAAGAAGTACCCTCTACCCATTTAGTGAAGTAGTCAATTACCATGAAGATGAATCGATGTCCATTCGAAGCTTTTGGTGAAATTGGTCCAATAACATCCATCCCCTACATGGAAAAAGGCCATGGGGAAGTCATAACATGCAAAGGTGATGGAGGCACATGAATTTTGTCTCCATAAATCTGGCATTTATGACATTTCTTAGCATAGCTGATACAGGCCCCTTCCATGGTGGACCAATAATATCCAAATCTCATTATCTGTTTGGCCATTGTGAATCCATTAGTGTGTGTTCCACAAACATCCTCATGAACCTCCTCCAGGATTTTCCTAGCTTCCACAGCATCAATGCATCTCAACAATACTTGATCTTTTCTCTTTTTGTATAAGATATCCCCGTCTAAAACATAGTCAGAGGCCAATCTTCTTAAAGTCCTTTTCTCATTCTCAGTGGCATGTTCCGGGTATTCACGACTTTTTATATATCGTAATACATCCTGATACCAAGGGTGATCATCTTTTTCCTCTTCTTCCACGTTATAACAATGAGCTGGAACTTTAAAGATACTCATCTAAATAGGTCTCGTATCCTCTGGTCTGTTTACTTTGATCATAGAAGCCAGGGTCGCCAAAGCATCTGCCTTCTGGTTTTTATCGCGTGGGAGATAATTGAAAGTAATGTCATCAAACTCCTCAATCAATCCCAGAACTATTTTTCGGTAATCAATTAGTTTGGGATCTCTTGTCTCCCACTCTCCTTTAAGCTGGTAGATTACTAAGGCAGAATCTCCATATACTTCTAGCACTCTGACCTTACGCTCTAAGGCTGCTCGAATTCCCATCAGGCTTCATATTCTGCCATGTTATTTGTGCAATCGAAATCGAGTTTGCATGTGAATGGGTAATGATCACTACTAGGGGATACCAAAATTGCCCCAATTCCATTTCCCACAACATTTGACGCTCCATCAAAATTTAGCTTCCACGGACATTCTTCAGTATTCGCCACATACATCAGCTCTTCATTGGGGAAATCAAAGCTCAAAGGTTCATAATCCTCTAAAGCTCTGATAGCCAAAAATTCTACTACTACACTTCCTTTTATAGCCTTTTGGTTTACATAGGCTATATCGAATTCAGACAGCAAAATCTGCCACCTTGCCATTCTTCCATTCAAAGCGGTTGACTCCATCATATACTTTAGCGGATAAAGCTTCGAAATCAACCAGGTTGTATGATATAGCATGTACTGCCTCAACCTCCAAGTTGTCCAAATCAAGGCACAACGCAATTTCTCGATCGACGAATACCTCATTTCACAATCGGTAAACTTCTTGCTGAGATAGTATATCGCCTTTTCTTTTCTTCCTGACTCATCATGTTGACCAAGTAACATCCCATGGAATTATTGAACACTGACAAATATAATATCAATTGTCTATCTGGATTAGGCGGAGACAGTACTGGAGCATTCGACAGATATTGTTTGACTTTGTCAAAAGCTTTCTGGCATTCATCGTCCCATACACCTTGGTTGTGTTTCTTGAGAAGACGAAATATGGGATCACATTTCTCAATTAATTGTAAAATAAACCGAGCAATGTAATTTAACCTTCCAAGAAAACCTCAGACTTCCTTCTAAGTTCGTGGTGGAGGCAATTCTTGTATAGCTTTAACTTTATTTGAGTCGACTTCAATTCCTCTCTTGCTGACTATGAAACCCAGTAATTTCCCTGACCAAGCTCCGAAAGTACACTTTGCCGGGTTGAGCTTCAAATGAAACTTTCTCAATCTCAGAAAAAATTTTTTCAAAATCTCAATGTGTTCCTTTTCTATTCGAGATTTGGCAATCATATCGTCAACATATACTTTAATCTTTTTGTGCATCATGTCGTGGAACAATGTTACTATGGCCCTTTGATATGTTGCCCTAGCATTCTTTAGTTTAAATGGCATCACCTTATAGCAGAAAGTACCCCACAATGTTATGAAGGTAGTTTCCCCCATATCCTCAAGTGGCATCTTGATCTGATTGTATCCTGAAAAGCCATCCATGAAGGAAAATAATGAAAATCCTACCGTATTATCCACCAATGTGTCGATATGCGGCAAAGGAAAATTATCCTTTGGGCTAGCTTTATTTAACCTATAGTCTACACACATCCGGACCTTTCCGTCCTTCTTAGGGACAGGAAAAATGTTGGCAACCCACTCTGAGTACTTGACCACTTGTAGAAAACCAGCATCAAACTGTTTCTGGACCTCTTCTTTTATTTTCAACACTACATCAGGCCTCATCCTTCGTAGCTTTTGCTGAACTGGCTTGCACTCTTATCTTATGGGAAGGTGATGTACTACGATGTCAGTACTTAACCCAGGCATATCTTGGTATGACCATACAAAGACATCCTTGAATTACTGTAGTAACTCAACAAGGTCTTGTTTTGTCTCCTCAGCTATGCGTGTCCCAATTTTCACAACCTTTCCCTCATCCAAGCTTATGTTTTCTACCTCCTCTTCATGGGGTAAGATTTGTTTCTCCTTTTGCTTTACCATTCTTAACAGATCTGGAGATAAATCACAATCTCGGTCACCTTCAAAGTCCTGATATTCCTCTAAACACATTCTTGCTCAAAGTGGACCTCTGGATCTGTATTATCGTTGCTCATATCATTGATATCTAGGGACCTATGATGGATACCAAAGAATGTACCAAGAACAAATGAATTCGAGGACAAGTATTCACATGATATGAATGAAAAATATAAAATTTGGAATGAACTTAGAAAGTCAAAAGAATGAAATGAAAGAATATTTGCTCAAGTTAATAATTAAAAATGTATTTCATTGAAATAATAATTTCTAAACATGAGCCTATTTAACAAAAAAAATCTTATTATTCCTAGGCTAAAAACAACAAGAGCATTCTGAATACTACTCTGTATAATCTCTAAAAACTACAGAAAGTTCCTCTGCAGTCCAATTGTTCAAGACGCTTCCAGGTTCATAAGGGTGAGTGCCCAACAGGTTTCTTTGTTCAACTTCGCCCCCTTGTATGGCATTGATGTGAGGACTTTCCAATAACCCTCTCTCAGGGTGAATTATCCCTCCAGATACAAAGGTTTGGGATATGTGTGGGAATGTCATTGATTCCCACTAGACTTCTTCTCCATTCAGCCGAGCCCTTCTACTCTCCTACTTTTTATATATTTCTTTTCTCTTTTGTTTAGCATCTGGCTTGAATCCCAAGGCAAAGCGGTCTCTCTTGTCCTTCAGTATTGGTACTTGAAATTCCGCTTGGAGATGTCTGACTAGTCCTTTTCCTAGTAGGACTCCTTTCCCCACCATCATTTGTAAGCCCATCCTCGTGGTCTTGGATATCTTAGGCACCAGAACTTCATTTCCTTCCAAAATGAATGTTGCATTGACGAACTCTAAAGGTCAGAAAGAACACTCAATGGCCTCCTCATTTGTAGCTACATATGGAGCGTTGTTGGTAACGGTGGCTATGATGTCTTCCTCCATATTTATAGTGACAAGTCGACCATCCGTCACCAGTTTCAGTTTTTGATACAAAGATGAGGGTACTGCCCATGCTAAATGAATCTAGGGTCTTCCTAGTAAGAAATTGTATGAGGGCTTGGTATCCATCACCAAATTGCCCACCTCATATGTGTTTGGCCAAATCTACAATGGTATATTAATTCTTCCCATCACTCTTCTCTCGGTGCCATCAAACGCTCTCACTATGTTCTGGCATGTCTTCATGTAAAAACTGTCTATCGGCAACCTCTTCAGCGTTGACAACGGTAAGACATTCAGGGCTGATCTATTATCGATTAACACACTTGGCAGAGTGTATCCCTTACAACGAGTGGTAATGTGTAGGGCTTTGGTCGATCCCATACCTCCAAGTGGAATTTCATCGTCACTGAAGGAAATAAAATTATCAGCACTTATGTTACTAACCAATCGGTCAAGTTTATTGATAGATATATCCTTAGTCACGTAAGTCTCATTCAGTACTTTCATCAGTGCCTCACTATGTACTTAAGTCTCATTCAGCACTTTCATCAGTTCCTCACTATGTACTTCCGAACTTAAGAGTAAGGCTAGCACTGATATGCGAGCCGATTGCTTGCGCAGCTGCTCTACCACATTGTATTCACTATGCTTCAAGAATTTTAAAAAATCTTTAGCCTCTTCCTCCTTTACAGGTTCGTTGATAAGGGTGCCAGGTCCTTTCTCTGGTTCAACTGCCATAGTCTTTGATCTTGCTGGTTATGTTCTGACGTTTACCGAGTCGTAATACCTTCCACTTCATGTGTAGAATCCCTCACTTTGGACCTCCTTAGAAGTGCTAGCTGAGTTTTCTATTTCCGGTGTCGTCACGTTACAATTGTAATTCCATGGTACCATCTTGTTATCCTTGTAAGGAAAGGACACAGGTCCCTGGGTTACAACTTTAGGCGCGATTTGTGCTCCGCCTTCTATATTTCTAGGTCGGGAAATAATGATCCTTGGATAATTGACTTTTTGATTTGTCAATTCTCCTTCAGTTGCATGTACGTTTCCTCCCTCCGAGCCTTCTTCGTAAAACTCCAGTTCTTTATTGTCCATAAGGTTTTGTACTAATTCCCTGAACTCAGTACATATCTAGATCTCACGCCCTTCTATTCTGTGGAACTCGCAGTAGTTCCTCATTTCTTCACGTCCTTTTATAGGCTTTGATTCTATCAATCCTCTTCTCATCATTTCCCTCCAAATCATTCTTAATGGGGTTTTTACCTCCGAGATATCCTCCTTAATCTTCCTCACGACATTTTGCCCAATCGCATTTATCCCCTTATCTCCATGGTTGGGTAATAGGTTCTCCGTATTAGGTGTATCATCAAATTTGACAATCCCCATCTTGATAAGCCTCTCAATTTTTGAAGGCAGTGCAGTTTTCTATTGAATGCCCCAATATTCCTGTGTGGTAATCACAATGAGCGTTGGAGTCATACCATTTAGGATATGGGGGTTGTAACAGCTGTAGATAATATGGGGACACTACGCGTGCCTCGAATAAACTTTGATATAGCTCCTTATACCTCATTTGGATTGGATTAGATTGGAGCTTTCCAGAATTTTGTCTAGGGCCTGATTTTTGTCTCGTCGACCCCTGTTGCCCGACAGTAACCACTTTTGGCTAGCTAACAGTGACTGCCTTTGAGTACCCTTTGTTGTATGTACTCGTATTATTCACCTCGTTGTCCTTTTTTCTAGAAGCAGATCTTCTAGTACTTTCTTCTGCTTCAATCTTACCACCCCTTGTGGTGTTTTTATCATCTCACCTGCCATCACTATATCTGCGAAGCTTTTGGTTGTGCTTCCTATCATATGGGTGATAAAAGGTGCCTTTAAAGCCGTTTCCTTTTCCAGGAGAGGTGATTGAACTTGCATGGCAACTTCCCTCCATCTTTGTGCGTATTGCCTGAAGCTTTCATTTGATTTCTTTTCCATGTTTTGCAACATGATTCTTTCAGGTGTCATGTCTGTAATATGATTATACTGCTTCATGAAGGCTTGAGCTAAGTCTCTCCAGGAGCTAATGTTAGCGCGGTTGAGTTGATTGTACCACGTGGATGCTGCCCCTACTAAACTGTCTTGGAAACAATGAATCAAAAGTTGATCATTGTTCATGTAACCAGTCATATGTCTACAGAACATAGTGATGTGGGCTTCAGGGCAACTAGTCCCATTGTACTTCTCAAACTCTGGCATCTTGATTTTATAAGGAAGTACCAGATCAGGAACCAAACTTAAGTCCTTTGCGTCAATACCATGGTGATGGTCAGCATTTTCCAAAGCCTTAAACTTTTCTTCCAACCATCTACAACAATCCTCTAACTGCCTCGAGGATTCAATTCTAATCCCCTCTCTCTTCGTTATGTCCAGGTCAAGAATGATAGGATTAGCGGGGTTGTCCCCTGGGTTGGATCCTATGCCAACTTGAAAATTCATGAGCACTCCAGTGTCAGCTTGCCTTGTTGAGGCCTAATTGTGACAGGTGGCCTTCTGGGATATACCTCAGTTTGTGTCTGCACATGTGGTGGGGTGAATCCCCTAGGAAATTCCTCATTGTCTTCAGCATTGACTATGGGACAATTTCCTTTGTCCATTGCCCCACTTAACATTTGGGCCATTTGGGCCATCATGTTCCTCTGAGCCTCCAACATCTGGTCCCTCATCTCTTGCTGGAGTTTTCCCATTTGCTTGTAACACCCCAAACCCGGTCCATGCATTAAGACCAGATTTGGTATGTCACGTGAAACGAACATACATCTAGTCGTCTAATGATTTAAAGAAAACAGATCCTCAAAACTATTTCGGAAATAGGGTTTATTAAAAACCGAGGTTAATTTAAAATCTATGAATTAAGACGTATGAGATTATGATTTGAAACTTAGAAATTTATTGGTTAAAATTTTTACGAGAAGTTTAAAAGAATTTAAAAGAGATTTGGAAACAAGATTCTTAAAAGAACATTTACAGAAAATTTACGAGATAAAATATTTAAGAAAAACCCCTTTTTGCACGAAAATTTTATGAAATCATTTATAAAAATAAAATAGTCCGATTTTAGTATCTAAACATAATTAAAATCCATCCACAAGTAAAAATCCATAAAATAATACCATAGGCCTTATTACATCATAACTGATATAGTAATTAAAGAAAAATACTTTAAAGAAGCTCAAAGTTTATATAAACCATCATTCGTAGTATGGCCTCCACGAAGTCATTCCCGGCCCAAGCCTCCACTACTGATCATTACCTGAGAAGGGTAAAGAAAACAGGGTGAGTTACTTAGAACTCAGTGTATAACCCACTTACCAAAGTCCACTGGGCCAAAACCATTTAAGCATTTACTTTGGCTTGAGCCCATTTACAAATGTAACAATATAACGAGTATAAAATACATGTGATATGTAATTCCCAACTAAGCCTAAATTTCCATCCACTACACACCACTCGTACCAACCAGCACACCTGTGGGGAGCTTTAGTCACCTACCCTGCCAACACACCAACTGGGCATTAAGCCATAATTTAAACTGGGCACAAAGCCATTAAACTGGGCACGAAGCCATTAACTGGGCACGAAGCCATTAACTGGGCACGAAGCCATCTTCTCTTCGTCAAATATCCTAACCCATGCAATCATGTAATCAACATGCATAATAAATCATACATATAATAGTTTCAGCATAAGGCCCATAAAAGAATTATCACAATCTGGCCCCTATTACAAATATCACATTTGGCCCATTTATCACATATCACATTTGGCCCATATAGCGATTTATCAAATTGGCCCATTAAGATTTATCTCAATTCGGCAATCGTACCCACTAAGGGTAATTCGGTAATCTCGCAACCTAGGGTATTTCGGTAATTTACCCTCTATGGGTATTATGATAATTTCGTAACCTAGGCTTAACTACTAATTTGGGGCATAAAATTTGAAACTATCCATCTGCGTCATGTTGACTAAATTGACTATAACTCGAGTTAGGAAACTCAAAGTTTATATCCGTAAATTTTCATTGAAACTAGACTTATATATCTTCTTACTGTAATATTTCTAGAATTTTTGGCTTAGCCAATTAGTACAGTTTATTCTTCAAAGTCTTCCCTTTTCTGCTGTCTGACAATTCCGACCATTCTTTGCTAAAATTTAATTATCTTTTTGTACAGAATTCAAATGATATTCTAGTTTGTTTCTTATAAAAATAGACTCATTAAGGAGTCTAACCATATAAATTATGTGCCAAAATAAATTTTTATCAATTTGTAATGATTTTTCCAAGTCAGAATAGGGGATCTCGAAATCACTCTGAACCAGTCTCACAAAAATCTGAAAATCTCGAAATATACTAATCCTTTGCTTGCTCTGTTTCTTTTATTTTCTTAGACTCAATTTTCTTTCAATCCATATCTCCTTCACTTTCTAATTCAATTTACACTATTTTTGGTGATTTTTCAGTTTCACGTCACTGCTACTAACCAAAACTGTTTCATTGCAAAATACGATTACCACTTCGAACATGCATACGCCCGAGTAGTCACAAATGCCGGTTTCTAAATTTTTGGTCTTTCGAACGAATCACAGAACATTTTATGCAAACATTCAAAGAGGTGTGAGATTACACACCATTTCAATCATGTATTTGGAAAGTACGGGATTACACACCTGATTACGGTAAGGACTAAACCTTTTTGATCGTCGGCACCTACGACACCCACTATTTCCGAAGGATAACAAATAGAGAATATCAAGTGACTTTGTCCCTAAAAATAATCGATTAGTCAAAACTTCAATCCGATTTGCAACATAGCCGAATAGAGATATAACGAAAAAAAATCCAAGAAGAACTCCTTGCCTTAATGATGATGAATCCGATTTCCACCGATTGACTTATGGCTACGGATGATACACGACCACCCACTAAGTTTCTATGATAGAGAAAAGATTCGAATGAGATATGGTATGATGATTGTCTCGATCCAAAAAGACCATCCCACACCAACATGTAGATTCGGCACAAAGGAAAAGGAAAAAAATAACAATTCCAAAATCTTGTACTAGCCACTTACCGATTGATCAAAGTGTGAGAAGAAGGAATAAATTGATTGAGAAGGAGATAAGTGTGGTGGAGGATTCGTCTATGAAGGAGAAGTTAAAGGGGATGGTGCTTAGTAACATTCGGCCATGATGAAAATAAAAGGGAGAAAAATATTTGAGAGATTTTTGTAAGAAGAAAGGGATGAAGAAAGGTATAGGAAAATAAGGTGTTTAGGTTTCGGTTCTTTTCAAGAATGGAAGATGAACAAGGAAATGAGTTTGATGCTTATGTGTATTCGGCTAAGAAGAGGAAAATGGAGAGAAAGGTTTTGGAGAAAAACACAAAAATGACAAAATGCCAAAGTGACCAACTAGCTACCAAAAGCCATCCAAATTTTGGTCACTCCCTAGCCCCTAAAACGTCCAAGTACATGGCCACCAAGTCAAAGTTTGGCCACTCCAAACTTTCCAAAAAATCTTCCTTGTTTCATGCCTTATGTCCCCCTCACTCACATACCTTTTCCTTAATTCACTCTTAGCCATACCTTTTCCTTAATTCACTCTTAGCCATTATACCATAAAAATAAAAGTCTAACCTACCATAAATACTAGCTTAACCGACACTATGAAGATGGAAGGAGAGAAAAAAAATAAATTTCACATGCACATCCAAGGATTCGAACCTCTTCCCTCAAGCAAACATACTTGGCGTCATATCCCCTTTACCGCTTCCTCATCTTATGCTAACTTTTACTATTTAATTACCTTAAGCATTTAAGGTTACTTGTTCCATGTCAATAAAGTACTACTTACCAAAAATTATTCCAAGTCCAAATAAATCCCGAGCCGTCTCGAGACCATTTTAAACACACAAATCGAATCATTCCACTAGCTAAGCACCAAAATAATGCAACATATAATACTCAATTTTTTTAGGATATCACAATTCTACCCCCTTAAAGAAAATTTCGTCCTCGAAATTTACCTGTTAAAAGAGGTGAAGATATTGTTGCCGAATGGTGTCCTCAGGCTCCCACGTAGCTTCCTCCGCTTCGTGATCACCCCATAGAACCTTAACCAAGGGTACTGACTTCTTTCTCAACACTTTAACATCTCGGTCTAAAATTTTCACTGGTTCTTCCTCGAACGACAAGTCCGGCCTTATCTCAACTTCTTCTACCGGTACTATGTGAGACGGATCCGATCTATAACGCCTCAGCATAGAAACATGGAAGACACTATGAATCTGACTCAACTCCGGAGGTAATTCAAGCTGATAGGCCACTGGTCCTACACGCTTCAACACACGGTACGGTCCAATGAACCTAGGGCTCAACTTTCCTTTCCTTCCAAATTTGAAAATCTTCTTCCAAGTTGAGACTTTTAGAAAGACCTGATCTCCCACTGCAAACTCAATATCCTTACGCTTCAGATCTGCATACGACTTTTGTCTATTCGAAGCTTCGTTTAACCGTGCTCGAATCACCTTTACCTTTTCTTCCGTATCAGATATCAATTTAGGACCCAATAACTGCCGTTCCCCCAATTCAGTCCAACAAATAGGGGTACGACACCTACGCCCATAGAACGCTTCATAGGGTGCCATTTGGATACTGGATTGGTAACTGTTATTATACGTAAACTTTGCCAACGGTAGAAAATCCTCCCAACTACCTCTGAAGTCAATCACATAGCCCCTTAACATGTCTTCCAAAATCTGGATTACTCTTTCTGACTGTCCATCTGACTGAGGGTGAAAAGTCGTGCTGAAGTTTAACTTTGTTCCCAAAGCCTCATGCAAAGCTTTCCATAACCGTGATGTAAACCTAGGGTCCCTGTCCGATATAATAGACACTGGTACCCCATGCAACCTCGCAATCTCTGATACATACAACTTGGCCAACTTCTACTGCGAGTAATCCGTACGAACTGGTAGAAAATGGGCAGTCTTCATCAATCGATCCACTATCACCTAGACGGAATCTTTCGTAGTAGGTGTTAAGGTAGCCCACTAACAAAGTCCATTGTTATCCGCTCCCATTTCCATAAAGGAATCTTTACCGGTTGCAATAAGCCTGATGGTAATTGATGTTCAGCCTTCACTTGTTGACAAGTCAAACACCTACTCACAAAATCCGTAACCTCTCGCTTCAACCCTGGCCACCAATACTGCTCCCGTCGATCTCGATACATTTTATTTCCTCCGGGGTGCATAGCATAAGAGCTACTATGCACCTCTCGCAGAATCATTTGTCTCAAATCCGAATCCATGGGTATACAAACTCTTCCACGAAAACACAGCACTCCATCCTTACTCATTCCAAAATCCCCTGTTACACCACTTTTAATTTGTTGCATTAAAGGACCCAACTTTTCATCTATTAATTGCTTTTCCTTGATCTGTTCTAACCATAAAGGCTGCACATGAAGTTCTGCTAGCAAACTACCGTCTTCATACAAACTGAGATGGGCAAACATTGCTCTCAACTCCGATACTACCTTACGACTTAACGCATCTTCCACCACGTTAGCCTTTCCAGGATGATACTCGATTGAGAAGTCATAATCCTTTAACAGCTCTATCCATCTCCGCTGTCTTAAGTTCAACTCCTTTTGAGTAAGAAGGTACTTCAGACTTTTATGATCCGTATAAATGATCGACTTCTCGTCGTACAGGTAGTGCATCCAAATTTTCAAAGCAAAAACCACTGCAACCAACTCCAAATCATGAGTAGGATAATTGACTTTGTGCGACCTTAACTGACGAGATGCATAAGCCACTACTTTACCACCTTGCATCAACACACATCCCAAGCCCGTGCGTGACGCATCGCAGTAAATAATAAACTCTTTTCCTGCCTCAGGTTGAATCAGTACAGGCACTTCCGTCAAAATCTTCTTTAATTTCTCAAAACTTTCTTGTTGTTTCTCTGCCCACACAAATGGTACTCCCTTTTGCAACAGTTTAGTTAGGGGTGCAGCAATCAGTGAAAACCCCTCAACAAAATGTCTATAATAACTAGCCAATCCTAGGAAACTCCGAATTTCATCCACTGACTTCGGCGGTTTCCTATCCAACATAGCATCTACCTTCCGAGGATCAACGCTGATTCCTTCGGCCGACACAACATGTCCCAAGAAGGTCACTTCCTTCAGCCAAAATTCACACTTACTGAATTTGGCAAAAGTTGCTTTTCTCGCAATATTTGTAATACTATGCGCAGATGTGAGTCATGCTCTTCTTCATTCCCCTAGTATACTAAGATATCATCTATGAACACCACTACGAATCGGTCTAGGTAGGGTTGAAAGACTCGGTTCATCACGTCCATAAATGCAACTGGTGCATTGGTCAATCCAAACTGCATCACCAAAAACTCATAATGTCCATAACCAGTTCGAAATGCTGTCTTTATGAATATCCGCCTCCTTAACCTTGAGTTGATGACAACCCGATCTCAAATCTATCTTGGAGAAAACTGAAGCTCCTCTCAACTGATCAAATAGGTCACCTATTCTCGGCAATGGATACTTGTTCTTGATCGTCAATTTATTTAACTGCCTATAATCAATACACATACGCATCAACCCATCCTTCTTCTTGACGAACAAGACTGGTGCTCCCCACGGAGACACACTCGGTCGAATGAATCCTCGATCCAACAATTCCTGAATTTGAGCCTTAAGCTCCGCTAACTCCTTCGGCGCCATTCTATAAGGAGCAATGGACACCGGAGCCGTTCCGGGCAAAAGCTCAATGCCAAACTCTACTTCTCGGTCTGGAGGCAATCCAGGAAGTTCTTCGGGAAAGACGTCTGAAAACTCGTTTACAGTTCTAACGCCTTCCACCGATAATTCCTTGGCATCCAGAGCACTAATTAAGGCTAGGAATGCTCCATACTCTTTTCGCACCAACTTTTCTGCCTTTAAAGCTGATATCACATTTGCTAAATAGTTCCTCTGTTCGCCTATCATTACTACATCCTTATCTTCCAAAGTCCTTATCGACATCCGTTTTGCAGCACAATCCAAGTGTGGACGATGCTTTACTAACCAATCCATGCCCAAAATAAGGTCGAACTCACCGAAAGGCAGTTCCATCAAATTCGCCAAAAATATTTCTCTTTGAATTTCCAAGGGCACGTCTCTAAACAATTTATCCAATATCACAGACTGTCCTAAAGGACTAATTACCATCATCTTTCTATCAGTAATCTCAGATCTAATGTTCAGGGTTCCAGATATAGCACTAGCAACATATGAATAGGTAGATTCGATATCTATCAAAGCAGTAACAGGTACATCAAAGATGAAGAACATACCGGTTATCACATCAGGTGCATTGCCATCCTCACGGCGTCTGACCGCATAAACTAACCCTGGCTGTCTCACCTATGTGTTGCCTCTAGAACCATTACCTCTACCTGATGCACCTTGACCACGACCATCGCTATTACCACCTCGACCTAGCCCACGGCCTCTCGGTGGCTGTTGCGTGCCTCTAGCTGGCTGTGCATCATGATTACGAGCTTCTTGAGTTTGAGCAGTCCTTC
Organism: Gossypium australe; assembly: GCA_005393395.2. Classification (NCBI taxonomy): domain Eukaryota; kingdom Viridiplantae; phylum Streptophyta; class Magnoliopsida; order Malvales; family Malvaceae; genus Gossypium; species Gossypium australe. The sequence continues at coordinate 63,179,891 of CM016618.1, read as the reverse complement.
GAGGACAATTCTTAAGCTGATGGTCCTTAGAACCACATTTGAAACACCCACCAGTTCTTTTCCAGCATTCACCTGGGTGTTGTCTCCTACAGTCAGCACACAGTTGAATCTGATTGGTAGCAGCAGGTGCTCTAGCTTGGGCTGGCTCATCATTCCTAGGCCTCTTCTGAAAACTTTTAGTGGAACCTGAATACCTGAAGTCCCTCTTGCCTCCGCCTCTGTCTCGATTTTGACGTGCAGAGTTTTTAGCCTCCTCAGCTATTTTGGCTTTCTCTACAAGCTTGGCAAAAGTCCTTACATGTTGTGGGGCTATCAGTACCCGCAACTTATCGTTCAGCCCATCCTCAAAACTACACAGCGCTCATGATCGATTGGCACAATTGTCCGAGCATAACGGCTCAAGCGTAGAAATTCTGCCTCGTAAGCTGCCACCGATTTATTTCCTTGGACTAGATTCAGGAATTCTTTCCTCCGGGCATCCACATAACTTGCCCCGACATACTTTCCTTGGAAATCAGTCTTGAAGAAATCCCAAGTAACAAGTTCAGCCTCAGTGCCTTCTCGAACAGTGAGCCACCATTGATACGCCCCATCCCTCAACAAGGACACAGCGCCTCTTAGTTTCTGCTCGGTGGTGCACTCCAAATCATCCATGATTCGCTCCACTGCCGAGCCAATACTCTGCTACATTCGGAGCTACACCAGAGACACCCCTAAAAACCTCGGCACCATTTGATTTAAGTCGTTCCGATATTGATCCACGAGCTGCTGGCCCAGTTCTAGCTCCAGCAACCCTTTCTAGGACTCACAACATTGCTTGGGTCAAAGCAATGTCCTCTCTCATGTGGTCGTGTGATCCAGTCTCACTCCTGGGTGACGCAGGTGCGTCTATTTCCGGCATAAGACCCGGCGCTTCAAACGCAACCCTAGTACCTCGACCTCTACCACGGCCACATCTACCACGTCCACGTCCATGTCTTCTAGTGCTCATATTGGGTATTTCGGTTTAATCTGATTACAAGTTTTATGAATCAGTATACTATTTCAGTATTTATTAACGATATTTTATAAGATATAAGAGGTAAAGTTGTTTTCGTAAACGCATCTTATAGTCTTAATCTCTATAGTTTCAACACCTACAACTAAGAGTTCTAGAGTGTTCCTATAGGCATATCACAATAATAAGAATTATTCAATTCACATACACTTACTCAACTTGGTGCCGGATACTCGTGGTGCCATACTTCCATTAGAACATGTATTATAAATTAACATTTTAAACAGCTTTGAAAACGTTTTTTAGTCCAAACCACAACCGAGTTTTGAAACCTTGCTCTGATACCATTAAAATTAACACCCCAAACCCGGTCTATGCGTTAAGACCAGATTTGGTATGTCACGCGAAATGAACATACATCTAGTCGTCTAATGATTTAAAGAAAACAGATCCTCAAAACTATTTTGGAAATAGGGTTTATTAAAAACCGAGGTTAATTTAAAATCTATGATTTAAGACGTATGAGATTATGATTTGAAACTTAGAAATTTATTGGTTAAAATTTTTACGAGAAGTTTAAAAGAGTTTAAAAGAGATTTGGAAACAAGATTCTTAAAAGAACATTTACAGAAAATTTACGAGATAAAATATTTAAGAAAAACCCTTTTTGCACGAAAATTTTAAGAAATCATTTATAAAAATAAAATAGTCCCGTTTAAGTATCTAAATATAATTAAAATCCATCCACAAGTAAAAATCCATAAAATAATACCAGAGGCCTTATTACATCATAACTGATATAGTAATTAAAGAAAATTTTTTTAAAGAAGTTCAAAGTTTATATAAACCATCATTCGTAGTATGGCCTCCACGAAGTCATTCCCGACCCAAGCCTCCACTACTGATCATTACCTAAGAAGGGTAAAGAAAACGGGGTGAGTTACTTAGAACTCAGTGTATAACCCACTTACCAAAGTCCACTGGGCCAAAACCATTCAAGCATTTACTTAGGCTTGAGCCCATTTACAAATGTAACAATATAACAAGTATAAAATGCATGTGATATGTAATTCCCAACTAAGCCTAAATTTCCATCCACTACACACCACCCGTACCAATCAGCACACCTGTGGGGAGCTTTAGTCACGCACCCTGCCAACACACCAACTGGGCATTAAGCCATAATTTAAACTGGGCACGAAGCCATTAAACTGGGCACGAAGCCATTAACTGGGCACAAAGCCATCTTCTCTTCGTCAAATATCCCAACCCATGCAATCATGTAATCAACATGCATAATAATTCATACATATAATAATTTCAACATAACGCCCATAAAAGAATTATCACAATCTGGTCCCTATTACAAATATCACATTTGGCCCATTTATCACATATCACATTTGGCCCATATAGCGATTTATCAAATTGGCCCATTAAGATTTATCTCAATTCGGCAATCGTACCCATTAAGGGTAATTCGGTAATCTCGCAACCCAGGGGTATTTCGGTAATTTACCCTCTATGGGTATTATGATAATTTCGTAACCTAGGCTTAACTACTAATTTGGGGCATAAAATTTGAAACTGTCCATCTGCGTCATGTTGACTAAACTGACTATAACTCGAGTTAGGAAACTCGAAATTTATATCCGTAAATTTTCCATGAAACTAGACTTATATATCTTCTTACTTTAATTTTTTTCAGAATTTTTGGCTTAGCCAATTAGTACAGTTTATTCTTCAAATTCTCCCATTTTCTGCTGTCTGACAATTCTGACCATTCTTTGCTAAAATTAAATTATCATTTTGTACAGAATTAAAATGATATTCTAGTTTGTTTCTTATAAACATAGACTCATTAAGGAGTCTAACCATATAAATTATGTGCCAAAATAAATTTTTATCAATTTGTAATGATTTTTCCAAGTTAGAACAGGGGATCTCGAAATCACTCTGAACTAGTCTCACAAAAATCTAAAAATCTCGAAATATACTAATCTTTTGCTTGCTCTGTTTCTTTTATAAGAAAATAGACTCAATTTTCTTTCAATCCATATCTCCTTCACTATCTAATTCAATTTCCACTATTTTTGGTGATTTTTCAATTTCACATCACTGTTGCTAACCAAAACTGTTTCATTGCAAAATACGAATTTTTGGTCTTACGAACGAATCACAGAACATTTTATGCAAACATTCAAAGAGGTGTGAGATTACACACCATTTCAATCATGTATTTGGAAAGTACGGGATTACACACCTGATTACGGTAAGGACTAAACCTTTTTGATCGTCGGCACCTACGACACCCACTATTTCCGAAGGATTAACAAATAGAGAATATCGAGTGACTTTGTCCCTAAAAATAATTGGTTAGTCGAAACTTCAATCCAATTTGCAACATAGCCGAATAGAGATATAATGAAAAAAAATCCAAGAAGAACTCCTTACCTTAACGATGATGAATCCGATTTCCACCGATTGACTTATGGCTACGGATGATACACGGCCACCCACTAAGTTTCTATGATAGAGAAAAGATTCGAATGAGATATGGTATGATGATGGTATCGATCCAAAAAGACCATCCCACACCAACATGTAGATTCGGCACAAAGGAAAAGGAAAAAAATAACGATTCCAAAATATTGTACTAGCCACTTACTGATTGATCAAAGTGTGAGAAGAAGGAATAAATTGATTGAGAAGGAGATAAGTGTGGTGGAGGATTCGGCTATGAAGGAGAAGTTAAAGGGGATGGTGCTTAGTAACATTCGGCCATGATGAAAATAAAAGGGAGAAAAATGTTTGAGAGATTTTTGTAAGAAGAAAGGGATGAAGAAAGGTATAGGAAAATAAAGTGTTTAGGTTTTGGTTCTTTTCAAGAATGGAAGATGAAAAAAGAAATGAGTTTGAGGCTTATGTGCATCCGGCTAAGAAGAGGAAAATGGAGAGAAAGGTTTTGGAGAAAAACACAAAAATGACAAAATGCCAAAGTGACCAACTAGCTACCAAAAGCCATCCAAATTTTGGTCACCCCCTAGCCCCTAAAACGTCCAAGTACATGGCCACCAAGTCAAAGTTTGGCCACTCCAAACTTTCCAAAAAATCTTCCTTGTTTCATGCCTTATGTCCCCTCCACTTACATACCTTTTCCTTAATTTACTCTTAGCCATACCTTTTCCTTAATTCACTCTTAGCCATTATACCATAAAAATAAAAGTCTAACCTACCATAAATACTAGCTTAACCGACACTATGAAGATGGAAGGAGAGAAAAAAAAAAAATTTCACATGCACATCCAAGGATTCGAACCTCTTCCCTCAAGCAAACATACTTGGCGCCATATCCCCTTTACCACTTCCTCATCTTATGCTAACTTTTACCATTTAATTACCTTAAGCATTTAAGGTTACTTGTTCCATGTCAATAAAGTACTACTTACCAAAAATTATTCCAAGTCCAAATAAATCCCGAGCCTTCTCGAGACCATTTTAAACACACAAATTGAATCATTCCACTAGCTAAGCACCAAAATAATGCAACATATAATACTCAATTTTTTTTAGGATATCACACTGCTCTTGCATCTGGTCTTGCATATCTCTTTGGAATTGTTCCAATCTTTGGTCCATTTTCTTCGATTTGGCACGTGTACTGTAAGGATGTTCAGCTTCCAGATTTTCCTTCTCTGTGTGTGTGTGTGTGTGTGTGTGTGTGTGCGTATGTGTGTGTGTGTGTGTGTGTTATAATTTCAACTAATTAGACTCTCTCTATGGACTTAAATGCATATGATATGATGTAATGCAAATGCATGAATGCAAAGAGGCATCGATTCTGATTCAACTTCATTTTAGAAAACTTTATTAGAAAACAAAATCCTTTACACAAAACGAATTACAAATATGCTTTCGCCCTAAGTCCTAAAGTTTTGATTTTCCCAAGCAATGAAGTTAGCTCTTGACTACGACCAGACTGTAGCTCATACTTCATGCTGAACGTATCAGCCTGTGATGCCAAAGTCTGTAGATGATCAGCTACCTCTCGAATCTGATCTATTGCTTCACCCATGAGGTAATCTCGACTCCTAACTTGATCATGAGAATGGTAAAGCTCTTCCTTCCAATGCTCCTCTCTTGTTTCAAGAAGCTCGATCCGAAGTTCACAACTGTGCAATGTTGATTCTAACTCTTCAATCCTACCCTTCATTTCCTCAATCTTGTCCAGACTTGACTTTAGCTCGATCAAGGAATTTACGGCTTCGATAGTGATGAAGGGATCGTCCAAGTTCAGCTACTCTAGCTTTTAATTTTTCCTTTTCACTTTTACTTTCTGACAAACTCTTCTCTAGGGCCTCATTTTGTGCTTGTATTTCTTGAAATTTCCTCTTCCAATAGTCAGCTATGGCCTTTTCCTCCTGGACCTCTTGTTGCCATTGTTCCGAAGTCTTACCCAATCCAGTGTTCTTCATCGTCAGCCGTATTTTCTTATATTTTGTCTTCAAACTGTCTCAATCTTCCTCTTTTCTTTTCTTACTTTCTCGGCTTCTGATTTCTATACATCCACATCTAGCCTCAAGTACATCTTCTCTTCTTCCAACTTCTCTATCCTCTTTTCGAGCTCCGAATTCCTCCTTTCGAAATCTTGTTTTATCATCTCCAATTTCGATGGGACCACACGTAAAAAATCTTCGATCGATCGAGCATCTTATGGCACAGGGATATTGTCATTGACTCTCCTACTCCACCATCCACTATACTCTGAGGTCGTCGTTGGGCTTACATCCGCTCTCTTCATGTGATGAGTCTGGTTCCAAGCACTTGAAATCTCCTTAACCCTTTTCTTGTAGCTATCCTCTTTATACGAAAACTCACTTTGAGCTAATCCGTGTGTAGCCGATACAAACTGTCTTGTTTTGAATTGCCTTAATACGAGCAAAGGCGCATATCCAATGGCTCCCCAAATTCCAAGTAGATGGACCCAATCAAAACCCCCACACCGATACAGAACTTCATTAGGAATCATCTAGGGAGCTCTCCACTCAACATCTTCTTCTCGGAGATTTTGTAGAAGTGCTATCCAATTTTTTTTGACTATGTCGTCTCTCATTGGGGTGGCCACTATCTCTTTTAATGGAGAGTAATCTTCTGAGAAGACCCGATAAGAAACCTTGTCCACTCTCCAAAAGTGACTATGCAACAACTGCGCACGTCCTATAAATCTGTCTTCCCTAGCTCTCCTACATGCACTCACTGATCAAAATGTCTCCGCCAAGATCGCAGGAACAGGTGTGACTTGTTTGTCAAGTCGATTAAAAAGACCTGAGACAGCTTCATCCACGTATCCCAATACCCTAGAGAAGATCACTAATCCATATATACTCAAAGCAAATACATCGACTTTCTTTTTCATATCAGGATGCTCTAAAATCAAATCTTTCAAAGCTTTCCATGAGATGCACTTATATGCACCTTTTTGTTTGATTCTGGCTGTAACCTACTATTTGCTCATCCCCGTAATATTCATCAGTTTCCTGACAAAGGTTGGAACATTAGGAGCCCTCGAGTAAGCTTTATAGAGCTATATACTCCTCCACTGTAGGTACCAAATCAACTTTTCCAAAAGTAAAACAACTATACGCAGAGTTCCAATATTGGTAAACAGCTCGAAACAGATGTTCATCTACCTGAATGTCCAACAGGTACGACAAATCCCCATAGCTGCAGTAAAACAGATGCTTGGTCTCGTTAGTCCACTGATCCCATATCTCCCTTAATTCCTGAAGATTATTCTGTATAACACTGATGCGAGTGTAGTCCCATAGCTCTGATTTGTACCCTTTGGCTAGGCTATCTTCTTTTCCTAACTGTGTTTGCTCTGACCATCTACGGACGATTGCATTGTCCTCCACTTTATCAAGGAATTCGTTCTCCATAACCATCTTTCTAATTTAGAAACTGACCGTGAATTGATACCTCTTTAAAATATGAAATGACATGTAACAAAATAAAATACGATCAGTTAGTAACATGAAGTAAAATATAAAGCACATATCTGGGTGATTGCTAAGGTTTTGGTATAGATCTACTAGGCTAAGCACTTAGGTTTTCTATATGTGGTTTAGCTCTAAAGTTGAGGTACTTGAACCAGCAGATTCCTCGATCCTCACCCAATATAGGCTCATATGGACCGAGTTCAGTTCAGGTGGATACATTTCCCTATGGTTGCACGGAGATGAAAATCTCACGAAGACATAGGTACAGATGTATCCCGAAAGCGATTAACTATCCTGCACAGAGGTGAAAACCTCACGAAGGAGTAGCTTCTCACTCCCACTTAATGGTGCGACCACAACGGTCATGCAATGCAATGCAGGAATAAAAATAAAACCACATGTAAATAAAAAGGATCATGATTTTTAAACCAGATTTTTAAATTCAGACACAAGGACATGAAATTATCGATTTTACGGCTTGACTCTCTTATTGGTCCCCAGTGGAGTCACCAAGCTGTCGAAACCATTTTAAAATTTTGATTAAAAAATGGGAATTGACTTTTGAAAACGAAAATGGGAGTCGCCACCAATCCCTTTTTATTTAGGTGTGATTGGATCACCTTGAAAATCGTTTTCTTTCATAATACTGATTTTGGTCCACAAAAAACAAGAAAATGGATTTGGGAGTCGGTTACGTATGAGGAAGGATTAGCACCCTCATAACGCCTAAAATTGGTACCCAATCGATAAAATCATGTCCTAATGTTGAAAATTTGAAAATTTTTAGAAAAATGATCCTTTGAAGAAAAAAAAAACTAGATTACCCATCTCAAAGAAATAAAACACTATACCCAGTAAGTTAGGATATAGCATCTCGTGACTTCGAAACTAGGCACGTCTCGATTTTAGAAAATTCCTACCTCGAGACACAAAACGTCATATCCAGTAACTTAGGACACAACGTTTTGAATTCACAAGAATGAGTTTTTGATTTGAAATTTGTAAGTTTCGGTTTTAAAAAAGAAGGGATATCTAATACCTTAAGTTCCACGTGAAAAATCGAAACCCAGTAAGTTAGGGCACAATTCTTCTCGAAGTCCCCAAATATCACATATCACCGTTTTTTAACTTTAAATAATTACGACAATTTTGCGAAAATATTTTTTTTGAAAAAATGATATGAATTTGATTTTGCATTAATATTACAAAATATAAATATCCAAATAGCAAATTTCTATAAATATGAATCGTATTAACTAATAATTTAGACAATCAACAAAAGAATAATATGACATACTGATGCATATAATAAATAAATTATGCTAAAACAATATTAAGCAATAAAAAGACATAAATAAATAATCACAAATTATAGAATATGCAATAATAATTTAAAATCGATAGGAAGCATAAAAAGGGGTTTGAGTAGGTAATTGGGCCTGTTTGGGATCTGGGTTAATGGATCAGGTTGGGCCACGGGTATTTGTAAATTTGGGACTTAGTTTTTGGACTGTAACTGTTAAATGGACCGTGCTGGACATTATAATTTTGTTTTGTTTTTTATTTTGGTTTATTTCTAAACTCGGGCAAAATGGGTTATTACAGTGGATTGGATGGAATGCCTTTTTAAATGTATAGTTTGAGTGGAACAAGTTGATAATGTGGAAATGTTTATAAAATCTTAGTGATTGTTATATGAAATGCTAAATGTGATTCGGCTACGTTGAATTTTGTATAAGATGTATGTTTGAATAGCTTTGAACTTGATTATGTGGATAATACATGAGGATGAAATTTTAAATTAGATTTGACTTTGAATTTGAGAAATAAGAAATGTTTTATGGTTGTACAAGTAAGTGGATATTTAATGAATCATTGTCTATAATATTTTTTTAAAATTATTATTTTTTTGAGAATAATCGATAGATTTCTTAAATTGCTTATAACTTTCTAAGCTGTTAAAGCTTACTTGGTGTTTTTGGTTGCTCTTGTGATTTAGATTTTTGGGTGATCGTTACGTGCTCGTGGATAGTCGGAGAAGCTCGTCACACTATCATTAATATTTTGGTACTTTTGAAAGTTGAATTTAAAGTTTATGGCATGTATAAGCTATGATACCTTTTGGGTTCATTGTGAATGAGATGTTTATAAATTCCATGCGAAAATGGCTAACTTTATAAATAAGTCTATATTATCTTGATTGTGTTTTGTGCTTGTAATGTTTGAGTATGAAAGAGTGAAGTGGATGGTGGGTTGAATGTTAGATTTATGATGATATGTTATGTTTCAATATAGGTGTCTGAAATTGGCTCAAATTAATGTGGTTTGGTTTAATTATTAAAATTGTAAATTGACTTGTATTTAGGTGATGGGTAAGCTATATAGTAAGGCTAGTCATGGTTTAATTATGTGTTATATGTGAAAACTTATAACTGGTATGTTTGATAATAGCCAATAAAATGGTTGTATACGAATAAATGCTGTAGTAAAATTTCTTGGTATATGAAATGAATTTTTCTTGTGACTTTGAAAGTATTTGAATGCCATAAAAAAATTTAAGATCACATGGTTGAATTTTGAAGTATGCTTTATTCGATATACGTGATTGATAATGTATGATTAATTTGGATTGGCTTTATGATTCATATATTCAAATTTAAATTAAATGATTTGTGAATAATCAAGTTTAGAAATTTTATAAATGTATCAGTATAAATCGTGCTTGAGAAGAGATATTTGACTGTGCTGAGATTTGTTTAGTCTGTAATGCCTCGTAACCCTAATCTGGCGATGGATACGGGTTAGGGGTGTTACACTGACCGTGTGAAAGGCTAAGGCCGTGTGGGACAAAAGTGCAAATAATCAAATGATGTCAGATGACCGTGTCGCCAGGTCGTGTAATAGACCATGGCCATGTGTAGCAAAATGAACCTAAACATGCAGTTCACACGGTTGTGCCATATGACTGTGTATGGCACACAACCATGTGTCAGGTTGGTTTACATGTAGAAACCTTTCATAACAAGCTTGTTAAACCTAATTCACTTATGCCACAAGCAGCACATTATACAAATTTTCAACCAATTCAAAAGCGTTGATATTATACCAAAACATTATTTATAACAAGCAACCTAAGTGCCTAACCAATATGCCACAAATGGCACCTCAATTCAACAATTCAAGTTCAAACAAAACAACACGTCAAACCATTCTAATATGTGTTTCAAGGCACCTAAAAACAATTGACATGACATACATCATTTATGTAACACTCCAAACCCGACCTAGACGTTATGGCCAGATAATGAAGTGTTATGTAATTTGATTGAAAATTTTATCTTTCCTAAATATTGATAATAGTCATAAACACTTAAAAACCCGGATTATCCGAAACCATATCTTATCCAATTTTATTATTGAAAATGTTGTTTGATTATATTTTCTAAAAATTTATAATTTGGAAAACACAGTTTGTTGTTTGAAAACCATTAATTTTGCAGAAAAGTGAATATTGTCGATTAAACGCTTAAACGATATTAAGCAAAATACAGAAGTAAAATTCTAAACCCAAAACAGTCCAAAATGTCTAGAGAGTCTAAAATTTATAGAACTCTAAAACCCAAATTTAAATAAGTTCAAATTTAATAAAATAATGATTTAACCGAGCTCCCAATTGCACCGATCTACCTAAGTCTAAGGGTTACTTGAAAATAAAAGTCAAATAGAAAGTGAGTTTTTGAAACTCAGTGTGTAACAAATAGCTCAAACAGATAATTATATCAGACAGATTTAACAGTACAGAGTCTTAACAGAGTAGTACAGATACAGATATATTTCCTACCCCCATCCGCTACACACCATCTTCAACCATCGCCAACACAAAATATGGGGTATGAAACATCCATCCAACCCTACACACCACTTAGTATCGTTAAGACACTTACAAAATATTTGCAGCTGTGCTGCCAGTATAATGGGTGAGGTATCGTGACTCAAAGAAACACTCCCTCCACATTATAACCTATCCCAGAAACATATATAATTAGAGCAGAATTCTTACATGCTACAGTTTTACATGCATGACATATCAGATACAAAACTTTCATAACATTTTCGGGTTTACATATCACATGGCATCTCAAAAATACTTACAGATAACAGAAGTTACACTAGCAGATGACCAGATTTTATATGTTACAATACATTTAATCACATACAGACCCTACGGAAAAACCACAATCAATTGGGATGACGCGTTCGGCCCTAGAAAAAATCTTGAATTTTGGGCCCACAAACCCGTGTGGCCCACACGTCCAAATAGCCTTGACCGTGTGTCACACACAGTCCAGCACACAGTCTGTCACACGGCTATGTGGCATCGATAGTACCCAATTTCGTCTTTTACCGTTCGCTGATTTTTGGGTTTTCCATTACAAACCTTGTATTTTCTAGAAACAAACCCAAACACGAGCAATCCCACACCTAAAATAACAATTAACACAAGTAATTTCAAAAACGATTGGGGAGCTCAACCAAAAATCAATCTCAAATGAACTAACTAAAATCCTACAATACACCCGAACTGTAACACCCTAAACCCGGCCTAGACGTTACGACCGGATTTTACGTGTCATATCGAAGTGTTGATTTGAAAATTGGTCTTGTCGATTAAAGTTTGTGACTAAATCTTAAATCCCTTTTAAGATAATTGCTATTGAAAACGTTAGTGTTGTAAAAACATGTAGGCCAATTGTTTGTTACAAGTTTATTAATCCAAACTAAAAACTGTGGAAGCTTTTCTAATTGTAAACTTTAAGATTTGAAATGCGTGATTTTCTTCGGAAACAGTTATTATTTTGAAAATCGTGTTTGTAACATCCTAAATTAGGGCCTATGCATTTTATGCATTTGTGTGTGAATGCTATGTTTGTCATGCTAGTTTAAGGTACTTTAGGGTCCAAGAAGGCTTGGGGTTAAGCCTGAGCCTTGTTAGAAATTTCTGCTTTTGGCACTTTTAGGCGAAACTAGCTGAATTAGGCCTTAAGGGATATTGTTGGTGTTGGATGACATAAAGAAGTGCCTTAGTAAAGTGGCAAGGAGGTGCCACTTAAGGGTTGAGGTAGGTGACGCCACAAGGGAGCTGGAGGGAGCAGGTTCAAGTTGCGTATTCCTCATTTTAAGAATTCTTTTTAGCGTCAAGGGGAGCAGAGGAGCCGAACACTCCTACCATCTTATCACTTTTTTTTGTCTTTCTTTTCATTTGCATCATCGAGGAGCCGAAACCCCTAACCCCATTCTTATCTCCTTTTCATTTCTTTTTCCTCTCATGAACTCCTCTCTTGCCGAATCCTTTTGACTCCCATTGTTGTGGTTTTTGTTTTCTCTTCCATTCATTATAAGCCGAAACTACACCCCTATTTTCTCTTTTAGCCAAAACTTCTCGATCTCAACATCACTCCATTTGTTTTCTTTGCCTGAATAATTCATCATAGCCGAGTTCTCATCTTTTATCTTGGTAAGATCTTTATTACTCTTTTTATTTTCTCTTCTTTTTCCCCCTTGGCCGAATCTTCTCCTTTAAACCCTGTTGAGTTGTTTTCATTCTTCTTCTCTGGAAACTGAACCCCTGATCATTGTGTTTGTCTATTTCATTTAGAGTGCCATCTCCAAGCCGAATCTTCTCTGCTTTGACTGCTTGTGCCAAATCTTTGGGGGCTAATCAAAGGTGTTCGATCAACTTGTTAAACCAACCTTCTGACTTCGGGATTCAATCGACTTAGAAACATACAAGTTGGGAAGGGAAGTAAACCTTCAGGTTCGATCCCCAAATTTAAGAAGCGAGCAGTGTCAGCAGTGCGAGATTGGCCACCGGGTTGTGGGTTGGCTTCTGAGCAGTGTCGTAGACAGATAGTAGTAGTTCCGATTAGCGAGAGTAGCGACATAGATAGCGTGGTATTACGTGTTATCAGGTGTGTAACTGTTATCAATGAATGCCTATATTGTAAGTTCTACTATGTTTGTTATCAATGAATGCCTGTATTGTAAGCTTGAGCATACCATGTTAATTAACTGTTAAACATGAGCATGAAATTGGGATATGAGGTGAAGAGGGAGGAAATATGATCTCTTTTAGACTGTCACTAGTGGTTTGGTACCACAAGTGGGTTGGCCCCACATAATCTTATATCTTGTGACTAAGTCTCAGTGGTTTGGAACCACCAGTGGTTTGGTACCACATATGATGATTTGTGACTCGTCCCAGTGGTTCGGTACCATAGTGGGTTGGCCCCACATATATATATATCTATTACGGGATTGTCACCAGTGGTTTGGTACCACAAGTGGGTTGGCCCCATGTATTATTATTTGTGACTTTTGTCACTAGTGGTTTGGAACCACCAGTGGTTAGGTACCACCAGTGACTAGGTGCCACAGATATTGGGTAGATTTAGGAGATATGGAGGCTGAACATAATAGGTTGGTTGGGCTGCACTGCGTACTTGCATAATATATGATATTGTGTGAGATTCCAAAGCTCATCTGGACGGGGATTTGCACACTGAGTCTCGGTGACTCACCCCTCCGTTAATTTTTGCAGGTAATCCTTAGACTGCGAATATGGAGCCGAGGTGGACTCGAGGTGGCCATGCATAACGTTTTGAGTGATTTTATCTTTAATAATTATTTTGGGATCATTACTACTTTAATTCGGATTTTGGTATTGTAATAAGGCCTTTTAAACGTTAATTTGGTTTCGTTCTTTCGAATTTGTTTTAATTGTTATGGCATGCCTAATAAATAATCTAAGTGGGTGTTTTCTACAGTTAAAAACTTTAAATTTTTAAGATTTTATAATCGGCTAATTACGATCGGGTTTTAGTAACAAATTAACTCAAATTTTCAAGCTAAGACTCAAGATAGTTTCAACTGATTGCTCAATATAGTTTTTCCTTAAAATTTAACTTTGGATCACGAAACCTGAACTGTATTATGGCTTAAGTAAACAATCATTTTTTTAAATCTTCACCAAAGGCATAGTGATGTGCAAAGATTTTTCTCAACTCATGTTTAACTCGATTGCTAAAATTTTCTTTTTCTGTGACATGCCAGATTCGATCGTAGCGTTTTGACCGGGTTTGGGGTGTTACAATTATGGTATCAGAGCCAAGTTCAAAAGCTCGACTATGAGTATAAGGCCCAAATTATTTTCAGTAGACGGTTTGGAGAAAATGGTTTTTGATGAAATACATGTTTTTGGGAAGCATGGCACCTGAGTCTCCGGCACCGATCCGCGAGGGTAAGTTTTCTAATTATTGATTGTATGATTTAATTGTTCTGTGATGTGATTGCTAGTATTAGGAAATTTACCTTAGAGACTGAAGCCTGTAGAAATGCATGCATTCACAAAAACAACTACTCTGATAATATACTCATAAGACTGTTCGGTAATAAACAGTGGAAGAAAAGCTAACTCATAAAACTCTTAATCAGATTAAATCGCAAAAATTAGTCATGAGCACTCGAGGACGTGGGCGTAATGTACGTGGACGTGGTAGGGGTAGGATTACTGTATCGGAACCAGTAGGGTCTGGTCATGGGTCAGGAAATGAGGTGCCGCCACCGCCAGCTGCGGAAGCAGAGTTTTAGGACCAAATGGATGGAGATGATGCGGTGTCTCAGGCGATGCTACGGGTCTTGGAGAGAGCTGCTAGAGCAGGCATGGGTACGGGGGCTCAGAAATCTGTTCTGAACGACTCCGAGCCAATGGAGCAGAAATATTTAGGGGCGTTTCTGGTGTAGCTCCCAACGCAGCTGAATACTGATTAGAAGCAACTGAGCGTATAATGGATGATCTTGACTTTACGGCAGAGGAGAAGTTGAAAGGGATCGTGTCTCTTCTACGAGACGAGGCTTATCAGTGGTGGCTCATGGTCAGGGTTGGTACAATGGTTGATGATATCACCTGGGATTTCTTCAAAACAGTATTTCAGAGGAAGTACGTCGAATCAAGTTATGTGGATGCATAGCGTAAGCATTTCTGAATCTGGTTAAGGGGAGTAAGTCGGTGTCCGAGTATGAGGCAGAATTCTTACGGATAAGCCGTTATGCCCGGGGTATTGTGACCACGGACCATGAGTACTGTGTTCGGTTTGAGGACGGGCTGAGAGGTGAGTTGTGAGTGTTGATTGCTCCATAGCGAGAGAGGGAATTTGCTGTTCTTGTGGAAAAGGCTAAGATAGCTGAGGAAGTGAAGCAGTCCGAAAAGCAGAATCAGGAGAGAAATAGAAATAAAATGAGTTTTGGGCCATCAGGGTCTACTGGAGGTTTTCAAAAGAGGGTTAGATTAGGCGGGCCGAGTCAAGCTGCGAAGCCTGTTGCTGCTCAGTGGTCACCGCAGTGTGCTCGATGCGGAAAGTCTCATTTGGGAGAGTGTTGGGCAGGTAATAGAGGATGCTTCGGATGTGGGTCGATGGATCATCGGATAAAGGATTGCCCACGGAGGTCAGTTAGGACACAGTCTGAGGGTCAAGGACGTGCACAATTCAGAAGAGATGTTCAGCAACCGCAGAGGGGTCGTGGTCCAGCCAGAGGAGGTAATGGTTTTGGTCGGGGTCGTGGAGCACCGGGCAGAGGTGCTGGGAATACAGATGCGAGACAGCCTGGGTTGGTCTATGCAGCTAGGCGTCGAGAGGAGGGCGACGCACCGAATGTCATAACCGGTACGTTCCTAATTTATGGTTTGCCTTATACTGCTTTGATTGATATTGGTTCAACGCACTCTTATGTTGCTAGTACTATAGTGGGAACTCTGAACTTAGACTTTGAGACTTCTTCTAGGGAGATGACTGTAGTTAGCCCTTTAGGACAAACTGTAGTGTTGAGCAAACTGTATAAGGATGTACCTCTGGAAGTTCAAGGGGTAGTTTTTCCGACTGATCTGATAGAGCTGCCGTTGGGAGAGTTCGATTTGATCTTAGGTATGGATTGGCTAGTGAAGTATCAAGCAAATTTGGACTGTGCGGCCAAGCGTATGGTGTTAAGAACTGTTGAGGGTATAGAGGTGGTGGTGATAGGTGAGAGAAGGAATTACCTATCTAATGTGATATCCGGTTTGAAGGCCAAGAGAATGTTGAGAAAAGGATGTAGGGCGTTTATGGCTTATGTTTGTGCTTTGGAGGTCAAGGAATCAACTGTGGGGGATGTTCGAACGGTGAGGGAATTTTTCGATATTTTCCCAAAAGAGCTTTCGGGATTGCCACCGGATCGCGAGGTGGAGTTTGGTATTGATCTTCTACCCGGAACAGCGCCATTGTCTATTGCCCTATATAGAATGGCACCGAAGGAGTTAGTGGAGCTGAAGGTGCAGGTTCAAGAATTGCTAGATCGGGGTTTCATCCGACTGAGTGTATCGCCTTGGGGAGCACCCGTGCTATTTGTTAAGAAGAAGGACGGATACCTTTAGTTGAATATGTTAACAACCAAAAATAAGTATCCGTTGCCGAGGATAGACGACCTGTTCGACCAACTTAAGGGAGCATCAGTCTTCTCCAAGATAGACTTGAGGTCGGGCTATCATCAGCTTAAGGTCAATGAGGCAGATATTCATAAGGCGGCGTTTCATACTCGCTATGGTCACTACGAATTTTTGGTGATGCCGTTTGGATTGACCAATACGCCAGTAGCGTTTATGGACATGATGAATCGGGTTTTTCAACCATATCTGGATCGATTCTTTGTAGTGTTTATAGATGATATCCTGGTGTATTCAAAGTCCGAGGAGGAGCATGATTCGTATCTTCGAGTGGTTTTGCAAATTCTGAGGGAGAAGCAGTTGTTCGCTAAGTTCAGTAAGTGCGAGTTCTGGCTAAGGGAAGTTACCTTTTTGGGCCATGTGGTGTTTGCTGAGGGGATTAGGGTGGACCCTCGAAAAATTGAAGCTGTGTTGGATTGGAAACCACCTAAGTCTGTGGCAGAGATTCAGAGTTTTCTTGGTCTGGCTGGGTATTACAGAAGGTTTGTGGAAGGGTTCTCTTTGATTGCATCACCGTTAAGCAAGTTGTTAAGGAAAGGGGTTCCGTTTGTGTGGTCTGACAAGCAACAAGAAAGTTTTGAGAAGTTAAAGAGGATTCTGACAGAAGCTCTGATGTTAATTCAGCCTGAGGCAGGGAAAGAGTTTACTGTCTATTGTGATGCGTCACATACAGGGTTAGGATGTGTGCTGATGCAAGAGGGGAAAGTAGTAGCGTATGCTTCTCGGTAATTGAGACCTCACGAGGTAAATTATCCGAATCATGACCTGGAGTTGGCTGCAATAGTTTTTGCCCTGAAGATCTGGAGACATTACTTGTATGGGGAGAAGTTCATCGTCTACATGGATCACAAGAGCTTAAAATACCTCCTTACTTAGAAGGAGTTGAATTTAAGATAGCGGAGGTGGATCGAGCTGTTAAAGGATTATGACTGCTCGATTGAGTACCATCCGGGTAAGGCTAACGTGGTGGCGGACGCATTGAGCCGTAAGGTAATATCAGACTTGAGAGCAATGTTTACCCACTTTAGTTTGTACGACGAGGGAGGTTTAATAGCGGAACTGCAAGTGAAGCCGACATGAGTGATTCAGGTTAAAGAGAAATAGTTATCAGATGATGTCTGGAGCGCTCGACTTCTGCAAGTGTAGAATGGGGGATTAGAGGAGTACAGTGTGAACAGCAATGGAGTTTTATGTTTCCGTGGGAAGGTTTGCATGCCAAAAGATGTGGATTTGAGGCAGAAGATTCTTTAGGAAGCACATAGCAGTCCATATGCTATACAACCTAGAGGTAGTAAGATGTACTAGGATTTGCGAGAACAGTTTTGATGGCCAGGTTTAAAGAGAGAAGTAACCAAGTTTGTGAGTAAGTGTTTAACGTGTCTGTAGGTAAAGGCAGAACATCAGTTGCCTTCGGGGTTGTTGCAACTGGTCAAGATTCTGCAATGGAAGTGGGAAAGGATCATGATGGATTTTGTTAGTGGGCTACCCCTTACGCCTACTAAGAAGGATTCTGTTTGGGTAATAGTTGACCGTTTGACGAAGTCCACTCATTTCATACCGGTACGGGTCGACTACTCTCTACAAAAGCTGGCTAAGTTGTATATAGCAGAGATCGTAAGGTTGCACGGGGTACCGGTGTCTATCATCTCAGACAGGGACCCTAGGTTCATGTCAAGATTTTGGAAGGCGTTGCACCAAGCGTTGAGTACAAAGTTGGATTTCAGTACAGCGTTTCATCCATAGTCTGATGGACAGTCGGAGAGGGTAATTCAGGTTTTGGAGGATATGTTGAGGGGCTGTGTCTTAGACTTCAGAGGTAGTTAGGAAGAATTTCTACCGTTGGCGGAATTCACGTATAACAACAGCTACCAATCTAGTATTCAGATGGCACCGTATGAAGCATTGTATGGTCGGAAGTGTCGTATTCCTACATGTTAGATAGAGTTGAGTGAGCGTCAGTTGTTGGGTCCAGAATTGGTTGCTGAAATGGAAGGCAAGGTTAAGTTAATTCGGGCTCGACTGAAGGAAGCCTCGGACAGGCAGAAGTCCTACGTGAATCTTAAGCGTAAGGACATAGAGTTTGAGGTGGGTGACCAGGTGTTCTTAAAGGTGTCACCGTGGAAGAAACTGCTTAGGTTTGGGCGGAAAGGCAAGCTAAGCCCCAGATTTATCGGGCCTTATCACGTGTTGAAACGGGTGGGACCAGTAGCCTATCAGCTTGACCTACCTTCAGAGTTAAGCCAGATCCATGATGTGTTTCACGTCTCGATGCTTAGACGCTACCGTTTGGATTTGTCTCTGTTGTACCAGTAGAAGAAATCGAAGTAAGCCTAGATTTATCTTTTGAAGAAGAACCAGTGCAGATCTTGAACCATGATGTCAAAGTCTTGCGTAAGAAATCAGTTCCTTTGGTGAAAGTGTTGTTGCTAAAGGATGTTATGCGGCAGCAATACCCTCATCTCTTTTGACCAGGTAATTTCGAGGCTGAAATTATTTTTTAAGCGAGGTAGAACTATAACATCCCAAATTAGGGCCTTTGCATTTTATGTGTTTGTGTGTGAATGCTATGTTTGTCATGCTAGTTTACGATACTTTAGGGTCCAGGAAGGCTTGGGGTTAAGCCTGAGCCTTGCTAGAAATTTTTGCTTTTGGCACTTTTAGGGGAAACTAGCTGAATTAGGCCTTAAGGGATATTGTTGGTGTTGGATGACATAAAGAAGTGCCTTAGTAAAGTGGCAAGGAGGCGCCACTTAAGGGTTGAGGTAGGTGACACCACAAGGGAGCTGGAGGGAGCAGGCTCAAGTCGCGTATTCCTCCTTTTAAGAATTCTTTTTGGCGTCAAGGGGAGCAGAGGTGGAGTTCGGCTGGGATGCTTAAAAAGGGGAGAGTTGATTGAGTCAAATAATTCAAATGTATGGACAAGAGTAAGAGGTGTGTTTTGAAACTTTCAAACAATTTTGAATGTGTGATCAGGAGAAAATTGAGGAGAAAAAGAAGGGATTGAAGAGGGGTGAGGTGCTAGCCGAATTTTGAGAAGGGTGATAGGTGAGTGGGGCATTCGGTTTTAGGGGGTGTGTGCCGAAATTCAAAGGGTTAGCTTTAGGTGTGGAGCTCTTCAGTTGTCGTTTCGTTTCGACAGTTGAGTGTAGTGCCTTTCGGGTAATTTCTTTGGGTAGTCGAAATTTCTAAAGAGCAACATTCATTCTTCTTTTATTTTGACTAAATCCGAAACCAGTTCTTTTCTCTCCTTCTCTTTTGTGTTTCGGCAACTTAGATTCTCTACCTTATTTTCAGAAGCTGAAAACCCACAGGTACCTTACCCTACACTTCATCTTATTTCATTTCTTTTTAGCTGAACCTCCTACCATCTTATCACTTTTCTTTGTCTTTCTTTTCATTTGCATCATCAAGGAGCCGAAACCCCTAACCCCATTCTCATCTCCTTTTCATTTCTTTTTCCTCTCATGAACTCCTCTCTTGCCAAACCCTTTTGACTCCCATTGTTGTGGTTTTTGTTTTCTCTTCCATTCACTAGAAGCCGAAACTACACCCCCATTTTCTCTTTTAGCCGAAACCTCTCGATCTCAACATCACTCCATTTATTTTTTTTCCTGGATAATTCATCATAGCCGAGTTCTCATCTCATATCTTGGTAAGATCTTTATTACTCTTTTTATTTTCTCTTCTTTTTCCCCTTTGGCCGAATCTTCTCCTTTAAACCCTGTTGAGTTGTTTTCATTCTTCTTCTCTGGAAACCGAACCCCTGATCATTGTGTTTGTCTATTTCATTTAGAGTGCCATTTCCAAGCCGAATCTTCTCTGCTTTGACTGCTTGTGCCGAATCTTTGGGGGCTAATCAAAGGTGTTCGATCAACTTGTTAAACCAAGCCTTCTGACTTCGGGATTCAACCGACTTAGAAACATACAAGTTGGGGAGGGAAGTAAACCTTCGGGTAATTTAAAATCTATAGGAAGCATAAAAAGGAGAATGCATATTAAGTTATACAAATATGATCAAATATAAGAAATAAATAAATTAACAGTATATTTAAATACTAAATAAATATTGTAAAAAATAAAAATAAAAAGAGTAGAAAAAAGTAATTTTGTAAAGCAATTAATGTATAACAATATATAAAAAGAAACTAAAAAATATATTATAATAAATATAATTTAATAATTCAATACATATAAATGATTATATATAATAAAAACAATTAATAAATAGTCTATAATAATTTTATATGAAAAAATATATATACTAATCATAAAATTACATATGTAAATAAAATAAGTTATATAATATAAATAGATTTTATACAAAAATAAAATTTTAAAAATAATATATGATAATATAGAAAAAGTGTATAATATAATAAATAAATTATAAAACATGTAAATAAATAAATATTAAACAGAATAATAAATAATAATTTAATATATATAAGGATAAAAATAAAATAAAACAAAGAAAACAAGGGTTAAACAACAATTAAAATGGGTTAAATGGATTAAATCAAAACTCGCCTTAAACCACAGGGATTTATTGGGCAATTATGCCTTTTTTCAAAATGGCTCGTAATGAGTTTAGCCCTTAATGCAGCCCGAGGGACTAAATTGGAATGTAAATAAACTTTTAGGGCCAAATTAAAAATAAAAAATAAAATTAAACGGAATTAAAACTATTAAAAAATGCAAGGGACTAAAATGGAAATTAGACCATTAAATAAAAACGCGCGGATCCTTCCCGGGTTTTCGGGTCAACGCGGGGATCCCCTATCCCTGAACGACGTCGTTTTGGCCATAAAAGGGAACCCCCAAAACGACGTCGTATGGATGATTCATAAAAGCAAAGTTCTGTTTTAAAAAATCATTTTTACAACACTTCAAAAAAAAATTATTTTTTAAGAAAACTCTCTGCGCTCTTGGCCTTCGGTCAGGACCCTGACGAAGATCCATCACACGCGCCTCCGTACGAAATCTCCTTAACCCTTTTCTTGTAGCTATCCCCTTTATATGAAAACTCACTTTGAGCTAATCCGTGTGTAGCCGGTACAAACTGTCTTGTTTTGAATTGCCTTAATACGAGCAAAGGCGCATATCCAATGGCTCCCCAAATTCCAAGTAGAGGGACCCAATCAAAACCCCCACACCGATACAGAACTTCATTAGGAATCATCCAAGGGGCTCTCCACTCAACATCTTCTTCTCGGAGATTTTGTAGAAGTGCTATCCAATTTTTTTTGGCTATGTCGTCTCTCCTTGGGGTGGCCACTATCTCTTTTAATGGAGAGTAATCTTCTAAGAAGACCCAATAAGAAACCTTGTCCACTCTCCAAAAGTGACTATAAAACCAAGCCAATAACAATTGCGCACGTCCTATAAATCTGCCTTCCCTAGCTCTCCTACATGCACTCAATGATCGAAATGTCTCCGCCAAGATCGCAGGAACAGGTGTGACTTGTTTGTCAAGTCGATTAAAAATATGTAACATCCTAGATTAGGGATTATGCGTTTGTGCATAATCCATGAGTTAGTAGGTTTTGGCAGTGTTTGGAAGTGTATTAAGGGTTTCTAAAATTCTAGGATGGAAGAGAAAGCTTAGAAAAATTATTGGATTTTAAGTGAAAAGAGGAAACGAGGCAAAGTGGCCTTAAGGAAAATTTGTGTTGGACTCATGACACAAGGAAGGCATGTGGCAAAGTGGGCTCAGTGGGTGTGTTGGAGGTGTTCTGAGGAGTTTTAGGAACCCTAAGATGTAAGGAAATGTATGAAATGTATGGAAATGTATGGAAATGTAAAGAAATGTATGGAAATGTAAGGAAATGTAAGGAAATGTATGGAAATGTATGGAAATGTATGGAAATGTATGGAAATGTATGGAAATGTATGGAAATGTAAGGCAATGTATGGAAATGTAAGGAAATGTAAGGAAATGATTTAGAAATGATTCAAAAGAGGAAAGTGAACATTTTTGGAAACTTGGAAATGTAAAGAAATGTCAAGTTTAAAGAGCCGAACGAAAATTTTTGGAAACTTAAAAATGACTTAGAAATGTCGAGTTTTAAAGTTTAAAAGAGGAAATTAGGGCCAGGTGGCCTTAAGAGAAAAAGTATGTGAAATTTGACACACAAACAGGCTTGGAAAAGTGGCCTGAAGATGCCACTTAGGGCCTCTGGAAATGGCGCCACATGCAAGGATGTTGGGCCTGAGTTCGAGTCACTTGGGAAGCAAAAAAAAAAAATAAAGTTTTATTTTTGCTTCCAGAAGCCAGAGGTGGACGGCACAAGCTTTCTAGAAAGGAGGAGTTTTATTCTCTTTAAAATTCGGCTAGTAAGGATAAATAATGGATTTTTATTTTAGATTATTTTTCCAAGAGATAATTGTGGATTAATTCCTTTTATTTTTAATGGATAAAAGAAGAGATAATAGAAGGATTATTATTATTATTATTAAACAAAGAGATAAAGGAGGAAAAATAGAAGAGTGGTGGCCAAGTAAGGGATTCTAAGTTGATAATTTCGGCTATAAAAGGAGGAGAATAGGGCTACTCATCAATCTTTCTCTTCCTCTAACTCTGCCGAAATTCTTCTTGAGCTCCATCTTTTTCTTCTTTTTCTTTTAGCCTCCTAGCCGAATCCTTCTAAGCCTATTATTCCTCTCTTCTTTCATCTTTGAAACCGAATACATAAGGGGATCATAGCCGATTGTTCATCAAGTCTCCATAGCCGAATCTTTGAGGAGTTTCAAGCATAGGTGTTGCCAATTTCCATATAAAAGGGTAAGATCCAATTCGGTTCTCATTCTCTTTCTCTTAGGCTTGTCGAAAACTAAGATCTAATCTCTACTATTGTTTTATGGCCGAATCTACAAAGGATCTCTCGGGTTTCTACAACTGTCGACTACCAGGAGGAGTATTCGGGATTTCTAAGATTAAGGTAAGAAACTATAAGATTCGGCCAAAGGCCTTGCTTTATGATTTGATGATTAGATTAAATCTAACGTAAGGTTATAGGAGTTTCGATATTCCTAGGAAAACAAGGATCAGTTTCGGGATTTGTTGGTGTCCCAATCGGCAACAAGGTAAGTTTAAGAATACTAATCCTACTAGGATTTGGATTTATGGCCAAATGGCTTTTTATTAAATTAGTAGGTGGTTAATCAAATGTAGGGATTAAGGATCTAAGCGGTAGATCAAATTTCGAGATCTCAAGGAATTTGCTAAGCGAATTAGGTGTGTACCCCACACTATTTCTTAATATGTTTCATGGCATGTATTAATATATGTGTTATTAAAATATGAAAGTGGCTAAAGTACCATATTATGGTACAAAGTACTCAGGTACGTTTCCTACTCTTATTAGGATTATGAAATATGTTAAGTGTAACATGAGAATAAGAATAAGAATGTGAATTCTGGCATATTTATGCATATTATTATATGGGGCATATGGGTTTTATTTATGAAAGGGGAAGTGAATATGGTGACCTAAGACCACGAACACGGTGACCTAAGACCGTGATATCTGAATGTGGTGACCTAAGACCCCAGTAATCTGAATGTGGTGACCTAAGACCACAGTAATCTGAACGTGGTGACCTAAGACGACGAATGCGGTGACCTAAGACCGCAATTTGGAGTGTAGCGGAAGGAGGGTCGACTTAGTAGTCCCCACGGTGTGCAGGTTGGTACGGGGGAGTGTAGCGGATGGACAATTAGATTTGGGTTTGGGAATGCATCATAACTTGTATTCTATGTTTTGAATGTGTAACTCTTGTATGCCTGATTCTACTATGACTTAGTGTCGTGTACACATTGAGTCTGTTTGACTCACCCCGTTGTGGGACCACGTTTCAGGTGATGAACAGTGATGGACCGGGACGGCAGAACTTGTGGTGTCCATGCTCAACATGAAGTTTTTATTTTATGGACTATTATTTTTATTTAAGTACTTGAATTACTTGGAAATTATTTGATGTAATAAGGCCATAAGGCCATGGTGGAATTATTTTACATTTATTTTTATTTATTATGTTTATGAGTTTTATCTTTAAAGTTTAAGTAAAATTTCTTTTAAACAAAACCCTAAATATTTTGTCACCTAAGATAAAAAGGGTTTTTAATATAAAAATTGAATTCGTTTTCAATGCAAGCCCAACTCAAACAATATTTTTTTTTAAATCGCACAAGTTTTTTCCAAAGTAACAAAAGAATTTTGAACCGGTTTACATCGAGGAACATACCAGATCCGGTCAAGGCTAGTGGGCTGGGTTTGGGGTGTTTCAGTTTGGTATCAGAGCCAGGTTTTAAAACTCTCGGCCTGTGGGCTAAGGCCCAAATGTTTTCGAATCGAGCCCAAGTAAGCTTTATGAAAGTATTTTATGAAATAAGCAGGTTTTTCTGGCATGGCACCTAAGTCTCCGACCCAAAGTCCATCAGGTAAGTACCCCTATCCTTTGTGTGATTATATTGTGATGTATAGAAAGGTAGAAATAGAATGGAACGTAGAATAGTATGATAAGTATTTGAACCCTAAGACTAGTCTACCCCAACAAATTTCATAAGACTTTAAATGACTAATTAAACAAACCTGTGTCTAAGTCGCCGAGTTAGGATGTGGCAACCATTGTGCGCATGTCTAGGATTGGTATTCGGTGGGAGCTTGGTATTTAAGCAGTCCGCGTGACTCACCTCCTCTCCACTTGAATCCTACCTGGTGCGTAGCTTCGGTTCACCCTAACCAAGAGGACTTATTCATGGGCTAAACCCTAAAACCCGAAAGGGAACTAGCCGTATTTTCAAAAAAAAAACCAAGTTTTGAAACCTCTTAAATTACCCTTTTGATTCATAAAAGCTATTCCATAAAATTTTTCTGAAATATTTCTCGATTTATGAAAATAACTAAAATACCCTATTTGCAAAATTACTAAAATGCCCTTGAGTTTTAAAATTTGCCATATTACCCCGATTTCAATAAAATTTTCTTATTTTGTAAAAGTATCCAAAAACCCTATTTTGTGAAAGTCTAAAATACCCTGATTTGGAAAATTTACGAAATTGCCCTTAATTTACAAAATTACCAAAATGAGCCCCGATTTCCAAAATTTTTGCAACATCACCGATTTGGAAAACAAATTCTCAAAAAGAACCCTCAAGTTTTGTAAATTTTGAAATACCCCTAAATTATTAAGCTTTACAAATTTACCCTGGTTAATTACCGAAATACCCCTGTAATTTCAAAATTTCTGAAATACCCCTGGGATTTCAAAAAAATTACCAAAATACCCTTATTGACAAAATCACAAAGGAACCTTACTTTGACAAATTACGAAAATACCCCTGTATACCCCTAGGTAGTGGAAAAACAACAACAATGAAAACTACAACATTTCTCTGAATGAACGAAAGTTCATAATTGTTTGACTGATGTATGAATGAATGAAAAGACTGTGTGCATGTATGAATACGAAAGAACCACTCCTAAAATTCTTTTCATAAAACTTCTTCGTGGGTAATAAGTGAAACAAGGACTAATTTATAAAACTTCTTAATCAGATTAAATCGTGAAGTAGACATGAGTTCTACGGGACGTGAACTTAAAGATTGTGCCTAGAAAGTATGATGGTTCTATTAAGATCAGAGTGCGCAGCGTAAGCATAGTGCGGTGAGAAGGATTGTACGACTGTTAATAAGTAATTTCAAGGACGAAATTATTTTTAAGGAGTGTAGAACTGTAACATCCTAGATTAGGGGTTATGCGTTTGTGCATAATTCATGAGTTAGTAGGTTTTGGCAGTGTTTGGAAGTGTATTAAGGGTTTCAAAAATTCTAGGATGGAAGAGAAAGCTTAGAAAAATTATTGGATTTTAAGTGAAAAGAGGAAACGAGGCAAAGAGGCCTTAAGGAAAATTTGTGTTGGACTCATGACACAAGGAAGGCATGTGGCAAAGTGGGCTCAGTGGGTGTGTTGGAGGTGTTCTGAGGAGTTTTAGGAACCCTAAGATGTAAGGAAATGTATGAAATGTATGGAAATGTATGGAAATGTAAGGAAATGTATGGAAATGTAAGGAAATGTAAGGAAATGTATGGAAATGTATGGAAATGTATGGAAATGAATGGAAATGTATGGAAATGTATGGAAATGTAAGGCAATGTATGGAAATGTAAGGAAACGTAAGGAAATGATTTAGAAATGATTCAAAAGAGGAAAGTGAACATTTCTGGAAACTTGGAAATGTAAGGAAATGTCAAGTTTAAAGAGCCAAACGAAAATTTTTGGAAACTTAGAAATGACTTAGAAATGTCAAGTTTTAAAGTTTAAAAGAGGAAATTAGGGCCAGGTGGCCTTAAGAGAAAAAGTATGTGAAATTTGACACACAAACAGGCTTGGAAGAGTGGCCTGAAGATGCCACTTAGGGCCTCTGGAAATGGCGCCACATGCAAGGATGTTGGGCCTGAGTTCGAGTCACTTGGGAAGCAAAAAAAAAAAAAATAAAGTTTTATTTTTGCTTCCAGAAGCCAGAGGTGGACGGCACAAGCTTTCTAGAAAGGAGGAGTTTTATTCTCTTTAAAATTCGGCTAGTAAAGATAAATAATGGATTTTTATTTTAGATTATTTTTCCAAGAGATAATTGTGGATTAATTCCTTTTATTTTTAATGGATAAAAGAAGAGATAATAGAAGGATTATTATTATTATTAAACAAAGAGATAAAGGAGGAAAAATAGAAGAGTGGTGGCCAAATAAGGGATTCTAAGTTGATAATTTCGGCTATAAAAGGAGGAGAATAGGGCTACTCATCAATCTTTCTTCTTCCTCTCACTCTGCCGAAATTCTTCTTGAGCATCCATCTTTTTCTTCTTTTTCTTTTAGCCTCCTAGCCGAATCCTTCTAAGCCTATTATTCCTCTCTTCTTTCATCTTTGAAACCGAATACATAAGGGGATCATAGCCGATTGTTCATCAAGTCTCCATAGCCGAATCTTTGAGGAGTTTCAAGCATAGGTGTTGCCAATTTCCATATAAAAGGGTAAGATCCAATTCGGTTCTCATTCTCTTTCTCTTAGGCTTGTCGAAAACTAAGATCTAATCTCTACTATTGTTTTATGGCCGAATCTACAAAGGATCTCTCGGGTTTCTACAACTGTCGACTACCAGGAGGAGTATTCGGGATTTCTAAGATTAAGGTAAGAAACTATAAGATTCGGCCAAAGGCCTTGCTTTATGTTTTGATGATTAGATTAAATCTAACGTAAGGTTATAGGAGTTTCAATATTCCTAGGAAAACAAGGATCAGTTTCGGGATTTGTTGGTGTCCCAATCGGCAACAAGGTAAGTTTAAGAATACTAATCCTACTAGGATTTGGATTTATGGCCAAATGGCTTTTTATTAAATTAGTAAGTGGTTAATCAAATGTAGGGATTAAGGATCTAAGCGGTAGATCAGATTTTGAGATCTCAAGGAATTTGCTAAGCGAATTAGGTGTGTGCCCCACACTATTTCTTAATATGTTTCATGGCATGTATTAATATATGTGTTATTAAAATATGAAAGTGGCTAAAGTACCATATTATGGTACAAAGTACTCAGGTACGTTTCCTACTCTTATTAGGATTATGAAATATGTTAAGTGTAACATGAGAATAAGAATAAGAATGTGAACTCTGGCATATTTATGCATATTATTATATGGGGCATATGGGTTTTATTTATGAAAGGGGAAGTGAATATGGTGACCTAAGACCACGAACACGGTAACCTAAGACTGTGATATCTGAATGTGGTGACCTAAGACCCCAGTAATCTGAATGTGGTGACCTAAGACCACAGTAATCTGAACGTGGTGACCTAAGACCACGAATGCAGTGACCTAAGACCGCAATTTGGAGTGTAGCGGAAGGAGGGTCGATTTAGTAGTCCCCACGGTGTGCAGGTTGGTACGGGGGAGTGTAGCGGATGGACAATTAGGTTTGGGTTTGGGAATGCATCATAACTTGTATTCTATGTTTTGAATGTGTAACTCTTGTATGCCTGATTCTACTATGACTTAGTGTCGTGTACACATTGAGTTTGTTTGACTCACCCCGTTGTGGGACCATGTTTCAGGTGATGAACAGTGATGGACCGGGACGGTAGAACTTGTGGTGGCTATGCTCAACATGAAGTTTTTATTTTATGGACTATTATTTTTATTAAGTACTTGAATTACTTGGAAATTATTTGATGTAATAAGGCCATAAGGCCATGGTGGAATTATTTTACATTTATTTTTATTTATTATGTTTATGAGTTATATTTTTAAAGTTTAAGTAAAATTTCTTTTAAACTAAACCCTAAATATTTTGTCACCTAAGATAAAAAGGGTTTTTAATATAAAAATTGAATTCGTTTTCAATGCAAGCCCAACCCAAACAATATTTTTTTTAAATCGCACAAGTTTTTTCCAAAGTAACAAAAGAATTTTGAACGGTTTACATCGAGGAACATACCAGATCTGGTCAAGGCTCGTGGGCTGGGTTTGGGGTGTTTCAAAATATCTGAGACAGCTTCATCCACGCATCTCAATGCCCTAGGGAAGATCACTAATCCATATATACTCAAAGCAAATACATCGACGTTCTTTTTCATATCAGGATGCTCTAAAATCAAATCTTTCAAAGCTTTCCATGAGATGCACTTATACTCACCTTTTTGTTTGATTCTGGCTGTAACCCACTGTTCGCTCATCCCCGTAATATTCATCAGTTTCCTCACAAAGGTTGGAACATTAGGAGCCCTTGAGTAAGCTTTATCAACTTGAATCTTAGGACATCGTAATAGAGCTGTATACTCCTCCACTGTAGGTACCAAATCAACTTTTCCAAAAGTAAAACAACTATACGTAGAGTTCCAATATTGGGAAACAGCTCGAAACAGATGTTCATCTACCTTAATGTCCAACAGGTATGAAAAATCCCCATAGCTGTAGTAAAATAGATGCTTGGTCTCGTTACTCCATTGGTCCCATATCTCCCTTAATTCCTGAAGATTATTCTGCATCACACTGATGCGAGTGTAGTCCCATAGCTCTAATTTACACCCTTCGACTAGGCTATCTCCTTTTCCTAACTGTGTTTGCTCTGACCATCTACGGACGATTGCATTGTCCTCCATTTTATCAAGGAATTCGTTCTCCACAACCAGCTTTCTAATTTAGAAACTGGCCGTGAATTGATACCTTTTTAAAATATGAAATGACATGCAACAAAATAAAATACGATCACTTAGTAACATGAAGTAAAATATAAAGCACATATCTGGGTGATTGCTAAGGTTTTGGTATAGATCTACCTAGGGTAAGCACTTAGGTTTTCTATATGTAGTTTAGCTCTAAAGTTGAGGTACCTGAACCAGCAGATTCCTCGATCTTCACCCAATATAGGCTCATATGGACCGAGTTCAGTTCAGGGGAATACATTTCCCTATGGCTGCACGGAGATGAAATTCTCACGAAGACCTAGGTACAGATGTATCCCGAAAACAATTCACTATCCTGCACGGAGGTGAAAACCTCACGAAGGAGTAGCTTCTCACTCCCACTTAATGGTACGACCACAACGGTCATGCAATGCAATGTAGGAATAAAAATAAAACCACATGCAAATAAAAAGGATCATGATTTTTAAACCAGATTTTTAAATTTAGACACAAGGATATGAAATTATCGATTTTATGGCTTGACTCTTTTATTGGTCCCCAGCAGAGTCTCCAAGCTGTTGAAACCATTTTAAAATTTTGATTAAAAAATGGGAATCGACTTTTAAAAATGAAAATGGGAGTCGCCACCAATCCCTTTTTATTTAGGTGTGATTGGATCACCTTGAAATTTGTTTTATTTCATAATACTGATTTTGGTCTACAAAAACTAAGAAAAATGGGTTCGGGAGTCGGTTACGTATGAGGAAGGATTAGCACCCTCATAACGCCCAAAATTGGTACCCAATCGATAAAATCATGTCCTAATGCTGAAAATTTGAAAATTTTTAGAAAAATGATCCTTTGAAGAAAAAAAAACTAGACTTACCCATATCAAAGAAATAAAACACTATACCCAGTAAGTTAGGATATAGCATCTCGTGATTTCGAAACTAGGCACATCTCTATTTTAGAAAATTCCTACCTCGAGACACAAAACGTCATATCAAGTAAGTTAGGACACAACGTTTTGAATTCCCAAGAATAAGTTTTTGATTTGAAATTTGTAAGTTTCGGTTTTAAAAAAGAAGGGATATCTAATACCTTAAGTTCCACGAGAAAAATCGAAACCCAGTAAGTTAGGGCACAATTCTTCTCGAAGTCCCCAAATATCACATATCACCATTTTTTAACTTTAAATAAATATGACAATTTTTCGAAAATATTTTTTATAAAAAAATTATATGAAATTGATTTTGCATTAATATTACAAAATATAAATATCCAAATAGCAAATTTCTATAAATATGAATCGTATTAACTAATAATTTAGACAATCAACAAAAGAATAATATGACATATTAATTGATACATATAATAAATAAATTATGCTAAAAAAATATTAAGCAATAAATAGTATATTTAAATACTAAATAAATATTGTAAAAAAATAAAAATAAAAAGAGTAGAAAAAAAATAATTTTGTAAAGCAATTAATGTATATAACAATATATAAAAGAAACTAAAAAATATATTATAATAAATATAATTTAATAATTCAATACATATAAATGATTATATATAATAAAAAATTAATAAATAGTCTATAATAATTTTATATGAAAAAATATATATACTAATCATAAAATTACATATGTAAATAAAATAAGTTATATGATACAAATAGATTTTATACAAAAATAAAATTTTAAAAATAATATATGATATAATATTATACAATATAATATAGAAAAAGGTGTATAATATAATAAATAAATTATAAAACATGTAAATAAAAAATATTAAACAGAATAATAAATAATAATTTAATATATATAAGGATAAAAATAAAATAAAACAAAGAAAACAGGGATTAAACAACAATTAAAATGGATTAAATCAAAACGCGCCTTAAACCACAGGGATTTATTGGGCAATTATGCCATTTTTCAAAATGGCTCGTAATGAATTTAGCCCTTAATGCAGCCCGAGGGACTAAATTGGAATGTAAATAAACTTTTAGGGCCAAATTAAAAATAAAAAATAAAATTAAACGGAATTAAAACTATTAAAAAATGCAGGGGACTAAAATGGAAATTAGACCATTAAATAAAAACGCGCGGATCCTCCCCGGGTTTTCGGGTCAACGCGCGGATCCCTTATCCTTGAACGACGTCGTTTTGGCCATAAAAGGGAACCCCCAAAACGACGTCGAATGGATGATTTATAAAAGCAAAAGTTCTAATTTAAAAAAAATCATTTTTACAACACTTAAAAAAAAAAAAACAAACTGTTTTTAAAAAAACTCTCTGCCCTCTTGGCCTTCGGCCAGGACCCCGACGAAGGTCCGTTACACGCGCCTCCGTACGCGCCACCGTGTACGGCGGTCGGAGGCCGTCGACTTCATTTCTTGAACGCCAATCGAAAGGTAAAAAACCTTTTTTCATTTATTTTATTGTGCCAGTATTCTGTATTTGCATGAATCAAAAGAGAAAGAGAAAAAAAATAAAGAATAACACTAAAAAATCTTGGAAAATCACCTCTGTTTGATTGGGTTTTCTATTTCAGTGTATTTTTTGCTTGTATTTTTCTCTCTGTATTTTGAATATTTTCAGTATTCTTTTTTTCTCCCCCTTTTTACAAGTCTTTTTTAGGTTTATATAAACCCGAAAATAGATTTAAAAAGGAAAAACATGTTTGTTTTGCCTATTTGCTTGCTGTCTGTTTCCTTGTTTGTGCAGGTGATTGACGGAAGTCTCGGCGGAGATGAGAAGCGCTAACTGCGGCGCGAATTGGTGGCGCGACCGAAGGGCTGTTGGAGCATTGCGACACGACGATTGGGCTCCTGTTGGGGTTGCGGCGCCTAGGGTTTCAGAAACCCTAGGTCTTCTGGTTTCGGTTTAGGAGTTGGGCCATTTTGGGCTGTCTGAGTTTGGGTCTAATGGGTTAGTCCTTAGGTCTGGGTCTGAGTAGGTAATTGGGTTTGTTTGGGATCTGGGTTAATGGATCAGGTTGGGCCACGGGTATTTGCAAATTTGGGCCTTAGTTTTTGGAGTGTCACTGTTAAATGGACTGTTGTAACACCCCAAACCCAGCCCAAACACTACAACCAGATCTGGTATGTCACTAAGGAAATTTTATAAGAAGATGTGACACTTTGGAAAACAATTATCAAATTTAAATATTTATACCGAAAGCATAATAATTTATCAATTCATATAAGATAATATGTTATCAAATGCCTTGGTGAATTTTAAATAGAAACCGAAATTTTGTACATGTCTTAGCTTATTTTAAACATAAAATTTAAATGCCTAGTAGTAAAAGCCCAACATAAAACCAAAACATAAATAATAGTCTAGTGGCCCAAGGCCTTATTAGAACGAAATTTAAAACCCTTAATCAAAATTATTAAAAATAATATTCTAAGTAAAATCTTCTGTTGGATCAAGTATTCTCTCGCATGGCCACCTTGCGCTCCTCTCCAGCCTGGTCCGATGCACTAGGTGCTACCTGAAATTGTTAAAATAATAGGGTGAGTCACGAGACTCAGTGTGCAACCCTCATGCACCATTAGATTTGGGCCTTAACCCCACAGAACATATAACAGAATATAATATATCAGAAAATATGCAAAGCCCAACCCAAATCCTAGGTTTCCATCCGCTACACGCCACCCTTACCTGCCAGTCACACCATTGGGGATTTCTACAATCAACCCACACCGCTACACACCATCAATGGCAGTCATGCTGCAGATAGCTGCTCATCGTCAGATCATGGCCGTAGCCACTACAACAGATCATGGCAAAAGCCACTACAACAGGTCACGACAGAAGCCGCTACAACAAGTCACGGCAGAAGCCGCTACAACAGAACACTTCCCCTTTCAATAAACCCAACCCCATGCAATCACAGAAAACATCATACTTATCACATATGTCATCTTAACAGGAACATTCACTTAGGAATGACAGAGATCACTAACCTGGTGATTCACTTTTACCCTCCTTGGGTTTCAAACATTATGCCGAGATTTCGGCATTTATCAGATTATAACAGATTAATAAACATTTTTTAACAGGCAATCTAAATGGTGTGGAAGTGTTACACACCTGATATCGCGTAGTTTTACTCCCTTAGTTAAATCCTTACTATCTGGATCTACAACCCTTAGTCTAAAACCTTACTCAAAAGCCGGAAGAATACGAAGATTTAGGCTCCCCTATATTCAGCCAAGAATTAATAAATACCCAAATTTATACGTTAAAAATCAGTAGATCTCCTTACCTTGAAATCCCAAAAGTAACACGATTCGAGTGTTACTGAACTCTGACTTAGAGATCTAAGCAAATGAATCCCCTTCAAATCTCGAAATGCCGCAAATGAGAGAAAACACGAGATTAGCCAACTATTTAGCCATTCGGCTATAGTCTCCAAAAGCCGAAAAATATCAAAAGAAAACCCAAATTGATACTTACCTCTATAGAAGTTTTCGGCTATCCCTTGTAGAAAGATTCAACAATCACAGAAGAAGATTGAAACATAGAAGATTAGAGATCTAGGAGTTTTCGGCTTTTTAAGGAAATCCCAAAAAGATGAACTAGATGTGTTTTTCGGCTTTTAGAAGAATTGAATGAGGAGTTTCAGCTTTTAGTGAATGGAAGAAAAATAACAATGGAGATCAGAAGATTCGGCTAAAAAGGAAATTTCAAAGAAGAAGAAAGAAAAGGTGAGAAAACAATGGTGATTTTCGGCTTTTGGAAGAGAAAAGATGAGAAAAGAAAACAGGTGAGATGGCCTTCAAATTTTCGGCACAGGAAGAGAAGAAAGAATAGGGTTCCAATGCCAGAATTGATTAGCTATCCCCCTATTTATAGAAATTTCGGCACTTACCTAACCTTGCAGATAAATCCTATCTTTTCTCCTTTATCTTAATCTACTAACTCATCTAAAAGAGACTTAATTAGCTCCAACTCCTCCCTCCTTTATCAACACAATATCTACATATTTTAAACATTCAAATCCCCTATTTTGTAGCCACATTGCCGTCCCCCTAGCTCTCCTTGGCCTGCCGAAATTGGCCCAAAAACATGGGCTTCAACCGGCCAAAACTTGGGCCTTCTCCTTTGCCATTGACGCCAACTCCCTTCCCTCTTAGTGGCACCATTTTGCCACTGGGCCACAGGCCCAACTTGATATTTTAAACTATGAATACAATATTTTAAGCCCTAAAGTGTCTAAACAAAATATTTAGTAAAGACCTCAGCCCATTCTCGAGCCCAATCTGGACCTCTAAACCTCAAATTAACAATTTAAGCATACAACACCAAAATGCATAGGCCCATAAATTCAGGATGTTACAACTGTGCTGGACATTATAATTTTGTTTTGTTTTTTTTTTATTTTGGTTTATTTCTAAACCCGGGCAAAATGGGTTATTACAGTGGATTGGATGGAATGCCTTTTTAAATGTATAGTTTGAGTGGAACAAGTCAATAATGTGGAAATGTTTATAAAATCATAGTGATTGTTATATGAGATACTAAATGTGATCCGGCTATGTTGAATTTTGTATAAGATGTATGTTTGAATAGCTTTGAACTTGATTATGTGGATAATACATGAAGATGAAATTTTAAATTAGATTTGACTTTGAATTTGAGAAATAAGAAATGTTTTATGGTTGTACAAGTAAGTGGATATTTGATAAATCCTTGTCTATAATATTTCTTTTAAATTATTATTTTTTTGAGAATAATCGATAGATTTCTTAATTTGCTTTTAACTTACTAAGCTGTTAAAGATTACTTGGTGTTTTCGGTTGCTCTTGTGATTTAGATTTTTGGGTGATCGTTACGTGCTCGTGGATAGTTGGAGAAGCTCGTCACACTATCATTAATATTTTGGTACTTTTGAAAGTTGAATTTAAAGTTTATGGCATGTATAAGATATGATACCTTTTGGGTTCATTGTGAATGAGATGTTTATAAATGCCATGCGAAAATGGCTAACTTTATAAATAAGTCTATATTATCTTGATTGTGTTTTGTGCTTTTAATGTTTGAGTATGAAAGAGTGAAGTGGATGGTAGGTTGAATGTTAGTTTTATGATGATATGTTATGTTTCAATATGGGTTTCTGAAATTGGCTTAAATTAATGTGGTTTGGTTTAATTATTAAAATTGTAAATTGACTTGTATTTAGGTGATGGGTAAGCTATATAATAAGGCTAGTCATGGTTTAATTGTGTTATATGTGAAAACTTATAAATGGTATGTTTGATAATAGCCAATAAAATGGTTGTATACGAATAAATGTTGTGGTAAAATTTCTTGGTATATGAAATGAATTTTGCTTGTGACTTTGAAAGTATTCGAATGCCATAAAAAATTTAAGATCACATGGTTGAATTTTGAAGTATGCTTTATTCGAGATACGTGATTGATAATGTATGATTAATTTGGATTGGCTTTATGATTCATATATTCGAATTTAAATTAAATGATTTATGAATAATCGATTTTAGAAATTTTATAAATGTATTAGTATAACTCGTGCTTGAGAAGAGATATTTGACTGTGCTGAGATGTGTTTAGTCTGTAATGTCTCATAACCCTAATCTGGCGATGGATACGGGTTAGGGGTGTTACACTGACTGTGTGAAAGGCTAAGGCCGTGTGGGACAAAAGTACAAATATTCAAATGATGTCAGATGACCGTGTCGCCAGGTCATGTAATAGACCATGGCCATGTGTAGCAAAATGAACCTAAACGTGCAGTTCACACGGTCGTGCCATATGACTGTGTATGGCACACAACCATGTGTCAGGTTGGTTTACATGTAGAAACCTTTCATAACAAGCTTGTTAAACCTAATTCACTTACGCCACAAGCAGCACATTATACAAAATTTTAACCAATTCAAAAACGTTGATATTATACCAAAACATTACTTATAACAACCAACCTAAGTGCCTAACCAATATGCCACAGTTGGCACCTCGATTCAACAATTCAAGTTCAAACAAAACAGCACGTCAAACCATTCTAATATATGTTTCAAGGCACCTAAAAACAATTGACATGACATACATCATTTATGTAACACTCCAAACCCGGCCTAGACGTTATGGCCAGATAATGAAGTGTTAGTAATTTGATTGAAAATTTTAGATTTCCTAAATATTGATAATAGTCATAAACACTTAAAAACCCGGATTATTCGAAACCATATCTTATCGAATTTTATTATTGAAAATGTTGTTTGGTTATATTTTCTAAAAATTTATAATTTGCAGTGGAGCCTCTTTAAAAAGTGATATTTTGGAAACACAGTTAGTTGTTTGAAAACCATTAATTTTGCAGAAAAGTGAATATTGTCGATTAAACGCTTAAACAATATTAAGCAAAATACAGAGTTAAAGTCGTGTATTCCTTATTTTAGTCGCGATATTAAGCAAAATACAGGTAGGTGACGCCACAAGGGAGCTAGAGGGAGCAGGTTCAAGTCGCGTATTCCTCATTTTAAGAATTCTTTTTGGCATCAAGGAGAGCAGATGTGGAGTTTGGCTGGGATGCTTAAAAAGGGGAGAGTTGATTGAGTCAAATAATTCAAATGTATGGACAGGAGTAAGAGGTGGGTTTTGAAACTTTCAAAAAATTTCGAATGTGTGATCAGGAGAAAATTGAGGAGAAAAAGAATGGATTGAAGAGGGGTGAGGTGCTAGCCGAATTTTGAGAAGGGTGATAGGTGAGTGGGGCATTCGGTTTTAGGGGGGTGTGTGCCGAAATTCAAAGGGTCAGCTTTAGGTGTGGAGCTCTTTAGTTGTCGTTTCGTTTCAGCAGTTGAGTGTAGTGCATTTCGGGTAATTTCTTTGGGTAGCCGAAATTTCTAAAAAGCAACATTCATTCTTCTTTTATTTTGACTAAATCCGAAACCAGTTCTTTTCTCTCCTTCTCTTTTGTGTTTCGGCAACTTAGACTCTCTACCTTATTTTCAGAAGCCGAAAACCCACAGGTACCTTACCCTACACTTCATCTTATTTCATTCCTTTTTAGCCGAACCCTCCGACCATCTTATCACTTTTCTTTGTCTTTCTTTTCATTTGCATCATCAAGGAGCCGAAACCCCTAACCCCATTCTCATCTCCTTTTCGTTTCTTTTTCCTCTCATGAACTCCTCTCTTGCCGAATCCTTTTGACTCCCATTGTTGTGGTTTTTGTTTTCTCTTTCATTTACTAGAAGCTGAAACTACACCCCCATTTTCTCTTTTAGCCGAAACCTCTTGATCTCAACATCACTCCATTTGTTTTCTTTGCCTGGATAATTCATCAGCCGGGTTCTCATCTTATATCTTGGTAAGATCTTTATTACTCTTTTTATTTTCTCTTCTTTTTCCCCCTTGGCCGAATCTTCTCCTTTAAACCCTGTTGAGTTGTTTTCATTCTTCTTCTCTGGAAATCGAACCCTTGATCATTGTGTTTGTCTATTTCATTTAGAGTGCCATCTCCAAGCCAAATCTTCTCTGCTTTGACTGCTTGTGCCGAATCTTTGGGGGCTAATCAAAGGTGTTCGATCAACTTGTTAAACCAAGCCTTCTGACTTTGGGATTCAACCGACTTAGAAACATACAAGTTGGGGAGGGAATTAAACCTTCGGGTTCGATCCCCATGTTTAAGAAGTGAGCAGTGTCAGCAGTACGAGATTGGCCACCGGGTTGTGGGCCGGCTTCTGAGCAGAGTCGTAGAGAGATAGCAGTAGTTCCGATTAGCGAGAGTAGCGACATAAATAGTGTGGTATTACGTGTTATCAGGTGTGTAACTTTCACACACTTCGTATGTTATTTTGTTAGTAACTGGTATGTTGAAAGCCGAAGTGACGTTATTGGTCACTGAAACACCCTTGTAGGTAAAAGCGAGGACTCCGGGTAAGTTCTACTATGTTTGTTATCAATGAATGCCTGTATTGTAAGCTTGAGCATACCATGTTAATTAACTGTTAAACATGAGCATGAAATTGGGATATGAGGTGAAGTGGGAGGAAATATGATCTCTTTTAGACTGTCACTAGTGGTTTGGTACCACAAGTGGGTTGGCCCCACATAATCTTATATCTTGTGACTAAATCTCAGTGGTTTGGAACCACCAGTGGTTTGGTACCACATATATGATGATTTGTGACTCGTCCCAGTGGTTCGGTACCACAGTGGGTTGGCCCCACATATATATATCTATTACGAGATTGTCACCAGTGGTTTGGTACCACAAGTGGGTTGGCCCCACGTATTATTATTTGTGACTTTTGTCACCAGTGGTTTGGAACCACCAGTGGTTAGGCACCACCAGTGGCTAGGTGCCACAGATATTGGGTAGATTCAGGAGATATGGAGGCTGAACATAATAGGTTGGTTGGGCTGCACTACATACTTGCATAATATATGAAATTGTGTGAGATTCCAAAGCTCATCTGGACGGGGATTTGCACACTGAGTCTCGGTGACTCACCCCTCCGTTAATTTTTGCAAGTAATCCTTAGACCGCGGATATGGTGCCGAGGTGGACTCGAGGTGGCCATGCATAATGTTTTGAGTGATTTTATCTTTAATAATTATTTTGGGATCATTACTACTTTAATTCGGATTTTGGTATTGTAATAAGGCCTTTTAAACATTAATTTGGTTTCATTCTTTCGAATTTGTTTTAATTGTTATGGCATGCCTAATAAATAATCTAAGTGGGTGTTTTCTACAGTTAAAAACTTTAAATTTTTAAGGTTTTATAATCGGCTAATTACGATCGGGTTTTAGTAACAAATTAACTCAAATTTTCAAGCTAAGACTCAAGATAGTTTCAACTGATCGCTCAATATAGTTTTTCCTTAAAATTTAACTTTGGATCACGAAACCTGAATTGTATTATGGCTTAAGTAAACAATCGTTTTTTTTAAATCTTCACCAAAGGCATAGTGATGTGCAAAGATTTTTCTCAACTCATGATTTTTAACTCGGTTACTAAAGTTTTCCTTTTCTGTGACATGCCAGATTCGGTCGTAACGTTTTGACCGGGTTTGGGGTGTTACAATTGTGGTATCAGAGCCAAGTTCAAAAGCTCGGCTGTGAGTATAAGGCCCAAATTATTTTCAGTAGACGGTTTGAAAAAAATGGTTTTTGATGAAATACATGTTTTCGAGAAGCATGGCACCTGAGTCTCCGGCACTGATCTACGACGGTAAGTTTTCTAATTATTGATTGTATGATTTAATTGTTTTGTGATGTGATTGCTAGTATTAGGAAATTTACCTTAGAGACTGAAGCCTGTAGGAATGTATGCATTCGCAAAAACAACTACTCGGATAATATACTCATAAGATTGTTCGGTAATAAACAGTGGAAGAAAAGCTAACTCATAAAACTCTTAATTAGATTAAATCGCGAACATTAGTCATGAGCACTCGAGGACGTGGGCGTAATGTACGTGGACGTGGTAGGGGTAGCA
This sequence comes from Gossypium australe, assembly GCA_005393395.2. NCBI lineage: Eukaryota > Viridiplantae > Streptophyta > Magnoliopsida > Malvales > Malvaceae > Gossypium > Gossypium australe. Next base: position 63,139,692 of record CM016618.1, on the reverse strand, counting down.
TTACTGTATCGGAACCAGTAGGGTCTGGTCATGGGTCAGGAAATGAGGTGTCACTACCGCCAGTTGCAGAAGTAGAGTTTCAGGACCAAACGGGTGGAGACGATGCGGTGTCTCAAGCAATGCTACGGGTCTTGGAGAGAGTTGCTGGAACAAGCATGGGTACGGGGGCTTGAAAATCTGTGTCTAAACGACTCCGAGCCAATGGAGCAGAAATATTTAGGGGCATTTCTGGTGTAGCTCTCAACGCAGCTGAATACTGATTAGAAGCGACTGAGCGTATAATGGATGATCTTGACTTTACGGAAGAGGAGAAGTTGAAAGGGATCGTGTCTCTTCTGTGAGACAAGGCTTATCAGTGGTGGCTCACGGTCAGGGATGGTACGATGGTTGATGCTATCACTTGGGATTTCTTCAAAACAACATTTCAGAGGAAGTACGTCGGATTAAGTTATGTGGATGCATAGCGTAAGGCATTTTTGAATCTGGTTCAGGGGAGTAAGTCGGTGTCCGAGTATGAGGCAAAATTCTTACGGCTAAGCCGTTATGCCTGGGGTATTGTAACCATGGACCATGAGCGCTGTGTTCAGTTTGAGGACGGGCTGAGAGATGAGTTGTGAGTGTTGATTGCTCCACAGCGAGAGAGGGAATTTGTTGTTCTTGTGGAAAAGGCTAAGATAGCCGAGGAAGTGAAGCAGTCCGAAAAGCAGAATCAGGAGAGAAATAGAAATAAAAGGAGTTTTGGGCCATCAGGGTCTACTGGAGGTTTTCAGAAGAGGGTTAGATTAGGCGGGCTGAGTCAAGCTGCGAAGCCTGTTGCTGCTCAGTGGTCACCGCAGTGTGCTCGATGCGGAAAGTCTCATTCGGTAGAGCGTTGGGCAGGTAATAAAGAATGCTTCGGATGTGGGTCGATGGATCATCGGATAAAGGATTGCCCACGGAGGTCAGTTAGGACACAGTCTGAGGGTCAAGGACGTGCACAATTTAGAAGAGATGGTCAGCAACTGTAGAGGGGTCGTGGTCCAGCCAGAGGAGGTAATGGTTTTGATCGGGGCCGTGGAGCACCGGGCAGAGGTGCTGGGAATACAGATGCGAGACAGCTTGGGTTGGTCTATGCAGCTAGGCGTCGAGAGGAGGGCGACGCACCGAACGTCATAACTGGTACGTTCCTAATTTATGGTTTGCCTTATACTGCTTTGATTGATATTGGTTCGACGCACTCTTATGTTGCTAGTACTATAGCGGGAACTCTGAACTTAGACTTTGAGACTTCTTCCAGGGAGATGACTGTAGTTAGCACTCTAGGACAAACTGTAGTGGTGAACAAACTGTATAAGGATGTACCTCTGGAAGTTCAAGGGGTAGTTTTTTCGGCTGATCTGATGGAACTGCCGTTTGCGGAGTTCGATTTGATCTTAGGTATGGATTGGCTAGTGAAGTATCAAGTAAATCTGGACTGTGCGGCCAAGCGTATGGTGTTAAGAACTGTTGAGGGTATAGAGGTGGTGGTGATAGGTGAGAGAAGGAATTACCTATCTAATGTGATATCCGGTTTGAAGGCCGAGAGAATAGTGAGAAAAGGATGTAGGGCGTTTATGGCTTATGTTTGTGCTTTGGAGGTCAAGGAATCAACTGTGGGGGATGTTCGAACGGTGAGGAAATTTTCCAATATTTTCCCAGAAGAGCTTCCGGGATTGCCACCGGATCGCGAGGTGGAGTTTGGTATTGATCTTCTACCCGGAACAACGCCAGTGTCTATTGCCCCATATAGAATGGCGCCGAAGGAGTTAGTGGAGCTGAAGGCGCAGATTCAGGAATTGCTAGACCGGGGTTTCATCCGACCTAGTGTATCGCCTTGGGGAGCACCCATGCTATTTGTTAAGAAGAAGGACGGATCAATGCGAATGTGTATTGATTATCGTCAGTTGAATAAGTTAACGATCAAAAATAAGTATCCGTTACCGAGTATAGACGACCTGTTTGACCAACTTAAGGGAGCATCAGTCTTCTCCAAGATAGACTTGAGGTCGGGCTATCATCAACTTAAGGTCAAGGAGGCAGATATTCATAAGATGGCGTTTCGTACTCGCTATGGTCACTACAAATTTTTGGTGATGCCGTTTGGATTGACCAACGTGCCAGCAGCGTTTATGGACATGATGAATCAGGTTTTTCAACCATATCTTCGTCGTAGTGTTTATAAATGATATCCTGGTGTATTCAAAGTCTGAGGAGGAGCATGATTCGCATCTTCGAGTGGTTTTGCAAATTCTGAGGGAGAAGCAGTTGTTCGCTAAGTTCAGTAAGTGCGAGTTCTGGCTAAGGGAAGTTACCTTTTTGGGCCATGTGGTGTCTGCTAAGGGGATTAGGGTGGACCCTCGAAAAATTGAAGCTGTGTTGGATTGGGAACCACCTAAATCTGTGGCGGAGATTCCTTGGTCTGGCTGGGTATTACAAAAGGTTTTTGGAAGGGTTCTCTTTTATTGCATCACCGTTAACCAAGTTGTTAAGGAAAGGGGTTCCGTTTGTGTGGTCTGACAAGCAACAAGAAAGTTTTGAGAAGTTAAAGAGGATTCTGACAGAAGCTCCAATGTTAATTGAGCCTGAGGCAGGGAAAGAGTTTACTGTCTATTGTGATGCGTCACATACAGGGTTAGGATGTGTGCTGATGCAAGAGGGGAAAGTAGTAGCGTATGCTTCTCGGCAATTGAGACCTCACGAGGTAAATTACCCGACGCATGACCAGGAGTTGGCTGCAGTAGTTTTCGCCCTGAAGATCTAGAGACATTACTTGTATGGGGAGAAGTCCATCGTCTACACGGATCACAAGAGCTTAAAATACCTCCTTACTCAGAAGGAGTTGAATTTAAGACAGCGAAGGTGGATCGAGCTGTTGAAGGATTATGACTGCTCGATTGAGTACCATCCAGGTAAGGCTAACATGGTGGCGGACGCGTTGAGCCGTAAGGTAATATCAGACTTGAGAACAATGTTTGCCCACCTTAGTTTGTACAACAACGGAAGTTTAATAGCGAAACTACAAGTGAAGTTGACATGGGTGATTCATGTTAAAGAGAAACAGTTATCAGATGATGTCTGGAGCGCTCGACTTCTGCAAGTGCAGAATGGGGGATTAGAGGAGTACAGTGTGAACAGCAATGGAGTTTTATGTTTCCGTGGGAAGGTTTTCATGCCAAAAGATGTGGATTTGAGGCAGAAGATTCTTCAGGAAGCACATAGCAGTCCATACGCTATGCAACCTGGAGGTAGTAAGATGTACCGGGATTTGCGGGAATAGTTTTGGTGGCCAGGTTTAAAGAGAGAAGTAACCGAATTTATGAGTAAGTGTTTAACGTGTCAGCAGGTAAAGGCAGAACATCAGTTGCCTTCGGGGTTGTTGCAACTGGTCAAGATTCCGCAGTGGAAATGGGAAAGGATCATGATGGATTTTGTTAGTGAGCTACCCCTTACGCCTACTAAGAAGGATTCGGTTTGGGTAATAGTTGACCGTTTGACGAAGTCCGCTCATTTCATACCGGTACAGGCCGACTACTCTCTGCAAAAGCTGGCTAAGTTGTATATAGTAGAGATCGTAAGGTTGCACGGGGTACCGGTGTCTATCATCTCAGACAGGGACCCTAGGTTCACGTCAAGATTTTGGAAGGCGTTGCATCAAGCGTTGGGTACAAAGTTGGATTTCAGTACAGCGTTTCATCCACAGTCTGATGGACAGTCGGAGAGGGTAATTCGGATTTTGGAGGATATGTTGAGGGGCTGTGTCTTAGACTTCAGAGGTAGTCGGGAAGAATTTCTACCGTTGGCAGAATTCGCGTATAACAACAGCTACCAATCTAGTATTTAGATGGCACCGTATGAAGCATTGTTTGGTCGGAAGTGTCGTACTCCTACATGTTGGACAGAGTTGAGTGAGCGTCAGTTGTTGGGTCCAGAATTGGTTGCTGAAACGGAAGGCAAGGTTAAGTTAATTCGGGCTCGACTGAAGGAAGCCTCGGACAGGCAGAAGTCCTATGCGGATCTTAAGCGTAAGGACATAGAGTTTGAGGTGGGTGACCAGGTGTTCTTAAAGGTGTCACCATTGAAGAAAGTGTTTAGGTTTGGGCGAAAAGGCAAGCTAAGCCCCAGATTTATCGGGCCTTATCGCGTGTTGAAACGTGTGAGACCAGTAGCCTATCAGCTCGAGCTACCTTCAGAGTTAAGCCAGATCCATGATGTGTTTCACGTCTCGATGCTTAGACGCTACCGTTCAAATTCGTCTCATATTGTTCCAGTAGAAGAAATCAAAGTAAGCCCAGATTTATCTTTTGAAGAAGAACCAGTGCAGATCTTGAACCATGATGTCAAAGTCTTCCATAAGAAATTAGTTCCTTTGGTGAAAGTGTTGTGGCGAAACCATGGATCAGAAGAAGCCATGTGGGAGCCAGAGGATGTTATGCGGCAGCAATACCCTCATCTCTTTTGACCAGGTAATTTCGAGGTCGAATTTATTTTTTAAGCGGGGTAGAACTGTAACATCCTAAATTAGGGCCTTTGCATTTTATGTGTTTGTGTGTGAATGCTATGTTTGTCATGCTAGTTTAGGGTACTTTAGGGTCCATGAAGGCTTGGGGTTAAGCCTGAGCCTTGTTAGAAATTTCTGCTTTTGGCACTTTTAGGGGAAACTAGCTGAATTAGGCCTGAAGGGATATTGTTGGTGTTGGATGACATAAAGAAGTGCCTTAGTAAAGTGGCAAGGAGGCGCCACTTAAGGGTTGAGGTAGGTGACACTACAAGGGAGCTGAAGGGAGCAGGTTCAAGTCGCGTATTTCTCCTTTTAAGAATTCTTTTTGGCGTCAAAGGGAGCAGAGGTGGAGTTCGGCTGGGATGCTTAAAAAGGGGAGAGTTGATTGAGTCAAATAATTTAAATGTATGGACAAGAGTAAGAGGTGGGTTTTAAAACTTTCAAACAATTTCGAATGTGTGATCAGGAGAAAATTGAGGAGAAAAAGAAGGGATTGAAGAGGGGTGAGGTGCTAGCCGAAATTTGGGAAGGGTGATAGGTGAGTGGGGCATTCAGTTTTGGGGGTGTGTGTGCCGAAATTCAAAGGGTTAGCTTTAGGTGTGGAGCTCTTTAGTTGTCGTTTCGTTTCGGTAGTTGAATGTAGTGCATTTTGGGTAATTTCTTTGGGTAGCCGAAATTTCTAAAGAGCAATATTCATTCTTCTTTTATTTTGACTAAATCCGAAACCAGTTCTTTTCTCTCCTTCTCTTTTGTGTTTCGGCAACTTAGATCCTCTACCTTATTTTCAGAAGCCGAAAACCCACAGGTACCTTACCCTACACTTCATCTTATTTCATTCCTTTTTAGCCGAACCCTCCTACCATCTTATCACTTTTCTTTGTCTTTCTTTTCATTTGCATCATCAAGGAGCCGAAACCCCTAACCCCATTCTCATCTCCTTTTCATTTCTTTTTCCTCTCATGAACTCCTCTCTTGCCGAATCCTTTTGACTCCCATTGTTGTGGTTTTTGTTTTCTCTTCCATTTACTAGAAGCCGAAACTACACCCCCATTTTCTCTTTTAGCCGAAACCTCTCGATCTCAACATCACTCCATTTGTTTTCTTTGCCTGGATAATTCATCAGCCGAGTTCTCATCTCATATCTTGGTAAGATCTTTATTACTCTTTTTATTTTCTCTTCTTTTTCCCCCTTGGCCGAATCTTCTCCTTTAAACCCTGTTGAGTTGTTTTCATTCTTCTTCTCTGGAAACTGAACCCTTGGTCATTGTGTTTGTCTATTTCATTTAGAGTGCCATCTCCAAGCCGAATCTTCTCTGCTTTGACTGCTTGTGCCGAATCTTTGGAGGCTTATCAAAGGTGTTCAATCAACTTGTTAAACCAAGCCTTCTGACTTTGGGATTCAACCGACTTAGAAACATACAAGTTGGGGAGGGAAGTAAACCTTCGGGTAATTTAAAATCTATAGGAAGCATAAAAAGGGGAATGCATATTAAGTTATACAAATAAGATCAAATATAAGAAATAAATAAATTAACAGTATATTTAAATACTAAATAAATATTGTAAAAATAAAAATAAAAAGAGTAGAAAAAAATAATTTTGTAAAGCAATTAATGTATATAACAATATATAAAAAGAAACTAAAAAATATATTATAATAAATATAATTTAATAATTCAATACATATAGATGATTATATATAATAAAAACAATTAATAAATAGTCTATAATAATTTTATATGAAAATATATATACTAATCATAAAATTACATGTGTAAATAAAATAAGTTATATAATATAAATAGATTTTATACAAAAATAAATTTTAAAAATAATATATGATATAATATAGAAAAAAGTGTATAATATAATAAATAAATTATAAAACATGTAAATAAAAAAATATTAAACAGAATAATAAATAATAATTTAATATATATAAGGATAAAAATAAAATAAAACAAAGAAAACAGGGGTTAAACAACAATTAAAATGGATTAAATCAAAACGCGCCTTAAACCACAGGGATTTATTGGGCAATTATGCCTTTTTTCAAAATGGCTTGTAATGAGTTTAGCCCTTAATGCAGCCCGAGGGACTAAATTGGAATGTAAATAAACTTTTAGGGCCAAATTAAAAATAAAAAATAAAATTAAACATAATTAAAACTATTAAAAAATGTAGGGGACTAAAATGGAAATTAGACCATTAAATAAAAACGCGCGGATCCTCCCCGGGTTTTCGGGTCAACGCGCGGATCCCCTATCCCTGAACGACGTCGTTTTGGCCATAAAAGGGAACCCCCAAAACGATGTCGTATGGATGATTCATAAAAGCAAAAGTTCTGTTTTAAAAAATCATTTTTACAACACTTCAAAAAAAAAAAAAAACTGTTTTTAAAAAAAACTCTCTACCCTCTTGGCCTTCGGCCAGGACCCCGATGAAGGTCCGTCACACGCGCCTCCGTACGAAATCTCCTTAACCCTTTTCTTGTAGCTATCCCCTTTATATGAAAACTCACTTTGAGCTAATCCGTGTGTAACCGGTACAAACTGTCTTGTTTTGAATTGCCTTAATACGAGCAAAGGCGCATATCCAATGGCTCCCCAAATTCCAAGTAGAGGGACCCAATCAAAACCCCCACACCGATACAGAACTTCATTAGGAATCATCCAGGGGGCTCTCCACTCAACATCTTCTTCTCGGAGATTTTGTAGAAGTGCTATCCAATTTTTTTCGGCTATGTCGTCTCTCCTTGGGGTGGCCACTATCTCTTTTAATGGAGAGTAATCTTCTGAGAAGACCCGATAAGAAACCTTGTCCACTCTCCAAAAGTGACTATGGAACCAAGCCAACAACAATTGCGCACGTCCTATAAATCTGCCGTCCCTAGCTCTCCTACATGCACTCAATGATCGAAATGTCTCCGCCAAGATCGCAGGAACAGGTGTGACTTGTTTGTCAAGTCGATTAAAAAGATCTGAGACAGCTTCATCCACGCATCCCAATGCCCTAGGGAATATCACTAATCCATATATACTCAAAGCAAATACATCGACTTTCTTTTTCATATCAGGATGCTCTAAAATCAAATCTTTCAAAGCTTTCCATGAGATGCACTTATACTCACCTTTTTGTTTGATTCTGGCTGTAACCCACAGTTCGCTCATCCCCGTAATATTCATCAGTTTCCTCACAAAGGTTGGAACATTAGGAGCCCTCGAGTAAGCTTTATCAACTTGAATCTTAGGACATCGCAATAGAGTTGTATACTCCTCCACTGTAGGTACCAAATCAACTTTTCCAAAAGTAAAACAACTATACGCAGAGTTCCAATATTGGGAAACAGCTCGAAATAGATGTTCATCTACCTTAATGTCCAACATGTACGACAAATCCCCATAGCTGCAGTAAAACAGATTCTTGGTTTCGTTACTCCAAGGTCCCATATCTCCCTTAATTCCTAAAGATTATTCTACATCACACTGATGCGAGTGTAGTCCCATAGCTCTGATTTGTACCCTTCGGCTAGGCTATCTCCTTTTCCTAACTGTGTTTGCTCTGACCATCTACGGACGATTGCATTGTCCTCCATTTTATCATGGAATTCGTTCTCCACAACCAGCTTTCTAATTTAGAAACTGACCGTGAATTGATACCTCTTTAAAATATGAAATGACATGCAACAAAATAAAATACGACCAGTTAGTAACATGAAGTAAAATATAAAGCACATATCTGGGTGATTGCTAAGGTTTTGGTATAGATCTACCTAGGGTAAGCACTTAGGTTTTCTATATGTGGTTTAGCTCTAAAGTTGAGGTACTTGAACTAGTAGATTCCTCGATCCTCACCCAATATAGGCTCATATGGACCGAGTTCAGTTCAGGGGAATACATTTCCCTATGGCTGCACGGAGATGAAAATCTCAGGAAGACATAGGTACAGATGTATCCTGAAAGCGATTCACTATCCTGCACGGAGGTGAAAACCTCTTGAAGGAGTAGCTTCTCACTCCCACTTAATGGTGCGGCCACAACGGTCATGCAATGCAATGCAGGAATAAAAATAAAACCACATGCAAATAAAAAGGATCATGATTTTTAAACCAGATTTTTAAATTCAGACACAAGGACATCAAATTATCGATTTTACAGCTTGACTCTTTTATTGGTCCCCAGCGGAGTCGCCAAGTTGTCGAAACCATTTTAAAATTTTGATTAAAAAATGGGAATCGACTTTTAAAAACGAAAATGGGAGTCGCCACCAATCCCTTTTTATTTAGGTGTGATTGGATCACCTTGAAAATCGTTTTATTTCATAATACTGATTTTGTCCACAAAAAAACAAGAAAAATGGGTTCGGGAGTCGGTTACGTATGAGGAAGGATTAGCACCCTCATAACGCCCAAAATTGGTACCCAATCGATAAAATCATGTCCTAATGTTGAAAATTTGAAAATTTTTAGAAAAATGATCCTTTGAAGAAAAAAAACTAGACTTACCCATCTCAAAGAAATAAAACACTATACCCAGTAAGTTAGGATATAGCATCTCGTGACTTCGAAACTAGGCACATCTCTATTTTAGAAAATTCTTACCTCGAGACACAAAACGTCATATCCAGTAAGTTAGGAAACAACGTTTTGAATTCCCAAGAATAAGTTTTTGATTTGAAATTTGTAAGTTTCGATTTTAAAAAAGAAGGGATATCTAATACCTTAAGTTCCACGAGAAAAATCGAAACCCAGTAAGTTAGGGCACAATCCTTCTCGAAGTCCCCAAATATCACATATCACCATTTTTTAACTTTAAATAAATACGACAATTTTGCGAAAATATTTTTTATAAAAAAATGATATGAATTTGATTTTGCATTAATATTACAAAATATAATATGAATCATATTAACTAATAATTTAGACAATCAGCAAAAGAATAATATGACATATTGAATGATACATATAATAAATAAATTATGCTAAAAAAATATTAAGCAATAAAAAGACATAAATAAATAATCACAAATTATAGAACATGCAATAATAATTTAAAATCTATAGGAAGCATAAAAAGGGGAATGCATATTAAGTTATACAAATAAGATCAAATATAAGAAATAAATAAATTAACAGTATATTTAAATACTAAATAAATATTGTAAAAATAAAAATAAAAAGAGTAGAAAAAAATAATTTTGTAAAGCAATTAATGTATATAACAATATATAAAAAGAAACTAAAAAATATATTATAATAAATATAATTTAATAATTCAATACATATAAATGATTATATATAATAAAAAATTAATAAATAGTCTATAATAATTTTATATGAAAATATATATATACTAATCATAAAATTACATATGTAAATAAAATAAGTTATATGATACAAATAGATTTTATACAAAAATAAAATTTTAAAAATAATATATGATATAATATAATACTATATAATATAGAAAAAGGTGTATAATATAATAAATAAATTATAAAAAATGTAAATAAAAAAATATTAAATAGGATAAAATAATAATTTAATATATATAAGGATAAAAATAAAATAAAACAAAGAAAACAGGGGTTAAACAACAATTAAAATGGATTAAATCAAAACGCGCCTTAAACCACATGGATTATTGGGCAATTATACCGTTTTTTCAAAATGGCTCGTAATGAATTTAGCCCTTAATGCAGCCCGAGGGACTAAATTGGAATGTAAATAAACTTTTAGGGCCAAATTAAAAATAAAATATAAAATTAAACGGAATTGAATCTATTAAAAAATGCAGGGGACTAAAATGGAAATTAGACCATTAAATAAAAATGCGCGGATCCTCCTCGGGATTTCAGGTCAACGCGCGGATCCCCTATCCCTGAACGACGTCGTTTTGGCCATAAAAAGGAACCCCTAAAACGATGTCGTATGGATGATTTATAAAAGCAAAAGTTCTGTTTTAAAAAATCATTTTTACAACACTTCAAAAAAAAAAAAAAAGAAAAAACAAACTGTTTTTTAAAAAAACTCTCTGCCCTCTTGGCCTTCGGCCAGGACCCCGACGAAGGTCCGTTACACGCGCCTCCGTACGCGCCACCGTGTACAGCGGTCAAAGGCCGTCGACTTCATTTCTTGAATGCCAATCGAAAGGTAAAAAACCCTTTTCATTTATTTTATTGTGCCAGTATTCTGTATTTGCATGAATCAAAAGAGAAAGAGAAAAAAAATAAAGAATAACACTAAAAAATCTTGGAAAATCACCTCTGTTTGATTGGGTTTTCGATTTCAGTGTATTTTTTGCTTGTATTTTTCTCTCTGTATTTTGAATATTTTCAATATTCTTTTTTTCTCCCCCTTTTTACAAGTCTTTTTTGGGTTTATATAAACCCGAAAATAGATTTAAAAAGGAAAAACATGTTTGTTTTGCCTATTTGCTTGCTGTCTATTTCTTTGTTTGTGCAGGTGATTGACGGAAGTCTCGGCGGAGATGAGAAGCGCTAACTGCGGCGCGAATTGGTGGCGCGACCGAAGGGCTGTTGGAGCATTGCGACACGACGATTGGGCTCCTGTTGGGGTTGCGGCGCCTAGGGTTTCAGAAACCCTAGGTCTTCTGATTTTAGTTTAGGAGTTGGGCCATTTTGGGCCGTCTGAGTTTGGGTCTAATGGGTTAGTCCTTAGGTCTGGGTTTGAGTAGGTAATTGGGTTTGTTTGGGATCTGGGTTAATGGATCAGGTTGGGCCACAGGTATTTGTAAATTTGGGCCTTAGTTTTTGGAGTGTCACTGTTAAATGGACTGTGCTGGACATTATAATTTTGTTTTTTTTTTATTTTGGTTTATTTCTAAACCCGGGCAAAATGGGTTGTTACAGTGGATTGGATGGAATGCCTTTTTAAATGTATAGTTTGAGTGGAACAAGTCGATAATGTGGAAATGTTTATAAAATCATAGTGATTGTTATATGAAATACTAAATGTGATTCGGCTATGTTGAATTTTGTATAAGATGTATGTTTGAATAGCTTTGAACTTGATTATGTGGATAATACATGAAGATGAAATTTTAAATTAGATTTGACTTTGAATTTGAGAAATAAGAAATGTTTTATGGTTTTACAAGTAAGTGGATATTTGATGAATCCTTGCCTATAATATTTTTTTTTTAAATTATTATTTTTTTGAGAATAATCGATAGATTTCTTAATTTGCTTTTAACTTACTAAGCTGTTAAAACTTACTTGGTGTTTTTGGTTGCTCTTGTGATTTAGATTTTTGGGTGATCGTTACATGCTCGTGGATAGTCGGAGAAGCTCGTCACACTATCATTAATATTTTGGTACTTTTGAAAGTTGAATTTAAAGTTTATGGCATGTATAAGCTATGATACCTTTTGGGTTCATTGTGAATGAGATGTTTATAAATGCCATGCGAAAATGGCTAACTTTATAAATAAGTCTATATTATCTTGATTGTGTTTTGTGCTTGTAATGTTTGAGTATGAAAGAGTGAAGTGGATTGTGGGTTGAATGTTAGATTTATGATGATATGTTATGTTTCAATATGGGTGTCTGAAATTGGCTCAAATTATTGTGGTTTGGTTTAATTATTAAAATTGTAAATTGACTTGTATTTAGGTGATGGGTAAGCTATATAATAAGGCTAGTCATGGTTTAATTATGTGTTATATGTGAAAACTTATAAATGGTATGTTTGATAATAGCCAATAAAATGGTTGTATACGAATAAATGCTGTGGTAAAATTTCTTGGTATATGAAATGAATTTTGCTTGTAACTTTGAAAGTATTCGAATGCCATAAAAAAATTTAAGATCACATGGTTGAATTTTGAAGTATGCTTTATTCGAGATACGTGATTGATAATGTATGATTCATTTGGATTGGCATTATGATTCATATATTCGAATTTAAATTAAATGATTTGTGAATAATCGAGTTTAGAAATTTTATAAATGTTTCAGTATAACTTGTGCTTGAGAAGAGATATTTGACTGTGCTGAGATGTGTTTAGTCTGTAATGCCTCGTAACCCTAATCTGGCGATGGATACGGGTTAAGGGTGTTACACTAACCGTGTGAAAGGCTAAGGCCCTGTGGGACAAAAGTGCAAATATTCAAATGATGTCAGATGACCGTGTCGCCAGGTCATGTAATAGACCATGGCCATGTGTAGCAAAATGAACCTAAACGTGCATTTCACACGGTCGTGCCATATGACTGTGTATGGCACACAACCATGTGTCAGGTTGGTTTACATGTAGAAACCTTTCATAACAAGCTTGTTAAACCAAATTCACTTATGCCACAAGCAGCACATTATACAAATTTTCAACCAATTCAAAAGCATTGATATTATACCAAAACATTACTTATAACAACCAACCTAAGTGCCTAACCAATATGCCACAATTGGCACCTCAATTCAACAATTAAAGTTCAAACAAAATAGCACGTCAAACCATTCTAATATGAAACACCCCAAACCCGGCCCACGAGCCTTGACCGGATCTAGTATGTTCCTCGAAAGAGACTGATTCAAAACTCTTTTATTAGTTAGGAAAAACTTGTGTGTTTTGAAAGAAAGTTTGTTTTGGGTTGGGCTTATGTTGAAAACCAATTTATCTTATATTGACATCCATTTAATTAAGGTGACAAAACAATTAGGGTTTATTTTACAAAAATAAATTTACTCAAACTTTAACTGATAATAATTCGTAAACATAATAATTGAAAATAAAAATAAAGAAATAAAACTATGGCCTTATTACATCAAGTAAAAACCCAAAATAAAATTCTTAAGTACTTAGATAAAATAAAATGTCCATATTGAATAAAACTTCACGCTGAGCATGGCCACCACAAGTTCTGCCGTCCCGGTCCAACACTGTTCATCACCTGAAAAATGTTCCCACAACGGGGTGAGTCAACAGACTCAATGTGTACACAACACTAGAATTTAATAGTTCAGGCATACCATAACGTATCACATGCACATTCATATACAGATAAAATAATGATGCAACCCATACCCAAACCTAGATGCCATCCGCTACACATCCCCGTACCAACCTGCACACCGTGGGGACTACTAAGTCAACCCTCCATCCGCTACACACCTTCGAAGGCAGTCGCTGCAGTCGACGTGCTCATCACCCATATAAAATTCGTGGCATAGCCACCAGATTCAGATAATTGTGTCATGAGACACCACATTCAGATAATGTAACCGAAGTTACCACATTCAGATAATGTGACCAAAGTCACCACATTCAGATAGTGAGACCGAAGTCATCACATTCACTTCCCCTTTCTCATATAACCCGAATGCCCCATATTATTCATACCATGCATATCATACTTAAATTCACATTCATGTCACTTTTCACATGTTAAAATATAACATATTTCGTAATCCTAGTAGGAGTAGGAAACGTACCTGAGTACTTTGTACCACATTAGGGTACTTAGCCATATTCTTATACATACATATATTAAATATTGCCATATAACATATTAAAAGTTAGTGTGGGGTACACACATTCTTAATAATACATTTAATTTAAACATAGCCATGAACATATCAAAACTTAGGGTAGGGTACACACATTCTTAATAATATATTTAATTTAAACATAGCCATGAACATATTAAAACTTAGGGTAGGGTACACACCTGAGTTGCTTAACGAATTCCTTGAAATCCCAAAACCTGATCTACTGCCTTAGATCTCAAATTCCTACATTTGATTAATCACTTACTATTTAGCATAAAGCCTATTCGGCTATAAAACCAAATCCTAGTAGGATTTGTACACTTAAAACATACCTTCGTGCCGATTGACTTAAGAATCAAATCCCGAAATCTCTGCCAAAAATAAGGAATAGATCTTAACCAACAATTAAGGCCTTGGCCGAATATATATATAGGGACTTACCTTGAAATTCTCAAATCCCGGAATCCTTGTATACCTCTGTCGAAATCCCTATAGACTTACATATATTAGATCTATTTCTAACATTTAATCACCATTAACTGGCCTATGGCCGAATATCAGATGTGCTTACCTTGTGGATTTTAAATCTCGAAATTCACCGAATAACTAGGGAACACGCAGCCTATGGTGTACCTTCGGGAAAAGAACTTCTCCTTCCTTGTAGTCTACACTTAGTAAGTCCCGAAAGATCTCTTCAAAGTTTCGGCAACCATGAACATTAATGGGATTAGCCCTAGATTTCGATAAGTATAAAAGAATGGAAACCAAACTTGGATCTTACCCTTTATTTGAAGAAATCGATTGCGCCTTCACTTCAACCTTCAGAGATTCGGCTATGGCCTTGATCTTAGCAAGCTTTCGGCTTTTGGAATATTGAGAGGAGAAGAATGAAGAAGAAAAGAATAGGGGTTGTAGAGAAAATCCGGCAGAGGTTATCAAGGAAGAGTAAATAATGCTGAATGGCCTCTCTTTTCCTTTTATAGCCACATTTACTAGGCTAGAGTCCCTTACTTGGCCACCACTCTTCTATTTTGATAACTTTATCCCTTGATTTATCACTTTAATAAAACTTAATCCAATAATTATCTCTTATCTCTTAATAAAAATAATACTAATAATAATCCTCTTTTATCTCTTCCTTATCTATCAAAATAAAAGAAATAAATCCATATTTATCCATCTATTATCTTTAAATAAAATAAAAGAGATAAAACTCCTACAATTTAGCCATCTGCCATCCCCTTATTCCCTCTTATTGACGCCACTTAGCAAAATAAAACCTCAAAATTTTGCTTCCTTGGTGAATCGAACCTTGGCCCATTAGTACATGATGTGGCGTCACTTGCCTGGGCCCTAAGTGGCATCTCCAGGCCACTTTGCCAAGCCCGTTTGTGTGTCAAATTCTTCCTACTAATTTTCTTAAGGCCACCTTGCCTTAATTTCCTCTTTTTAAGCTTTAAAACTTGACATTTCTTTACATTTCCAAGTTTCCAAAAATTTTCGTTTGCCTCTTTAAACTTGACATTTCCTTACATTTCCAAGTTTCCAGAAATGTTTACTTTCCTCTTTTGAATCATTTCCACATCATTTCCTTACATTTCCAGGACATTTCCTCACATTTCCAAGACAAGACATTTCCTTACATTTCCAGGACATTTCCTTACATTTCCAGGACATTTCCTTACATTTCCTTACATTCCCTTACATTTCCATACATTTCCATACATTTCCATACATTTCCTTACATTTCCTTACATTTCCATACATTTCCTTACATTTCCATACATTTCTATACATTTCCATACATTTCCTTACATTTCATACATTTCCTTACATCTTAGGGTTCCTAAAACTCCTTAGAACACCTCCAACACACCCACTGAGCCCACTTTGCCACATGCCTTCCTTGTGTCATGAGTCCAACACAAATTTTCCTTAAGGCCTCTTTGCCTCGTTTCCTCTTTTCACTTAAAATCCAATAATTTTTCTAAGCTTTCTCTTCCATCCTAGAATTTTAAAAACCCTTAATACACTTCCAAACACTGCCAAAACCTACTAACTCATGAATTATGCACAAACGCATAACCCCTAATCTAGGATGTTACATAATATGTGTTTCAAGGCACCTAAAAACAATTGACATGACATACATCATTTATGTAACACTCCAAACCCGGCCTAGACGTTATGGCCAGATAATGAAGTGTTACGTAATTTGATTGAAAATTTTAGATTTCCTAAATATTGATAATAGTCATAAACACTTAAAAAACCTGGATTATTCGAAAACATATCTTATCCAATTTTATTATTGAAAATGTTGTTTGATTATGTTTCTAAAAATTTATAATTTGCAGTGGAGCCTCTTTAAAAAGTGATATTTTGGAAAACACAGTTCGTTGTCTGAAAACCATTAATTTTGTAGAAAAGTGAATATTGTCGATTAAACGCTTAAACGATATTAAGCAAAATACAGAAGTAAAATTCTAAACCCAAAACAGTCTAAAATGTCTAGAGAGTCTAAAATTTACAGAACTCTAAAACCCAAATTTAAATAAGTCAAATTTAATAAAACAATGATTTAATCGAGCTCCCGATTGCACCGATCTACCTAAGTCTAAGGGTTACTTGAAAATAACAGTCAAACAAAAAGTGAGTTTTCGAAACTCAGTGTGTAACAAATAGCTCAAACAGATAATTATATCAGACAGATTTAACAATACAGAGTCTTAACAGAGTAGTACAGACACAGATATATTTCCTACCCCCATCCGCTACACACCATCTTCAACCATCGCCAACACAAAATATGGGGTATGAAACACCCATCCAACCCTACACACCACTTAGTGTCGTTAAGACACTTACAAAATATTTGCAGCTGTGTTGCCAGTATAATGGGTGAGGTATCGTGACTCAAAGAAACACTCCCTCCACATTATAACCTATCCCAGAAACATATATAATTAGAGTAGAATTCTTACATGCTACAGTTTTACATGCATTACATATCAGATACAAAACTTTCATAACATTTTTTGGGTTTACATATCACATGGCATCTCAAAAATACTTACAGATAACAAAAGTTACACTAGCAGATGACCAGATTTTATATGTTACAATACATTTAATCACATATAGACCCTACGGAAGAACCACGGTCAATTGGGACGACGCGTTCGGCCCTAGAAAAAATCTTGAATTTTGGACCCACATGTAACACCCCAAACCCGGCCCAAACGCTACAACCGGATCTGGTATGTCACTTAAGGGATTTTACAAAACATGTCGCATTTTGGAAAACAACTACTAGGTTTAAACATTTATACCGAAAACTTAATAATTCATTAAATTTCTAATAAAATATAAAGTTATAAATTACCTTGGTGAATTTTAAACAAAAACTATAATTTCATACATGTCTTAACTTAATTTAAAACATAAAACTTAAAAGTCCAGTAATAAAGGCCCAACATAAAACCAAAACATAAATAATAGTCTAGTGGCCCATGGCCTTATTACAATAAAATTTAAAACCCATTAAATAAAAATATAAAACAATAAACTGGAGTCTTCTTGTTAAATCCAAGAGTTCTTTTGCATGGCCACCTTGCGCTTCTCTCCAGCCCGGTCCGATGCAGTAGGTGCTACCTGAAAATGTTAAGAAATTGGTTGAGTCACGAGACTCAGTGTGCAACTCTTATGAACCATTAGATTTGGGCCTTAGCCCCACAGAACAGAATAACAGTTTAATATATATATAACAAAAAAAGTTATGCAAGCCCAACCCAAATCCTAAGTTTCCATCCGCTACACGCCTCCCGTACCAGCCGTTCACACTATAGGGGATTTCTACAATCAACCTGCACCGCTACATGCCGTTGATGGCAGTCGTACTGCTCATCGTCAGAGTTGTGACAGAGTCACCAGGCTGAAATGGTCAAAAGCCACCAGAAACAGAGTTTGTGACAGAGTCACCAGGCTGAAATGGCAAAAGCCACCAGAATAGATCACTTCCCCTTTTCATCAATTTCCCAACCCCAAGCATACAATGAAATCTTCATACAAAGCATATCATTTTAATAGGAGTAATCACTGAAATAGGACAGAAGTCAGTAACCTGTTGATCAGCCTTTACCCTTCAAGGGTTTTCACTTGTTATGCCGGGATTTCGGCATTTAGCAGAGTATAGTAAATTTATACATATGAATATATATTAGCAAATAGTCTAACAGTGAGAAAGGTTACACACCTGATTAATGTCGATACCCTTGCTAGACTGATCTACAACTTTGCTCAAAAAGCCAGAAAGATGTGAAAATAGGACCTCTCCTATATTTAGCCAAGGGTTAGTAAATCCTGAATTTACACATTGAAACTATTCGATCTTCTTACCTGGAAATCTCAAAAGTAACACGATTTGAGTGCTACCGATCTATAACTCAGAGATCTATGCGATTGACTCCACTAAAGTTTCCTTCAGATTTCGGCACAAGTAGGCACCACAGAAGTAATTCTGCAATCACAGGAGATGAGATCTAGGGATTTCGGCTTTTAGGAAAATCCCGAAAAAAGTATGAACAAGAGAAGGCTGATGTGTCTTTGGCTTTTAAAATACTTGAGTGAAGAGTTTCGGTTTCTGACAGGAAAAGAGAAGAAGAAAAGAAAACAAGGAAGAGAATTGAAGATTTCGGCTAGGAAGAAAAAGAATGGAAAGAGTTTCAACTTTTGAATCAAAGTGAAGATGAGGGAATTGGCTAAGAGATTTCGACTTTTGCAGAGAATGAAGAGGAAGATGGAACTTTAGGAGTTTTCGGCTTTTACTCAGAGAAGAAGAGAAAAGAATGAGAGAAAAACCCAAATGCCGAAATTGAAGAAATATTCCCCCTATTTATAGAAATTTCGGCACTTACCTAACCTTGCAGATAAATCCTATCTTTTCTCCTTTAACTTAATCTACTAGCTCATCTAAAAGAGATTTAATTATCTTTAACTCCTCCCTCCTTTATCAGCATATTATCCACATATTTTAATCATTAAAATCCCTAAATTTTAGCCTTTATCTGCTTATTATCCACATAAAATAAATTCCTAAATAATAGCCTTTATCTGCTTATTATCCACATATTTTAAACATTAAAACCCCCAAGTTTTAGCCTTGTTGCCATCCATTCCACCTAATCCTAATGCCCAAAATTTAGCTAACTTAAATTAAAAGAATTGGGCTCCATGGAACTTAAATTTGGGCCTCTTACTCCCTTGTGTGGCGTTACCTCCTAAGATTGGGCCACAAGCCCACTTTGGTATTTTAAACATAGATACTACCTTTTAAACCCTATAATGCCCAAACAGATAATTTTAATCAAGGCCTCTGCCTAAGCCTGAGCCCAATTTGGACCCCTAACACTTAAATTAACACATTAAACATATCTACCCATTAAACGCATAGGCCCAAAAATTCAGGATGTTACAGTTCTACCCCCTTAAAGAAATTTCATCCTTGAAATTTCCAACTAACTATTAATCGTACTACCCAAGTCTCACCACTATGCTTTCGCTGCGCACTCTAATTTAATAATATATAAACATTGCACGCATACAGTTTCTATACCCAAAAATATAGCATCCACACAAAACATACCCTACTTAATAGTGATTGAACAATCCCGAGCCTTATGCTCCTCAGACCCGCATCTTAAACACATCCCTGACTTCCTCCAACATTCACCCGGATGACGCCTTCTGCAATATTCGCAAACCCGGAAGTTTGGACGTACCTTAACATGCTTCACAGAACGAGACTGCAACCCTAGAAAACTACAATCTCTTTTTTTCTTACAGTCCACGCACCCAACCCGAAGTGTTTCACCGATTTCTTTAACCTCCTTCAATACCTCCGTAACTAGCTGAGTCAGCACATCAGTCCTAACACTTCCACGGCCTCGGCCGCAACCTCTTCTTCCTCTTCTAACGCTCATCGTTGATTCTCATATTATCTGAATTAGAAATTTTATGAATTATTAATTTCTTTCACTGATTAACCATGAACAGTCTTATGAATAGTAATTTTAGAGGTAGTTTTTTTTGAATTCGAACCTATCTACAGTTTCAGTCTCAAGTTTACCTTCTAATTCCAAGAAGCACACACATTCAGGGGTATTTTCGTAATTTTCATAATAGAGTTCCTTGTTGATTTCATGAAATAAAGGTATTTTGGTAATTTTTGTAATCCAGGGGTATTTCGATAATTCTATAATCTAGGGGTATTTTGGTAATTTTACAAATCAAGGGTATTTTGGTCATTTCACAAATCAGGGGTAATTTGGTAATTTTACAAATTAGGGATAATTTGGTCATTTTGCAAATCAAGGGTAATTTGGTAATTTTACAAATCAGGGGTATTTTGGTCATTTCACAAATCAGGGTAATTTGGTAATTTTACAAATCAGGGATAATTTGGTCATTTTGCAAATCAAGGGTAATTTGGTAATTTTACAAATCAGGGTTTGGCATTTCGCAAAACAAGGGTAATTTGGTAATTTTACAAACCATGGGAAGTTTGTTGTTGTTGTTTTTTTTAAACAGGGGTACTTTGTAAACATGAGATTTTTTGGGTAAGTTTTCAAAACATAAGTATTTTTTTATAAATTCATGACTGTTTGAAAGTTTTCACAAATCAAAAGTATTTTGAAAATTTTGCAAAACTTGGGGATTTTTTTTTCAAGTAGGGCGGCTGGTCCCTTTCGGGCTTTAATTATAAGGTTTAGCCCATCAATAAGTTCTCGTAACTAGGGTGAATAGTCACTACGCACCAGGTAAGATTCTAGTGGAGAGGAGGTGAGTCACCAGGACTGCTTAAATACCAAGCTCTCCCTGAATCCCCTCCTAGACATGCGTATGTCTATTACCACACCCTAATTTGGCTAAGGTGAACAGCCACTACGCACCAGGTAGGATTCCAACGAAGAGGAGGTGAGTCACTAGGACTACTTAAATACCAGGCTCTTCCGGATCCAATCCTAGACATGCGTATGCCCGTTGCCACACCCAAGCCTTACGACTCGTTCACGGGTTTGTTTAGTGAAATTAAGTCTTATGAGATTTTAGAAGTTGTTTAACTAGGCCTAGAGTCCATCAAGTTCTAATCTAACTATTATACGTCCCATAAAGCCCATTAAGCCCACATAAATATATCACACAATGGTTCAGAATACTTACCTGGCGGACCTGGGCCGGAGACGCAGGTGCCATGCCGAGCTGACAAACCTGTGTTATTTATGAATATGCATGTTTCAAAAACCCAACTTTAGAAAACGTTTTCAGCCCAAAAACCCCCAGAGCCGAGTTTTGAACCGGGCTCTGATACCAATTTGTAACACCCCAAACCCGGCTCAAACGCTACAACCGGATCTGGTATGTCACTTAAGGGATTTTACAAAACATGTCGCATTTTGGAAAACAACTACTAGGTTTAAACATTTATACCGAAAACTTAATAATTCATTAAATTTCTAATAAAATATAAAGTTATAAATTACCTTGGTGAATTTTAAACAAAAACTATAATTTCATACATGTCTTAACTTAATTTAAAACATAAAACTTAAAAGCCCAGTAATAAAAGCCCAACATAAAACCAAAACATAAATAATAGTCTAGTGGCCCATCGCCTTATTACAATAAAATTTAAAACCCATTAAATAAAAATATAAAATAATAATTTAGAGTCTTCTTGTTAAATCCAAGAGTTCTTTTGCATGGCCACCTTGCGCTTCTCTCCAGCCCGGTCCGATGCACTAGGTGCTACCTGAAAATGTTAAGAAATTGGTTGAGTCGCAAGACTCAATGTGCAACCCTTATGAACCATTAGATTTGGGCCTTAGCCCCACAGAACAGAATAACAGTTTAATATATATATATAACATAAAAAATTATGCAAGCCCAACCCAAATCCTAAGTTTCCATCCGCTACACGCCTCCCGTACCAGCCGTTCACACCATAGGGGATTTCTACAATCAACCCGCACCGCTACACGCTATTGATGGCAGTCGTGCTACTCATCGTCAGAGTTGTGACAGAGTCACCAGGCTGAAATGGCAAAAAGCCACCAGAAACAGAGTTTGTGACAGAGTCACTAGGCTGAAATGGCAAAAAGCCACCAGAAACAGAGTTTGTGACAGAGTCACCAGGCTGAAATGGCAAAAGCCACCAGAACAGATCACTTCCCCTTTTCATCAATTTCCCAACCCCAAGTATACAATGAAATCTTCATACAAAGCATATCGTTTTAATAGGAATAATCACTGAAATAGGACAGAAGTCACTAACTTGTTGATCAGCCTTTACCCTTCAAGGGTTTTCACTTGTTATGCCGGGATTTCGGCATTTAGCAGAGTATAGAAAATTTATACATATGAATATATATTAGCAAATAGTCTAACAGTGAGAGAGGTTACACACCTGATTAATGTCGATACCCTTGCTAGACCAATCTACAACTTTGCTCAAAAAGCCGGAAAGATGTGAAAATAGGGCCTCTCCTATATTCGGCCAAGGGTTAGTAAATCTTGAATTTACACATTGAAACTAATAGATCTTCTTACCTTGAAATCTCAAAAGTAACCCGATTCGAGTGCTACCAATCTATAACACAAAGATCTATGCGATTGACTCCACTAAAGTTCCTTTCAGATTTCGGCACAAGTAGGCACCACAGAAGTAATTCGACAATCAAAGGAGATGAGATCTAGGGATTTTGGCTTTTAGGAAAATCCCGGAACAAGTATGAACAAAAGAAGGCTGATGTGTCTTTGTCTTTTAAAATACTTGAGTGAAGAGTTTCGGTTTCTGACAGGAAAAGAGAAGAAGAAAAGAAAACAAGGAAGAGACTTGAAGATTTCG
Source organism: Gossypium australe (assembly GCA_005393395.2). Taxonomy (NCBI): domain Eukaryota; kingdom Viridiplantae; phylum Streptophyta; class Magnoliopsida; order Malvales; family Malvaceae; genus Gossypium; species Gossypium australe. The sequence continues at coordinate 63,116,763 of CM016618.1, read as the reverse complement.
GCTAGGAAGAAAAAGAATGGAAAGAGTTTCGGCTTTTGAATCAAAGTGAAGATGAGGGAATTGGCTTAGAGATTTCGGCTTTTGCAGAGAATGAAGAGGAAGATGGAACTTTAGGAGTTTTCGGCTTTTACTCAGAGAAGAAGAGAAAAGAATGAGAGAAAAACCCAAATGCCGAAATTGAAGAAATACTCCCCCTATTTATAGAAATTTCGGCACTTACCTAACCTTGCAGATAAATCCTATCTTTTCTCCTTTATCTTAATCTACTAGCTCATCTAAAAGAGATTTAATTATCTCTAACTCCTCCCTCCTATATCAGCATATTATCCACATATTTTAATCATTAAAATCCCTAAATTTTAGCCTTTATCTGCTTATTATCCACATAAAATAAATTCCTAAATAATAGCCTTTATCTGCTTATTATCCACATATTTTAAACATTAAAACCCCTAAATTTTAGCCTTGTTACCATCCATTCCACCTAATCCTAATGCCCATGAAACTTAAATTTGGGCCCCTTACTCCCTTGTGTGGCGTCACCTCCTAAGATTGGGCCACAAGCCCACTTTGGTATTTTAAACATAGATACTACCTTTTAAACCCTATAATGCCCATACATATAATTTTAATCAAGGCCTCTGCCTAAGCCTGAGCCCAATTTGGACCCCTAACACTTAAATTAACACATTAAACATATCCACCCATTAAACGCATAGGCCTAAAAATTCAAGATGTTACACCACAAATCCGTGTGGCCCACAAGGTCCAAATAGCCTTGACCGTGTGTCACACACAGTCCAGCACACAGTCTGTCACACGACCATATGGCATTGATAGAACCCAATTTCGTCTTTTGCCGTTCGCTGATTTTTGGGTTTTCCATTACAAACTTTGTATTTTCTAGAAACAAACCCAAACATGAGCAATCCCACACCTAAAATAATAATTAACACAAGTAATTTCAAAAACGATTGGGGAGCTCAACCAAAAATCAATCTCAAATGAACTAACTAAAATCCTACAACACACTCGAACTGTAACACCCTAAACCCGGCCTAGACGTTACGACCGGATTTGACGTGTCACATCGAAGTGTTGATTTGAAAATCGGTCTTGTCGATGAAAATTCGTGACTAAATCTTAAATCCCTTTTAAGATAATTACTATTGAAAACATTAGTGTTGTGAAAACATGTAGGCCAATTGTTTGTTACAAGTTTATTAATCCAAACTAAAAACCGTGGAAGCTTTTGTAATTGTAAACTTTAAGATTTGAAATGCGTGATTTTCTTTGGAAATAGTTATTATTTTGAAAATCGTGTTTGTAACATCCTAAATTAGGGCCTTTGCATTTTATGTGTTTGTGTGTGAATGCTATGTTTGTCATGCTAGTTTAGGGTACTTTAGGGTCCAGAAAGGCTTGGGGTTAAGCCTGAGCCTTGTTAGAAATTTCTGCTTTTGGCACTTTTAGGGGAAACTAGCTGAATTAGGCCTTAAGGGTTATTGTTGGTGTTGGATGACATAAAGAAGTGCCTTAGTAAAGTGGCAATGAGGCGCCACTTAAGGGTTGAGGTAGATGACGCCACAAGAGAGTTGGAGGGAGCAGGTTCAAGTCGCGTATTCCTCATTTTAAGAATTCCTTTTGGCGTCAAGGGGAGCAGAGGTGGAGTTCGGCTGGGATGCTTAAAAAGGGGAGAGTTGATTGAGTCAAATAATTCAAATGTATGGACAGGAGTAAGAGGTGGGTTTTGAAACTTTCAAACAATTTTGAATGTGTGATCAGGAGAAAATTGAGGAGAAAAAGAAGGGATTGAAGAGGGGTGAGGTGCTAGCCGAATTTTGAGAAGGGTGATAGATGAATGGGGCATTCGGTTTTAGGGGGTGTGCCGAAATTCAAAGGGTCAGCTTTAGGTGTGGAGCTCTTTAGTTGTCGTTTCATTTCGGCAGTTGAGTGTTGTGCATTTCGGGTAATTTCTTTGGGTGGCCAAAATTTCTGAAGAGCAACATTCATTCTTCTTTTGTTTTGACTAAATCCAAAACCAGTTCTTTTCTCTCCTTCTCTTTTGTGTTTCGGCAACTTAGATCCTCTACCTTATTTTCAGAAGCCGAAAACCCATAGGTACCTTACCCTACACTTCATCTTATTTCATTCCTTTTTAGCTGAGCCCTCCTACCACCTTATCACTTTTCTTTGTCTTTCTTTTCATTTGCATCATCAAGGAGCCGAAACCCCTAACCCCATTCTCATCTCCTTTTCATTTCTTTTTCCTCTGATGAACTCCTCTCTTGCCTAATCCTTTTGACTCCCATTGTTGTGGTTTTTTTTTCTTTTCCATTCAATAGAAGCCGAAACTACACCACAATTTTCTCTTTTTGTAACACCCTAAACCCAGCCCAAACATCACGACCAGATCTGGTATGCTACGGATTAATAGTTGAAAACTTCTCAGTGAAGGGATTTGAAATCTCGGTTTGTTTAAGTAGGTATTCATTTAATAAGTGTTATTTACGGAAAACCTCTGAAGTTTTTTCTTTTTAAAAATGACTTGTTTGAAAATTTCATTTTTATTTCTTCTTATAAATAAGCCTTAGAACATAAGTTTATAATGAATGAAGACATTAACAAATATAAATTGATAACCTATGCTATGGGCCTTATTACATAAACATTCCCAAAATTAAAACTTAAGGAAAAACTGAAAAATAATAATTTATGGAAATAAAAACTTGATAGCCCCTCGAGTCCACCTCGGCTCCCATGTCCACGATCTACTGCTCATCTGAAAAGTTAAGGAAAATAAAGGGTGAGTCACCAAGACTCAGTGTGCAAATCCCGAAAACACATAAAATGCGTGAGGCCCACAAACACATTATGGGCCTTGGCCCATACATAATGGCAATAAAATATTTTCATGCAACATGGCCCAACCCAACCTAAAAATCCATCCTCTACACATCAGCCCGTACCAACCAACACACCTCGGGGATTTCTACAATCAACCCACCAACTGTTACACACCATATTGACAGCCATGCTGCCTATTCCTAACAGTCAGGAATAAATTTAACGTGGCTTAGCCACCGATCACTATTGTGACCTAACTTTATAATTTGTGGTTTAACCACCGATCACCAAGTGACCTTATAAATCATTTGTGGCAGAGCCACCGATCACTACGTGACCTTATCACTTTCCCTTTATCATATCAACCCCATCCCATGCATACATATATGCAGAATCAAAACAATATACTACCTAAAAGTTCACAGTCTATCACATACATCGATACACATAGAGGAGTTTCTATGATTACGTACCTGGCATCCCTTGCCTACCCTTTTTGGGTAATCCGACTGTCTATACAGCCTTTTTCTGGCTTTTAGCCCATAACATATATTTAGTACGGATTAATATACAACCTTTTTCTGGCTTTTAGCCCATAACATATATTTAGTACAGATTACTATACAGCCTTTTCCCAGCTTTTAGCTCATAACATATATTTAGTACAGATTAATTAGTGTGTTAGAGATCTATTCACCTGATTACAGTCAAGACGAGACCCTCTATGTCGACACTATCAGAAGCCAATACGACTGCTAACTGTCTAAGATTTTGTTCTGACGCCGGTCCACAACCCGGTGGCCAATCCCGGACCGCTGACACCGCTCGTTTCTTAAACTTAGGGATTGGTTTAACAAATCCAATCCCCTCCTTCGCCTGATCGATATTTGATTCCATTAAAAGATCTTATCATAACATATGGTTAAGATCACAATTACGTTAGCGAATCTAAAGAGAATCTAAAGAGAACCCCTTACCTTGAAATCCCAAAAAGAGAGATATGATGTTCAGAGACTAACGGTTCCGGCTTTTAGATCTAAGCGATCTACTTCAAATCCCGAATGTCACTCGACACGTAACACAAGAAACCAACAATCCATTAGCCTTTCGGCTTTGTCTTCTAAAAACAGAAAGAGAAAAAAGAATAGATCAGAAGAAATCGACACCTACCTTTACAAAGAATTCGGCAACTCCTAGAAGATTTCGGCTTTTGAGAAGATCAAAAAGAAAAGATGATCTCAAGAGATCTATAAAGTTTCGGCTTTTGAGAAGGTCAAAAAGAAAAGATGATCTCCAGAGATCTATAAAGTTTCGGCTTTTGAAAAGGTCAAAAAGAAAAGATGATCTCAAGAGATCTATAAAGTTTCGGCTTTTAAGAAGAAGATGATTAAGAGAAAAGAGTAATATCAAACGTAAAGAAGTGATAGGAACGGTATAGGAAAAAGAAGAATTTCGGCAAGGCTAGGCAGATTCGGCTATGGCAGACAAATGTGAAAAGAAAGAATGCTTAAGGGAGTTTTCGACTTTTATTCAGAAAAGGAGGAAAAGACAGAAGATGAAAACCCTAAATGCCGAAAATAAAGAAGAGAATGGGAGAATAAAACCCTAATGCCAATTTTAATTAAAATAGTTGGGCTTCATGCAACTTGAATTTGGGCCACCTCAGTTGACGCCACTTCCCTGCTCTTTAAGTGGCGCCACTTTGCCACTGGGCCACAAGCCCATTTGTATCTTAAACCATGCACAACTAATTTTAAATCTATATCCAAATTCTAAAGTCCATTTAAAAAGAAAACCAAAATTTCCTTAAAGCCAAAGTTTGATCCCGGGACTTCATAGAAGCCCTCTAACATTCAAAAATCACTTATCAAATCGGTCCAACTTGCACTAAAACCGATCTCTTGTTCTCCAAAAATTTTAAACGCTACTATGCTCAAGCCCATTGGGCTTAATCCTATTAGGCCCAAATTCGGGATGTTACAAATCTACCCTCCTTAAAGAAATTTCGTCCTCGAAATTTCCAACTAACTAACAGTCACACATCCCAACCTACCACATTACGCTTTTGTTGCGCACTCTGATCTTAATAACACTATATACTTTTAACTAGAATTTAGAACTCCTACACATACTCAAAAAAACCTAGCCATTAAAGCAGACAAATATTTCATATGCAACCAACTCTATATCTGAACATCACATCCAAACTAAACAGACAGAATAGATACCAGAAATACAGCATATAACAAAGCAAAGTATCAGGAAACTTACAGTGTGGATTGGTGCCGGAGACTCGGGTGCCATACTTCCAGAAAACAGATATATATTTTTCTAAATCATTTTCCAAACCAACTTTTGAAAATATTTTTGGACCTCATACCCACAGCCGAGTTTTTGAACCTAGGCTCTGATACCAAAATGTAACACCCCAAACTCAGCCCAAACGTCACGACTAGATCTGGTATGCTACGGATTAATAGTTGAAAACTTCTCATTGAAGGGATTTGAAATCTCGGTTTGTTTAAGTAGGTATTCATTAAATAAGTGTTATTTGTAGAAAACCTCTGAAGTTTTTCTTTTTAAAAATGACTTGTTTGAAAATTTCATTTTTATTTCTTCTTATAAATAAGCCTTAGAACATAAGTTTATAATGAATGAAGACATTAACAAATATAAATTGATAACCTATGCTATGGGCCTTATTACATAAACATTCCCAAAATTAAAACTTAAGGAAAAACCGAAAAATAATAATTTATGGAAATAAAAACTTGATGGCCCTTCGAGTCCGCCTCGGCTCCCATGTCCACGATCTACTTGTAACATCCTGAATAATTGGGTCTGTGCATTTTATGTGTTTAAATGCTTAAAATATTAAATTGGGAGTTTGAGATACAAATAGGGCTCAAATTGGGTTGAGGCCTTGTTTTAAATATTTTATTTAAACACTCTAGGGGGCTTAAATTAAAGTTTAGCAGTTTAAGTGACATATTGGGCTTGTGGCCCAGCAACTAGGGGCACAGTAAAGGGGAGCTATAGTGGCGTCACTTGTGCAAGAGGAAGGCCCAAATTCTGGCAACTTGAAGCCCAAGATTTAGGGCTAAAATTCGGCCATTAAATGAGCAAGGAGGGCGGCACAAGGCTAAATTTTAGGAGATTTTATTATGTTTAATTTTAAGGATAATAGGCAGATAATGAAGAGAGGAATTAGGGCTATTTTTTGAGGAGATAATGGGTCAAGATAAGGGAAAAGATGAGAGCTCATCCAAGAGACTAGAGTTGGCCGAAAATTTGACTCTGTAAAGGGGGGAAATCAGTTTTGGTAAAAGCTATAGGGTGTGCCGAATTTTGCTATTCATTCTTCTCTTTTCTGGCGAAATCTCTGCTAAAGCTCTCATATTTTCTCTGCCGAAATTTCTGCCCTATTCTTTCTCTCTTCTTTTCTTCTTCAGTTAGCCGAATCTTCAAGCTTCTCCTTACTATCTTCTCTCTTTTCATTCTAGCCGAAACCATATCAGTTCATCCCTACGAGATTTTCATAAAAAGCCGAAATCACTAAGATCTCACCTTCTGAAGTTGTCGAATTTTCTTCAAGGGAGTCTGCTTGTGCCGAATTTTGAAGGGAACAATAGAAGAGTCAATCGTGTAGATCTCTAAGACATAAGTTCAGTAATACTCGAATTAAGGCACTTCCGAGATTTCAAGGTAAGAAAGTCTATTGATTTTAGTATGTATAAACGGGTAGAACACTAACCATGGCCGATTATAGGAGAAGGCTTATTTTCATATATTTTTGGCTTTTTGAGCAAGTTGTAGATCAGTTTAGCAAGAGTATCGACACTAATCAGGTGTGTAATTCTCCACACCATTTAGATCTGTTTGATTAATATATGATTATAAGTCATATATGTATATGTTTTGATAAATGCCGAAATCCCGGCATAATGACGGAAACCCAAAGAGGGTAAAAGCAAATCACCGGGTTAGTGAATGTTCTGATTAAATGATATAAGAATATTGATTTTATGTGATTGCATGGGTTGGGTTTGATGAAAGGAGGAAGTTATATGTTGTAGCGGTTTACACCGTGATCTGTTGTAGCGGTTCCTTACCGTGATCTGTTGTAGCAGTTTTTACCGTGATCTGTTGTAGTGGCTACGGCCATGATCTGACGATGAGTAGGACGACTACCATCAAGGCGTGTAGCGGTGTGGGTTGATTGTAGAAATCCCTAATGGTGTGAACGGGTGGTACGGGGGCGTGTAGCGGATGGACACCTAGGATGTGGGTTGGGCTTTGCATATTATTTTTGTTATTTATATTTTGATTATTCTGTTTAATGGGACTAAAGCCCAAATCTAATGGTGCATGAGGGTTGCACACTGAGTCTCGTGACTCACCCTTTTAATTTAACTATCTCAGGTGACACCTAGTGCATCGGACCGAGCTGGAGAGGAGAGCAAGGTGGCCATGCAAAAGAGCAATTGGATTCAGTGAAAAGACCTTAGTTTATTATTTTATATATTTATTTAATGAGTTTTAAATATGGTTGTAATAAGGCCACGGGCCACTAGACTACTTTTCTTGTTTTGGGTTTTATGTTGGGCTTTTAATATTGGGTTTTAAGGTTTTTTGTTGAAAATACGTAAGTCATGGGTAATTATTGGGCTTTTATTTTAAAGTCCACCAATGCATTTTATAACTTTATATTTTATACTTACTAATAAATCACTAAGTTTTTGGTTTTAGTACTTAAACCTGACAATTGCTTTCCTAAGTGTTACATATTTTGTAAAATCTCTTAAGTGACATACTAGATCCGGTTGTAGTGTTTGGGCCAAGTTTGGGGTGTTACACAACTGCTCATCTGAAAAGTTAAGGAAAATAAAGGGTGAGCCACCAAGACGCAGTGTGCAAATCCCGAAAACACATAAAAGGCGTGAGGCCCACAAACGCATTATGGGCCTTGGCCCATACATAATGGCAACAAAATATTTTCATGCAACATGGCCCAACCCAACCTAAAAGTCCATCCTCTACACACCAGCCCGTACCAACCAACACACCTCGGGGATTTCTACAATCAACCCACCAATCGCTACACACCATATCGACAGCCATGCTGCCTATTCCTAACAGTCAGGAATAAATTTAACGTGGCTTAGCCACCGATCACTATTACGACCTAACTTTATAATTCGTGGTTTAACCACCGATCACCAAGTGACCTTATAAATCATTTGTGGCAGAGCCACCGATCACTACGTGACCTTACCACTTCCCCTTTATCATATCAACCCCATCCCATGCATACATACATGCAGAATTAAAACAATATACTACCTAAAAGTTCACAGTCTATCACATACATCGATACACATAGAGGAGTTTCTATGATTACGTACCTGGCATCCCTTGCCTACCCTTTTTGGGTAATCCAACTGTCTATACAGTCTTTTTCCGACTTTTAGCCCATAACATATATTTAGTACAGATTAATCTACAGCCTTTTTCTGGCTTTTAGCCCATAACATATATTTAGTACAGATTACTATACAACCTTTTCCCGGCTTTTAGCCCATAACATATATTTAGTACAGATTAATTAGTGTGTTAGAGATCTACACACCTGATTATAGCCAAGACGAGACCCTCTATGTCGACACTATCAGAAGCCGATACGACTGCTAACTGTCTAAGATTTTGTTCTGACACTGGTCCACAACCCGATGGCCAATCCCGAATGCTGACACCGCTCGTTTCTTAAACTTAAGGATTAGTTTAACAGATCCAATCCCCTCCTTCGCCTGATCGATATTTGATTCCATTAAAAGACCTTATCATAACATATGGTTAAGATCACAATTACGATAGCGAATCTAAAGAGAACCCCTTACCTTGAAATCCCGAAAAGAGAGATATGAGGTTCAGAGACTAACGGTTCCGGCTTTTAGATCTAAGCGATCTACTTCAATTCCTGAATGTCGCCCGACACGTAAACACAAGAAACCAACAATCCATTAGCCTTTCGGCTTTGTCTTCTAAAAACTGAAAGAGAAAAAAGAATAGATCGGAAGAAATCGGCACCTACCTTTACAGAGAATTCGGTAACTCCTAAAAGATTTCGGCTTTTGAGAAGATCAAAAAGAAAAGATGATCTCAAGAGATCTATAAAGTTTCGGCTTTTGAGAAGGTCAAAAAGAAAAGATGATCTCAAGAAATTTATAAAGTTTTGGCTTTTGAGAAGGTCAAAAAGAAAAGATGATCTCAAGAGATCTATGAAGTTTCGGCTTTTGAAAAGGAGATGATTGAGAGAAAAGAGTAATGTCAAACGTAAAAAACTGATAGGAACGATATAGGAAAAAGAAGAATTTTGACAAGGCTAGGGCAGATTCGGCTATGGTAGACAAATGTGAAAAGAAAGAATGCTTAAGGGAGTTTTCGGCTTTTATTCAGAAACGGAGGAAAAGAGAGAAGATGAAAACCCTAAATGCCGAAAATAAAGAAGAGAATGGGAGAATAAAACCCTAATGCCAATTTTAATTAAAATAGTTGGGCTTCATGCAACTTGAATTTGGGCCACCTCAGTTGACGCCACTTCCCTGCTCTTTAAGTGGCGCCACTTTGCCACTGGGCCACAAGCCCATTTGTATCTTAAACCATGCACAACTAATTTTAAATCTATATCCAAATTCTAAAGTCCATTTAAAAAGAAAACCAAAATTTCCTTAAAGCCAAAGTGTGATCCCGGGACTTCATAGAAGCCCTCTAACATTTCAAAATCACTTATCCAATCGGTCTAACTTGCACTAAAGCCGATCTCTTGTTCTCCAAAAATTTTAAACGCTACTACGCTCAAGGCCCATTGGGCTCAATCCTACTAGGCCCAAATTCGGGATGTTAGACTTTTAGCCGAAACCTCTAGATCTCAACATCACTCTATTTGTTTTCTTTGCCTGAATAATTCATCATAGCCGAGTTCTCATCTCATATCTTGGTAAGATCTTTATTACTCTTTTTATTTTCTCTTCTTTTTCCCCCTTGGCCGAATCTTCTCCTTTAAACCCTGTTGAGTTGTTTTCATTCTTCTTCTCTGGAAACCAAACCCCTGATCATTGTGTTTGTCTATTTCATTTAGAGTGCCATCTCCATGCCGAATCTTCTCTGCTTTGACTGCTTGTGCCGAATCTTTAGGGGCTAATCAAAGGTGTTTGATCAACTTGTTAAACCAAGCCTTCTGACTTTGGGATTTAACCGACTTAGAAACATACAAGTTGGGGAGGGAAGTAAACCTTCGGGTTCGATCCCCAAGTTTAAGAAGCGAGCAGTGTCAGCGGTGCGAGATTGGCCACCGGGTTGTGGGCCAGCTTCTGAGCAGAGTCGTAGACAGATAGCAGTAGTTCCAATTAGCAAGAGTAGCGACATAGATAGTGTGGTATTACGTGTTATCAGGTGTGTAACTTTCACACACTTCGTATGTTATTTTGTTAGTAACTATTATGTTGAAAGCCGAAGTGACATTATTGGTCACTAAAACACCATTGTTGGTAAAAGCGAGGACTCCGGGTAAGTTCTACTATGTTTGTTATCAATGAATGCCTGTATTGTAAGCTTGAGCATACTATGTTAATTAACTGTTAAACATGAGCATGACATTGGGATATGAGGTGAAGAGGGAGGAAATATGATCTCTTTTAGACTGTCACCAGTGGTTTGGTACCACAAGTGGGTTGGCCCCACAAAATCTTATACTTGTGACTAAGTCTCAATGGTTTGGTACCACATATATGATGATTTGTGACTCGTCCCAGTGGTTCGGTACCACAGTGGGTTGGCCCCACATATATATATATCTATTACGGGATTGTCACCAGTGGTTTGGTACCACAAGTGGGTTGGCCCCACGTATTATTATTTGTGACTTTTGTCACCAGTGGTTTGGAACCACCAGTGGTTAGGTACCACCAGTGGTTAGGTGCCACAGATATTGGGTAGATTCAGGAGATATGGGGGCTGAACATAATAGGTTGGTTGGGCTGCACTGCATACTTGCATAATATATGAAATTGTGTAAGAGTCCAAAGCTCATCTGGACGAGGATTTGCACACTGAGTCTCGGTGACTCACCCCTCCGTTAATTTTTGCAGGTAATCCTTAGACCGCGGATATGGAGTCGAGGTGGACTCGAGGTGGCCATGCATAACATTTTGTGTGATTTTATCTTTAATAATTATTTTGGGATCATTACTACTTTAATTCGGATTTTGGTATTGTAATAAGGCCTTTTAAACATTAATTTGGTTTCGTTATTTCGAATTTGTTTTAATTGTTATGGCATGCCTAATAAATAATCTAAGTGGGTGTTTTCTACAGTTAAAAACTTTAAATTTTTAAGATTTTATAATCAGCTAATTACGATCGGGTTTTAGTAACAAATTAACTCAAATTTTCAAGCTAAGACTCAAGATAGTTTCAACTGATCGCTCAATATAGTTTTTCCTTAAAATTCAACTTTGGATCACGAAACCTGAACTGTATTATGGCTTAAGTAAACAATCATTTTTTAAATCTTCACCAAAGGCATAGTGATGTGCAAAGATTTTTCTCAACTCATGATTTTTAACTCGGTTGCTAAAATTTTCCTTTTCTGTGACATACCAAATTCGGTCGTAGCGTCTTGACCGGGTTTGGGGTGTTACAGTGTTCCCTAATCTAGTAGGTTGAAGTAAGAAGTTAAAACCAGATAAAAGTTAAAACATCAAATGGCCTTATTACATAAATATCAACCCCAAAATAAAATAGTTGAAAAACTAGGTATAAATTAAAATACTCGCGAACATGTGGCCACCTCCGCGTCCCTCGCATCTCCAAATCATCTAAGGTTGGGGATTACTTGTACCGTTAAAAGAAAAGGGTGAGTTTGTGAAAACTCAGTGTGTAATCCCCTATCAGTCGAATAACAATTGGTGTAAGCAGAAACAAACTGGGCCTAAGCCCTATACAGTAACAGAGTGGATTTAAGCCCAATGTAATAACAGTGCAGAACAAAGATGTAACCCAACCCAATCCAGCCAATACACCACCTATACCAACCAACACACCATGTGAGGACTAAGTCGACCCACCCAGCCAACACACCAATATCGCAGCATAGCTACTAATAGTAACGTAGCAAAGCTGCTAATAACAGTAAACGTGGCCAAGCCACTAAAATCAGAATACGTGGCGAAGCCACTAGAATAGTAAAAACGTGGCAGAGCCACTAGTATAGTACTTCCTCCAAGTCAAAATCCCAACCCCAATGCAGAATGTCGTGTCATAAATATTACGTGTATGCAATATGTCATATTCTTAACCAGTCATATAGATATCATGCACACATTAACATAACCTACCACTAGGGGTATAATGGTCATCTCGTCGATTAGGGGTAAAAAAGTAATTTTACCTTATAAGGGTATTTTGGTAATTCTACCCTACAAGGGTATTCGATCATTTTACTACTTTTGGGGTCTCGACACTGATAACAAACCTTCAGAGGGTCTGCAGTCGTCTCGGACGATTCAGATAACTATATGGCCAAGACAGTGTAATTGGGCCCAAGACCCATTACTCGGCCCAAGTGGGCCCACAAGTTCGTGTGGCCCGTTCAGCCCACATTCTGTCACGGCAATGGGAACTTTGCAGCCCAATCCATTATTAGTCACTTAACGTGGATTTCTTCCATGTGGGGCCTATGAGCCCATTGGGTCCACATAACCCGTTTCGGCCTAATGAGGCCCATTACAACCTAAGCCCACAAGAACGTTTGTGGCGGCCTCTACAGTCTGTTGCCAATGATTGTGGCTCGATTTATCCCTACGAGTGTTCAAACGCTCGTGAGCCCCCAGATGCCGAAGTTTTGGCTTTTTGGTTTTGGCGATTCACAGTAGCACAGGGGTATGAATACACAATTGTCCAGCGTTTAATAGTACAATACTCGGTGTATGATTACACACTTGTTAGCGAAGTCGAGCGAACCGCTCACGAGTCCAACACCTACATCAATCAATATTTTGGGTTAGTGTTAATACCCATCACTTCCACTTAATCCCAAAAGAACGACATTGACACTCACCTTAACCAAAGTGTCACTTGGCCCACTAAGGATGTTACTCGAAAAAGGATTGCACCCCTTCCTACCGAAATACTGTATTAACAAAAGAATCCATTACTCAACAACGCACGATCTTGAACTTGAGTCGATAACTAACATTAACAAAAGCGCAAATCCAAAGATAAGGTATCAGCCAACCCCAAAGTGCTAGACCAAAACGCTTACCTCAAATCGCGTGATAAGAAAATGGTTTTGGTGACTACCTTGAGACCCTCCTTCACTTCACTAAAAACCTAGAAACCAACAACCCCCATACCAAAAGAAAAGGATCATGATTTCGATAATCAAAGTACAAGAAGATGAGCATTCGGCTATAAGAAGAAAATCAACCCTTGGTCACAAGAAAAGAATTAAGAACACCTACCCTTCGACAAAACACTCATAGAATCGAAGTAGAGAAGAAGAGTGTTAAAGATTCAGTCAACGCCCCACAGACTGAGAAGGTTAGAGAAGAAAGAGGCACTCAGAGGACAGGGGAAAATTGAATCAAGAAGAGAAGGAAAAGGAATGAAATGAAGGGACAGATGAATTCGGCTTCAAAGGACTATCCACAGAAAATTCGGTCACCCCCTAATGGAATGCCGAAAAAGGAAAAGAAAAGCAAGAGTGGTAATCAAAATTCGGCACTTGATGTGTTGGACTCTGGCAAAGTGAACAAAAAGAACATGGGAAAAAATAATATCAAATGAGAAAAGGACCCGAATGGTCAAAACGCAAAAACACACGAAAACCAAAAGGGAGGAAAACCTGAAATGAAAAGAAAGAAAACTCAAAATGGCAGAGAAAAATATCTGGCTTCTACCCTCTCATCAAATGCCGAAAATGCACTAAATTAGCTCCCTAGCCGAAATTCCCCTCCTTTAGCTACCCAATTCGGCTATGACTCCCCCTCACACCTCAATCCCTCAAAACTCTCCACTGATTTCTCCTTGATTTACTCCAAACCTCCCATTCAAATCCATTCAAATTTGATGACCAAGTCTCCAACCACATCTGTAGAGTTTGAATCAAACTCTACCTCTTACACCACAGAGTCATAAAATAAAACCTCCTACTTGCATGCCATGGGATTTGAACCCCCTCCCTCTTGTATGCCCAACACGCCACTTGCCACCACAACACAAGATCTTTTGTGTCATAAACAAACACAACTTAATATATATGCTCTTTAAGCTAACATCCAGGTTTCCCAAAAGAGCAAAAATCAAAATTTTGCCAAAGGCCACACTTGAACCCAGGCTTCCTAAATACCCCCCGTACACACCCAAAATACTTAACCATTGAAGTAAACAAGAAATTTTTGTCAAGGCATGAAAAATTAAAGACCCTATATTTTTGGGGCATTACATGAACCTTTACCACTCGAACAAACAACAACCACGCTCAGATTAAATTGCTCGAGGAATATCAAACCTATAATATCCTTATGTTGTGGGTCTGTGTATTTGGTGTGCTGCATGGCTAAGTTGGCAATTTGAGGTTTTGGGATGTGTAAAAGGTTCAGGCTTGGGCTTAAAATCTGGGTTAAAATGATTAAAAATAGTGTTAATAGTAATTAAATTTAAATAGTTATGTTTGGTAGCAAACTGGGCTCGTGGCCCAAAGTTTGGAAGTGCTTTAGGAGGGCATGAAGGTGGCGTCAAAGGGGGAGGAGTTGGGCCTAGTGTGGCCGCTTGGGGCCCAAATTAATGGGTAAAATTCGGCACTCCTAAGGGAAGGGGGTGGACGGCACTTGTGCTACAATTTAGGAGTTTAAATTCTTTTATTTTAGTGATAAATAATGATAAATAGGAAGAATTGGATAAGGGATGTGATGATGGATGTGATAATGGATGGATAAAAGTTATCAGGAGAGGGGAGAGTTGGCCGAAACTCCAACTCTGAGGTGTGTGCATGTGTAGCTAAATTTTGTAGCCAAAATACTCATCTTTCTTTCATTTTTCTTTCATCTACTTTGCTAGTCGAAAATCCTCTCCCTCTATTGTCTCAAACTCTTTTTCTTTTCTTTGCCACCACTTTCCAACACTTTCTTCTTCTCTTCAGTCTTTTTCTTTCAAAGCCCAATTCCCTTTGATCATCTTCCTCCATAGCCTAATCTACAAGAGAGGGTTCTTTTCCTGAAGGTGCACCATAAGCCGAATACTCCTCTTTAATCTGGTGAGTTTTGGGATTTTGTTTCTAGGCGATTTCACTCTTTCTTTTCATTAAGATCTAACCCGAATCACTTGTTCTAAGGCCTGTCAATTTTCCTTCTCTGCTTCTAGTAGCTGAATCTATCTCATTAAAGGTCTCCTATGCTGATTTGGTGGAGAAGCCGAAGGTAGGTGGTGGTAGGTTCGGCCGAATGGCCTCTCTTGTTCTTTTGGCTTTGGCCGAATGTGTTTGGTACTCATTGGATTGCATTTAAGAGATTGGTTTAATACTTGGGTGTTGGCCGAATGTAGGGAGGTTGGTGGTGACATCCTCTTGAAGACTTTCGAGATCTGTCAGTTTAGGTAAGGTTACGTTTTAGTGCTATAAGTATTTAATTAATTAGATCTAACCATTTACATTCGGTTTAGTGACCAAGGAGTTATTATGGACAATAATAACAGACAAGCAGTAGGGGTTGGATCTGTAAATCCAACGCCAAAGTACAAGAAACGATCTATATCGAGAGTGCGAGATTGGGTATCGGGGTGTGGGCTGACATCGGAAGTAGATCATAGGTTGAAAGTGGTAGTCTCGAGTGACAGTAGCGTAGAGGCAGTGAAAGTGTTAGTACGAAAACCAGGTGTGTAACTCTTACACACCTTCGTACTTGATATGTTAATGTTATGTTTTATTAAAAGCCGGAATGACGGTAAAGGTTACTAAAATACCCTTGTGGGTATAAGCGAGGATGCCGGGTAAGTTGTTATTATTGCTCGCGTTGATTGTGATGTATGAAAGCATGTTATTCTGTAAACGTAGTTTTATATGTTAAGCATGATCATACTGATATCGATTGCATAAATATATGCCATGGGTGATGAGAGGAGGGGGAGTATGATCTATCAGACTGTCACCAGTGATTTGGTATCACACAGTGGGTTGGCCCCACATACTATAAAAATTGTGACTAAGTTTCAGTGGTTTGGCACCACCAGTGGTTTGGTACCACATGTGTTATTATTGTAACTTCGGTTACTAGTGGTTTGGCACCACCAGTGGTTTGGTACCACAAGGGGTAGATTTGGGAGACTCGGATGGATACCTAGGTTGGATGGGTTGCATGACTTGCATATTATTGTATGAATTTGTGTAAGAGCTTATTTTCTTTTGGGATGGGGATTTATACACTAAGTCTCGATGACTCACCCCTTCCTTTACATTTTGCAGATCAAACTTAGATCGTGGATATGGAGCCGGAGTGGACTCAAGGTGGCCATGCACAGCATTTGGTTTATTACAAAGTTTTCCATTCAGACTTAGTTATTTTATTACATTTTGGTTTCCAGTTCTGTAATAAAGCCACCTAAGTTTTATTTTGGGTTCTCTTATTTAGTTGATTTTATAGTTACAGTTTGAATATGGTGATTAAACTATGATTTGGATGTTTTCAAAAGCTAAAATAAATACTTGTTCATTTTACACACAATGACTAAGTAACTAATACGGAGTAACAGTATGAACACAAAATTTTCAAACCAAGTTTCGACAGGTATTACACATTACAAAATACAATGACTTCCTTTTAAAACAAGTCAACAAAACAGTTTTCAAACGTTTTCTTCCCGTGGCACGCCAGATTCAATTGTAGCATTTTAACCGGGTTTGGGGTGTTACATTTTGGTATCAAAGCCCGGTTCAAAAGCTCAGTTGTGGGCTTAGGGCCCGAAAGAGGTTTTAAAAGTAGGTGAAACGAAATTTTTCCGGAAAGCATGGCACCTGAGTCTCCGGCGCCAATCCATCCAGGTAAGTACCCTAACTTTTGTTATCATATATTTGTTGGGCTTTGTGGGCTTTAGACGTAGTTAAGCATGTTAGTACTCATGGACTCTAGGCTTAGACAAACCACTCTTCAAATTCATAAGACTTAACTTCATTAAACAAAACCTGTAAACGAGTCACAAGACTAAAGTGTGGCAACAAGCATATGCATGTCTAGGAGTAGATTCGGAAGATCTTGGTATTTAAGCAGTTCGAGTGACTCACCTCCTCTTCGCTGGAATCTTACCTGGTGCATAGTGACTGTTCACTTTAGCTATGACTGGGTGTGGCAATAGGCATATGCATGTCTAAGAATGGATTCAGGGAAAGCTTGGTATTTAAGCAGTCCTAGTGACTCACCTCCTCTTCACTAGAATCCTACCTGGTGCATAGTGACTATTCACCTTAGTTACAAGGACGTGTTGACAGGCCAAAACTTAAAACTAAAACCCAAAAGGGACCAGCCACACTGTTTTTTAAACACCCTAGTTTTGAAATTACCAAATTACCCCTGGATTTGTGAAAACTACCTTAGATTTGCAAAATTACCAAAATACCCCCAGATGTGCAAAATTACCAAAATACCCCCCGAATTTGCAAAATTACCAAAATACCCTCGAGTTGGAAAATTACCAAAATACACTTATTTCGCAAAATCACCCGAGACAATATTTTGGAAAATTACGAAAATACCCCTGTAGGTTAAAATTACGAAAATACCCTCGGGTAGTGAAATGACGAAAATACCCCTACACGTTGAATGTGGTCTGTGGATGTTGTTTGTGTGATGAATGTACCTAGAGCTAGGAGATAATCTTGGAACTGAAACTTTAAGATAGATTCGTATGCAAAAGAATCACTTTTAAAACTACTTCTCATAAAATTATCCGTGGATAAATAGTGAACAGAGTTAATAATTCATAAAATTCTTAACCAAATAAATGCGAACGAGAAGAATGAGTACAAGGGGTCGTGGACGTCCGCCGCGTGGCCGTGGTAGGGGTAGAATGACCTTGTCAGAGCCAGCAGGGTCTGGCCATGGGTCCGAAAACATGCTGCCGGATCTACCGGCGGCGGAAGCTGAGTTTCAGGATCAGGCTGGTGGTAACGATGCAGTATCTCAGGCGTACTGCGGGTTTTAGAAAGAGTTGCTGGGGCAGGCGTGGGTGCAGGAGCCCGAAAATCCGTGGCTGAGCGACTCCGGACTAACGGAGCAGAAGTGTTTAGGGGAGCTTCTGGAAAGGCTCCCAACTCGGCTGAGTACTGGTTAGAGGCAACAGAGCGGATAATGGATGATTTAGACTTCTTGGCTGGGGAGAAGTTGAAGAGGATAGTGTCTCTTCTCCGGGATGAGTCGTACCAGTGGTGGCTCACGGTCCGAGATGGTGCAGCGACCGATGATATCACCTGGGATTATTTTAGGACAGCCTATCAGAGAAAGTATGTGGGGGCTGGTTATACTGATGGGTAACATAGGGCGTTCTTGAATTTGGTGTAAGAGAATAAGTCAGTACCCGAGTACGAGGCTGAATTCTTGAGGTTAAGTAGGTATGCTCGGGGTATGGTGGCTACGGAACATGAGTGTTGTGTTAGGTTCAAGGACAGGCTAAGAGATGAGCTGCGGGTGTTGATTGCACCTCAATGTGAAAGGGAATTTGCCGTTCTCGTGGAAAAGGCCAAAATAGCTGAGGAGGTGAAGCGAACCGAGAGGCAGAATCAGGATAGAAGTTAGGATAAAAGGAGTTTTGGGTCATCTGGGTCTGCTGGAAGTTCACAGAAGAGGGCTAGATTTGGTGGACCGGAAAGAGCCACAAACCCCGAAGTCTCATTCAGGAGAGTGTTGGGTTGGTAATAAAGGGTGCTTTGAGTGCGGGTCCATGGAGCACCGGGTAAGGGATTGTCCGCGGAAGTTAGCTAGGACTCAAGCTGAGGGTCAAGGACGTGGTCAATTCAGGAGGGATGGTCAGCAACCACAGAGGGGTCGAGGTGCAGCTAGGGGTGGTAATGGTAATGGTAATGGTAACAACCGAGGCCGTGGAGCACCTGGCCGTGGTGCTGGAGGTGCTGATGCTAGATAGCCTGGGTTGGTCTATGCAGCCAAACGTCGAGAGGAGGGCGACGCACCGGACGTTATAATCGATACGTTTATAACTGGGTTGTCTTATACTGCTTTAATTGATGTTGGTTTGGCACACTCATATGTTGCTAGTAGTATAGCGGAAACTTTGAACTTAGTTAGTAAGACTGCTACTAGGAAGATGACGGTAGTTAGCCCTCTAGGACACTCTGTGGAGGTAGACAAACTGTATAGGGACGTACCTCTAGAACTTCAAGTGGTCGTGTTTCAAGCAGATTTGATGGAACTACCCTTCGGGGAGTTCGATTTAATCCTAGGAATGGATTGGTTGGTAAAATATTAAGCAGAACTAGACTGTGCAGCTAAGCGCATGGTGCTAAAATCGATTGAGGGTGAAGAGGTGGTGATGATAGGAGAGAGAAGGAATTCCCTATCTAATGTGGTGTCTGCGCTGAAGGCAGAAAAGATGGTAAAGAAAGGATGTGAAGCATTTGTAGTTTATGTTTGTGCTTTGGAAGGTAAGGAACCGGCTATAGGAACTGTTCGGACGGTGAAAGAGTTTGTTGATGTTTTTCCGGAAGAGCTTCCAGGTTTGCCTCCGGATCGCGAAGTGAAGTTCGGTATAGATCTCCTACCAGGAACAGTGCCAGTGTCTATTGCTCCGAATAGGATGGTGCCCAAGGAGTTGGTGGAGTTGAAGGCACAGATCCAGGAGTTGCTGGATCGGGGTTTTATTCGGCCAAGTGTGTCTCCGTGGGGAGCGCTAGTACTCTTTGTTAAGAAAAAGGACGGGTCGATGCGAATGTGTATAGACTACCGTCAGTTGAATAAATTGACGATAAAGAACAAGTATCCGTTGCCTAGGATAGATGACTTGTTCGACCAGCTGAAGGGAGCATCGGTCTTCTCCAAGATAGATTTAAGGTTGGGGTATCACCAACTTATGGTAAAGGAGGCAGATATCCATAAGACGACATTTCGTACTCGATACGGGCACTACGACTTCTTGGTTATGCCGTTCGGGTTGACGAACGCACCGGCAGCATTTATGGATATGATGAACCGGGTGTTTCAGCCATACTTGGATCGGTTCGTCGTAGTATTTATCGACGATATTTTGGTGTACTCGAAATTGAAGGAGGAGCATGACGCACATTTGCGAGTGGTTTTGTAGATTCCTAGGGAAAAGCGTTTATACGCCAAGTTTAGTAAGTGCAAGTCTGGCTGAAGGAGGTTACTTTCTTGGGGCATGTGGTGTCAGCTGAGGGGATTAGAGTGGACCCTCGGAAGGTTGAGGCAGTTTTAGACTGGAGGCCATCGAAGTCTGTGGCAGAGATTTGGAGTTTTCTGGGGCTAGTAGGATATTACCGGAGGTTTGTGGAAGGGTTTTCTCTGATTGCAGCACCATTGACCAAGTTGCTGGGGAAAGGGGTTCCGTTTGTATGGTCAGACAAGCAACAGGAAAGTTTTGAGAAGCTAAAGAGGATTTTGACGGAAGCTCTGGTATTGATTCAACCGAAAGCCGGAAAAGAATTTATGGTTTATTGTGATACGTCCCATACAGGATTGGGATGTGTGCTGATGCAGGAGGGGAAGGTAGGAGCGTATGCTTCCCGACAGTTGAGACCCCACGAAGTGAACTACCCGACGCATGATCTGGAGTTGGCGGCAGTGGTTTTTGCCCTAAAAATTTGGAGGCATTATTTATATGGAGAGACGTTTATAGTATATACAGATCACAAGATTCTGAAGTACCTTCTCATGCAGAAGGAGTTGAATTTCAGGCAGAGAATGTGGATTGAGCTGTTAAAGGATTATGACTGCTCGATTGAGTACCACCCGGGAAAGGCTAATGTGGTAGCAGATGCCTTGAGTCGTAAGGTGGTGGCAGATTTAAGAGCCATGTTTGCCCACCTTAGTCTGTATGAAGACGGGAGCCTGTTAGCAGAATTGCAAGTGAAGCCAACATGGATTGACGAGGTTAAGGAAAAACAACTGGTAGATGAAGTTTTAAGTGCTCGATGTTTGCAAGTACAAAATGGTGGATTTGAGGGGTATAGCTTGAGCAACAGTGGAGTGTTGTGTTTTCAAGGGAAGGTGTGTATGCCTAAGGATATGGAGTTAAGGCAGAGAAGTTTACAGGAGGCACATAGCAGTCCCTATGCTATGCATCCGGGAGGTAGTAAGATGTATCGGGATTTGCGAGAGCAGTTTTGGTGGCCGGGTCTTAAGCGTGAGGTAACGGAGTTTGTGGGTAAGTGTCTGACGTGTCAGCAAGTTAAGGCTGAACATCAGTTACCCTCGGGATTGTTGCAATCGATTAAGATTCCACAATGGAAGTGGGAAAGGATTACAATGGATTTTGTGGTGGGCTACCCCTTACACCCACTAAAAAGGATTCAGTTTGGGTGATTGTGGACCGTTTAACAAAATCTGCTCATTTCATACCGGTGCGTATGGATTATTCTCTTCAGAAGTTAGCAAAATTATATATAACGGAGATTGTGAGGTTACATGGGGTGCCAGTGTCGATTATTTCGGACACAGACCCTAGATTTACGTCAAGGTTTTGGAAGGCTTTGCATCAAGCATTGGGTACAAGGTTGGATTTTAGTACAGCATTCCATCCCCAGTCAGATGGGCAGTCGGAGAGGGTGATTCAAGTTTTGGAGGACATGCCTAGGGGATGTGTCTTGGATTTCAAGGGCAGTTGGGAAGAATTCTTACCATTGGCGGAATTCGCGTACAACAATAGCCATCAGGCAAGCATTTAGATGGCACCATACGAGGCGTTGTATGGTCGGAAGTGTCGTACCCCTACGTGTTGGACGGAGTTGGAGGAACGGCAGTTATTGGGTCTGGAGCTGGTTACTATTGCTCGTATTGATTGTGATCTATGAAAGCATGTTATTCTGTAAACGTAGTTTTATATGTTAAGCATGATCATACTGATATCGATTGCATAAATATATGCCATGGGTGATGAGAGGAGGGGGAGTATGATCTATCAGACTGTCACCAGTGATTTGGTATCACACAGTGGGTTGGCCCCACATACTATAAAAATTGTGACTAAGCCTCCGTGGTTTGGCACCACCAGTGGTTTGGTACCACATGTGTTATTATTGTAACTTCGGTTACTAGTGGTTTGGCACCACCAGTGGTTTGGTACCACAAGGGGTAGATTTGGGAGACTCGGATGGATACCTAGGTTGGATGGGTTGCATGACTTGCATATTATTGTATGAATTTGTGTAAGAGCTTATTTTCTTTTGGGATGGGGATTTATATACTGAGTCTCGGTGACTCGCCCCTTCCTTTACATTTTGTAGATCAGACTTAGATCGTGGATATGGAGCCGGAGTGGACTCAAGGTGGCCATGCACAACATTTGGTTTATTACAAATTTTTCCATTCAGACTTAGTTATTTTATTACATTTTGGTTTCCAGTTCTCTAATAAGGCCGCCTAAGTTTTATTTTGGGTTCTCTTATTTAGTTGATTTTATAGTTACAGTTTGAATATGGTGATTAAACTATGATTTGGATGTTTTCAAAAGCTAAAATAAATACTTGTTCATTTTACACACAATGACTAAGTAACTAATACGGAGTAACAGTATGACCACTAAATTTTCAAACCAAGTTTCGACAGATATTACACATTACAAAATACAACGACTTCCTTTTAAAACAAGTCAACAAAATAGTTTTCAAACGTTTTCTTCCCGTGGCACGCCAGATTTAGTTGTAGCGTTTTAACTGGGTTTGGGGTGTTACAAAACCTCTCACAATTCTCCCCCTATACGAGCATTCGAAAACAATTACACACAATAAAAAACTACCTCATTCACAAGGGATAAAGAACCCAACTCACACAACAGCTAATCCCAAATAAAAATTCACCTACCTTGAAACTTACTGAATCAGAACAGCCAACAATGAAATTGAAAGCAATGTAATTACGATTAGAGTAGAATTGCAAAGTTGGAGCAAAAGAACTAGAGTTTGACTTTAATTTTTTTTTGTTTGAAAAAAAAGACTTGCAAAAAGGGACGGCAGGAAAAAATGTGAAATATGGTGAGACTTTTAGGAGATATTTTTGGAATAAAAATGAAAATAAAAACTAACTGCCCTCACTTACCCTATTTTACAAAAATCCCAACAACTACGGTAACCTACAACCAACTAACAACTCAGAATTTAATTCCTAACCCAACACCACTCCATGCCCCCTTGGCAGAAAACTACAAAAAATAATACTCTTTTGTTCCCACTGAGATTTGAACCCAAGACCTCCAACTCTCCACCAAAGCCTTTAACCCTTGCAACAAATACGTATTTACGAAAAAAATGAAAAAAACAAAAGCTTAATATTTTTGGGATGATACAATTTAACCATTTATAACACATTATAATAATGATTCAATCTCAACCATACGAACATGCACAAAGCCTTACCTAATTCATTCAACCCTAGCATGTAACAGCCCGTTTTTAGAGTCAAATCGGAACAGTGGTTTCGAGACCACAAATTCAAGGTTAAAATATTTCTTTTATTATTTTATTAAAGTTTATAGCATGATATAATTATTATGTGAAATTTTTGTAAAGAAATTTTACTGTTTGAATGCTTAATTTAGATAAAAGGATTTAATCGCGTAAAATGCAAAAGTAGCATTCTATAAGTTTTGAGTGTCTCTTTGCTATGGTTTATTAAACCAAATGTCCTTATGATGTTATTATGCCATTGATATGGTTAATGGACATTAATGGCCTTATATTTGATGATTAAATAGTTTAATAACCAAGGGTAAAATGGTAAACTATGTATTAATGTGTAATTAATAAAAAAACATAAAAATTAGTGATATTATTCATCTTTCTCGCCGAAAATCAAAAGAAGAAGACCATTTGAAGCATTTTAGGGTTCGACCCTTTGTATTCTTGATTTAGGTATGTTTTGAGTTCGGTTTTTGATGATTTCTACGTTTTTGTGATCGTTGCTTCATATTTTAGCTAGCTCGTACCTTAATTTTTGAAATTGTTAATGATTTTATGAATTGCCATTGTTGAATGCTTGAGCTTTTTAATGGTTGGCAATGGATTTTGATTAATTGTTGATAGTTAAACTAATTTTGTAAAGTGATTTTTGACAAACATGCAAAATACGAATTAAATTGTGAAATTGTAAAATGTGGTGTTTAAAAGTGTGAATAAAATGGAATTATGGGCTGCTAGCTAGTAATATGAGGAAAATTCAACTAAGCATGTAATTGTATTAAATTGCATAAATTTGTAATTTTATGTGAAAAGTACTAAATTGTAAAAATGTGAAAAGTATAGGGGCAAATGTGTAAATTACCAAAATTATGTATTAAGGGCTAAATTGAATTAATTGAACATTGAATGTACTAAATTTGATAATATATAGATCAAGATAAGCCGAGATCGAGTTTAGATCGGGGAAAAGAAAAGATCGATGAATAGCACATAGTTTTTATCCGAGCAATACGAGGTACGTTCGTATAATTATAATTGAGCTTTTAAATATTTTTATTTATTTGAAATGCATGTATATGATTGAGAAATTGATATACTTGGAATACGAATGCCTAATTGATATATATTGATGGTTACCGAGCCCCGTTTGAACCGTAAGAATTCGTAGGATACGAGTGACATGTCACTAGGGTTACCGTTTTGGTTGAGCTCCTGCATTTGTTGCGAACTCACCACAGCTCATATGAGCTTACTGTTATATCAGCTTGTAAGAGCTTACTATTCTTAGCTCGTATGAGCTTATTGTTTTAGCTCATCAAAGCTTACTATTTCAGCTCAATAGAGCTTATTGTCCATCAGCTCAGGAGGAGCTTACCGATCATGGCTCGAAAGAGTGGAAATGATATTGAATTGACGGATTACTGATGTATATCACTTGAGTATTCTTTGAAGTTCTAATAGGTTCAATGGGCCTAAATACTATTTATATTGATGAGTACGGTTATTAAATGAATTACTGTTTATACGATTGAAAGTAAAATGTTATATATGATGTATATGATGTATGTGAGTTTAATATGATACAATGTATTGAGTAATTACATTGAGTTAATGGATGGTTTCATGTAGTTTAAATGACTAACATGTGATGAATGATTGTGTTTAGGCATTTGGTAATTGAATTCATTACACCTTAATTATTGCTTTGATTAGGTATAAATGGTAAGTTTATTTCTAAATTATATGGGCTTACTAAGCTATAAAGCTTACTCTGTTTCATTTCCTTGTTTTATAGAGGTTCGATAGCTCGCTCGTTTCGGACAAGTCAGAGTTACACATCACACTATCCAATTACCGATTAGTACTTTTGAACTTGTGGATATATGTAAATATGGCATGTATAGGCTAGTTATAAAGATGATAGTTATGGTTACTTGAGATTGTAAGTTTGGTATAATTTGTGTTATAAATCTAAGCCATGTGATTTGGCTAAATTTGATATTATGTTTTGGTAAGTGTTAGAAGGAATGAAAGTATGCAAATGTGTCTTGTTTTATGGAAGACATATGAGTGGAAATATGTATGATATTAGTTAAGTATTTGAATACTATGTGGAATTGGTATCATATGTGTATGAAGTGCTATGAAATGGCTACCTATTAGATTATGAAATGTTGTCATTTATGCTTGTGTATGCTTGTGAAAATAGGGTGGCAAATTGGCTTTGCAAATAGCCTATTTTTGTCCACACGGGTAGGGACACGGGTGTGTGTCTCAGCCGTGCGTGACACATGGTCATGTTACACGGCCGTGTGTCCCTTGGTGTTAAAATGGAAATGAAGTCAGTATGCTCCATACGGCCTCACACACGGACGTGTGGTACAAGTCAGTATACCCCCTAAATGGCACATGGCCTAGCACATGGGCGTGTGACTTGGCCGTGTTGATAAGTTAGTATACCCTACAGTTTTGGCCTTGTTGATAAGTCAGTATCCTCTCCAGTTTTCACACGGCCTGGCACACGAGCATGTCCTCGGCCATGTGACACAAGTCAGTATGTATGCCCTATTTTCACACGGGTTAAGACACGGGCATGTCTACTACCCGTGTTAGGCACACGGCCTATTCACACGGGCGTGTGATACTTGAAAGGTTGAAATTTTTCTAAGTTTCCAAAATTTTTATATGTTACCGATTTAGTCCCGAATGCATGATTTAAGCTTTGTATGCTCGATTTAAGTAAATATTCAATGTGAATGAATGATATTTATTGAAATGAGATGATATTTGTTAAATGATTATTCTGAACTGAGTTACAAGTCCGGTAATGCCTCTTAACCTATTCCGGCTACGGTTACGGGTTAGGGTTGTTACATAGCATGTACATACCATTCATTTACTAAGTATATTTCAAACATGCCAATTAATCTTTAGAAGCAACATTACATAATGACTAAGTCCAACTTTATCACTTTCGAAAATTAACTTCAAAATTCATGATTCAAACACACAACTATATAGATAACATATAACCATTCAAAATAAAAACCATAGTCAAGAACCAAAATATCAACATTCAAGATTGCAAAAAATGAATCGCTTGTATACATGCCACAAAATTGAGTTTTAAACTATAAAAAAGACTACTGAATCAATATTGGGATAGTGTGAGCTTCTCGACTGTAACACCCCTAACCCATAACCATCGTCGAAATAGGGTTAAGAGGCATTACCGAACATTTCAAAACATTTATAATCATTTAACATCTTAACATAACAATTCACATTCATAGAGTCCCTTAATTAGGTCTAGAAGACCTTAAACATGCATTAGAAAGGGGTCGGGACTAAACCGAGCACATGCAAATTTTTCTGAAACTTAACATTTTTCAAAGTTACAGAGGTCACACACCCGTGTGGGCAGGCTGTGTGCCTCACACGGCCTCAGACACACCCATGTGTCCAAGCCGTGGCAAAACAGGGCATACATACTGACTTGTCCACACGCCCGTGTGCTTCACCCGTGGTCGACACTGACTTATTTCACACGGCCAGTCACACGCCTGTGTGTCCAGCCCATGTGCGAATCTGACCTATTTCAATTTGCAAACTTAAGAGACACAATCGAGCCACACGCCCGTGTGCTCAACCGTGTGGGCAAATATAGGCCATTTGCAAGGCCAATTTGCCACCCACACTTTGGTTTACACCTACAAGCATTAAGCCCATCCAAAATCATACCTCCAATGCATTTAAGACATACCAAAACATGCATATTTTACTTCTTAACAACATCATTCACTTCATATACAAAACTATCTCAATCATACTAATCAAAATCACCAGCATCACAATAAAGACATATAAATCATTTATCATTTTAATCCAATTCAATTCATAGCAATTCTTTTCATATCATTTCCCAAATCAACCATAAAACTTACCATAAATTGACCATTTCATTAGACCAACCATGAGCTTACCATACCAAATTATGCATCATGAAGCATAAGCTACTCATTCATAAACATATTCATTATCAAGCCATATTACATGGCTATATTTACTCAACTCAAAACATCATCCAAATACTCTAGTCTATACATGGCATACTTCAAAATATACAACTTCAAAAGATACCAAAAGATAATTCGATAGTGTGGTGATGATCCTCGACGATCCCCGAGCTTCTTATAGCTTTAATAATCTATAAAACAATCAAACAAACACACACACAAAGTAAGCTTTCATAGCTTAGTAAGTCATAAGCAAATAAAGAACAATTAAACATTTTGCATTTAAAACAACTAACCAAAATCACATATACATTAACCAAATACACAATTAACATGTTTACAACTAAAATATTATCACATTTACAATATTCATATAACATCAACTTTCAAACTCACATATACTCATAAGCACATATAAATTTATCTTTTACCATTACCAATTCATGTATTCATCATAATTACATACTTACCTTATTCTCATATACAAATTACAAAAACTCATACCTGAATCTTTTAGTTCATTTTCACATCTGATCTCATCTCAATAATGCCCGTTGAACCATTTGGAATTAATAAGGATACTCGGATTGTCGGAAAGCTCGTACAATACCAACGTCCCAAACGTGGTCTTACATGTATTCACATATCGATGCCACTATCCTAGACAGGGTCTTACACGAATCAAATACAATGTCAATGTCCCAAACATGGTCTTACACGTAAACACAAGTCAATGCCAACGTCCCAGATGTGGTCTTACATGAAAACTAATATCGGAATCCTATGTCATGACATATGTATCCTAACTATTCCTAAGGTTCGTACGGGACTTTCAGACGTCTTATCTCGATCATTTCAAGCTCGCAATAGTTCTCTCATACTTAATCATTTCAGTATATTCATTTACAAAAATAACAATTCAATTTGGCACTATTAAAATAGATACAATAGAATTTAATAACATTTATTTACTTATGAACTTACCTTGGATATTGACGGATCAAATCGACTACTCGACTACTTTCGACTTCCCCCGATCTAATTCCGATTTCTTTCGTTATTGATGTAAATAAATTTAAATTTAATTAATTTAATCACACATTCATTCAATTTAATCGCAAACACATATTTAGGCATTTTTTACGCTTAAGCCCCTAAAATTTACATTTTTCACAATTTAGTCCTTATTTCACAAAACACAAAATACACATAATTTCACTACTTCATGCTTAGGCCGAATCTTCCTCATGCTCATACAAGTCCATACATTTCATTTATTTCACATTTTAGTCCCCCAAAATATAATTTTCACAATATAGCCCAAATTACTCAAATTCATTAAAAATCCAAAGACAAAACATTATAACCTATCACATATCTTTCATATTTCATCATCAACTATCACAAAGCTCAAGCATTCATCAATGACACATCTCAAAATCATCCTCAAATTCTAAAATTAAGACATAGGCTTGATAAAACACAAAGCAACGATCACAAAACTTAAAAATTATCAAAAACTAAGCTAAATACATACCTTAATCAAGCTTATACAAGGCCGAACCCTAGGAACTCTTTTTCTCTTAAAATTCGACAATGGTGATGAAAAGATGAACACTTTATGTTTTGTTTTATTTTTATTTACTAATTTAGCTAATTACTAAACTAGCCTTTTTATTTTCATTTGAAATCCACTATCTTAAGGCATTTTTGTCCGTCAAATATTCATATGGTTTAATAACAACATAAGGACTCCATACAATAAAAGTCATAGCAAATAGATACTTTTACATATAACATGCTAATTTTGCATCTTAGGCATTTAGTCCTTTTATCAAATTAAGCATACAAACGGATAATTTAAATCACAGAATTTTCACACATATAGATTCACATACTATAAGCACGGAAAATAACATTTAAATATTTTTTTGACTCAGATTTTTAGTCCCGAAACTACTATTTCGACTAGGGTCTAAACGGGACTGTTACATCGACGATCCGCCTGGCATGTTCTGCAAGTTAACACTACAAGGAAAAAGGAAACAAGGGAGTAAGCATTACAATTGCTTACTAAGTTCACAGGTATTAAAACCAAGTAACTTACCTTAGGTTATAATTATACGCTACATGCTACCTAGCTTGGTAAAGTTTGCCTATCATGGCGAATCACATATAAAAAATGTGAGTTCAACATTTATCATACTCTATATTAACTGAATCATGTAACATTCCAATTCACTTAATTCAACATTTCAGTATCATTCATAAAACAAACATCATTTAATCAATTCATTATCTTAATCATATCATACAATTTATTTACTCGTAATACTTTTCATTTCAAATTAATGCCAAACATTATTTTTCATTTCATAGTTTGAATTCTCAATCAAATTCATATCTAACCATATAAACTTCATTCCCATTTCATATCAGTTCATCTTTATACCAAATATATATCAATTGCCAATTCAATATCAATTACTACTTCATTTCATAATACGAATTACAAATCACATACAATCTCAATTTCCAAATTCATGAATTCATTGAATATAATCAATTTGTAACAACCTGCTCGGTGGAGTCTCTGTATATGGTAATTTTTTAGTGTGTTATTGGTAAAATAAGGATAGATATGAGTAAGTAAAGTGTTTGTTTTGACTTAGTATAGGATTTTGTGTGATGTGCCATTTGACAAACTCTTTGTTTTGGCATGTTACACAATCAATGTTCCCAAGTCATTCCACAGTTTCATATTTCATGTCTCATTTCACTTCCATTTCACATCATTTACCATTTCAAATATCAAAAATTTTGTTTTTACGATTTATTCTCCTATTATCAAGACTCAAATTCAGACGGATACACAGATGCAACCAACACACCAGATTGGCACTCAATGCCTTATCGGATAAATACGAAACAAATAGTTGCGTTGAATGCTATTAATAATTTTGAAACCTATTGTCTCACTGGTATAACCAGAAAAAAAATGGCACCCAATGCCTCCTGGACTCGTAGTCGAAGTGACCCTGAACTTTTCCTATCCTATGTCATGTCAACTATATCCGACTCTGCTCGAACAATTAATAGGGTATTCATTTCATATTTCATTATCAACTAATACCTCAATTTACATTTGTTTTCATCATGAGTACATATATCCAACATATGGCATCAATAAATCATCTCAATATATGCTCAATTTCACATTATAACATTATATTATACTATCACTTGTATTCAAATTAGTCATTATCACTATCAACCAGTCTAAATCAAATCAAGCCAGCTCATTTCATCAAATCATCACTTCATCACATAATATATCATATTTCAGTCCAATTTAAGGGTCAATTCCATAATTATTTTAATTTGCAATTCATTGTATTCAATTTACTTCTCTATCCCACCTTTTTTTATCGAATCGTAAACAATTAAAATTTTAATTAAACATATTACAATTTTATTTCTAAATGCATAAAAATTTAACACAAACATACCATATGAACTTACCTAGTCTAGAAAACAAACAAACAACTCTCTAAGGGCTAATCAACAACTTTTGTCATTTTTTCATTTTTTTTCAATTTGGTCCAATTTTCGATCTATTCAATTTATCAATTCCAAATATCTTATATAATTCTATTATAAGTATATATATCATTTTAATTTTTTTATTCGAATGCCCCCTAAATTTTTACATTTTATTCAATTTAGTCCTTAAAACCAAACTTATCATATATTTTGAATTTGAACTCCAAATTTTAAACCCACTTAAATTATGTCCATATGTAGCCTCCTATTATCACAATTTATAAAAAAAATTCATACCAATTTTAAGATATTCACAATTTAGTACCTAAATTCAAAACTAACAAAATTTACTTAACAAATGAATCCTATTTCATTTCTATTCTTAAAAATCTACCATAAACATTCAAAATCTTGAAATAACATCAATGAAAACTTCTTAAATCTTTGATATTTTTTAAAATGGAGGTACGGATTAGCTAGACCTAGCTGCAATGATCTCAAAAACATAAAAATTAAAAGAAATAAGTTTGAAAAAGCTTACCATGCAAGGTCTTAGGCTTGAACGAAGCTTGGATATTCAACAACGGTGTTTTAGGTTTCTCCTATCCAGTGGAAGAAAAA
Source organism: Gossypium australe (assembly GCA_005393395.2). NCBI lineage: Eukaryota > Viridiplantae > Streptophyta > Magnoliopsida > Malvales > Malvaceae > Gossypium > Gossypium australe. The sequence goes on along the minus strand of CM016618.1, from coordinate 63,085,050 downwards.
AAAATGAAGATGACGTTTTATGTTTTCATATTTTGAACATTTATTAACCTTATTTTAATATTAAAATTAACATGCAAATGGCAAATTATGAAGCATTAACCATCCAAGCTAACTTATTATTACCTAATTGCCATTTAAGTCCCTTAAATGATGTCATCTAAACCTTTTAATCAATAAAAATAAATAGCAATCCACTTTTATGATTTTTATGATTTAATCCTTTTTCCTTAATTAATTAATAAATCATCAAAATTACCTGACCAAACTTCAATCCGTTTATACAAAAAATTCATAAATATTTAATAAAAATATTTACAAACTCGGTTTATGGAAGCGATGTTCCGATACCTCATTTCCCAAAACCACTGACTTTCGGTACGGACTAGTTGTACCTTGACTAACTAACCAATTAATAAAATCTAATAAAATCAAAATTCACTATAACATCATATTTAACTTGTAAGTATTAAATAATAATATTTATGGACTCACTCATCAGAATTGTGGTCCCAAAGCCACTGTTTTCGACACCATTGAAAAACGAGTTGTTGTATCAATGTTTAGGTTCACCAATACTTCAGGGTTAAGTACCAATACTTGGTCCCAAGTACTGTTACCTGGGTGTCATGTATCGATAAATGCTTCCTTATTTTGAAAGTTGACTACTATTTGCAGAGGTATTGATACCAAAGATCTAAGTATCGATACTCTAAACAATAGGTATTGATACCACGACTTGAGGTTCCGTTACTCAAGTCCAACATTGCATATTCTAAGCCAAAATAAACCAACCAAACATGCACCATAATACCAAAACGTGTTAAACGTGAAACCAAAGCATCACCAACATATTTGGAACTCCAATTCACAATCAAAACTAACTTATTAGGGAGCATGCATAAACTAAATTGACCATCTTAGTAGATGAATGAGTAAAACAATCGTATTTTGCACATTAAAACCTTAACGCAATTGAAATCAAAGTCATGTCAAGATGTTGTATGAGCCAAAATTTGTTTAAAGAACTTTCATGAAACTTATGTCGTTTTATGCCATAGTAAAAGGCTTAAAATAGAATTTATCTTAGGTACATGCCGGTGCTACATCTTAAACTTGGTTTAGTCTTTAAGAAACAGATAGTGCAGAGACTCCAGCAAACTGATGTTGCTTTACTAATAAATCCCTCGAGAACTTCACCTATGATCTGCATATGAAACAACAAATCCAAATGGTAAGTTTTCCTCTCAATGGTGTTCAAATAAATTCTAATAAATACTAGACAGATAACCTAAATTTCCAACATACTAACAAGAATCATACAACATTTAGTCTAAAAATAAACATTTAATCAACACAAACTTTAAGTCTGATTACTAAGTAAGAGATTCTCATTAAGCACCAAATCTATAATATTCAATATGACTTTATTAAAGTATTATCAACAAACATTACAACATTTTATTCTAACACACAAATCAACATTCTTTTTAACTTTTAGCCTATTCAATCATATGTGGGAAAACCATGTCGGATACACGAGTATCCATCCAAACCCTGTAAAAATATGATAATTATGTTTAGCGATACTCCGGTGTGTGAAGCATGAATAAGACAAGCATACTCCATAATGCGTAAAGCACAACAATACAACACTCCTGTAACATCCTGAAATTGTGGGGCTATGCATTTAATGTGTGGTTATGTTTAATGTGAGTGTTAGGGGTCCAGAATGGGCTCAGGGTTGGGCAGAGGCCTTAATCGAATTTTCTGTTTGGACACTCTAGTGGGAAGCCTGGTAAGATAGGGCTTAAAAGATGTTATCTATGTTTTAAAATACAAATGGGCTTGTGGCCCAGTGGCAAAGTGGCACCACTTAAAAGCGGGGAAGTGGCGTCAACTGAGGAGGCCCAAATTCAAGTTGCATGAAGCCCAACTATTTTAATTAAAATTGGCATTAGGGTTTTATTCTCCCATTCTCTTCTTTATTTTCGGCATTTAGGGTTTTCATCTTATCCCTTTTCCTCATTTTCTGAATAAAAGCCGAAAACTCCCTTAAGCATTCTTTCTTTTCACATTTGTCTACCATAGCCGAATCTGCCCTAGCCTTGCCGAAATTCTTCTTTTTCCTATACCGTTCCTATCACTTTTTTACGTTTGATATTACTCTTTTCTCTCAATCATCTCCTTCTCAAAAGCTGAAACTTCATAGATCTCTTGAGATCATCTTTTCATTTTGACCTTCTCAAAAGCCGAAACTTTATAGATCTCTTGAGATCATCTTTTCTTTTTGACCTTCTCAAAAGCCGAAACTTTATAGATCTCTTGAGATCATCTTTTCTTTTTGATCTTCTCAAAAGCCGAAATCTTCTAGGAGTTGCCAAATTCTCTGTAAAGGTAGGTGCCGATTTCTTCTAATCTATTCTTTTTCTCTTTCGATTTTTAGAAGACAAAGCCGAAAGGCTAATGGATTATTGGTTTCTTGCGTTTACGTGTCGGGCAACATTCAGGAATTGAAGTAGATCGCTTAGATTTAAAAGCCAGAACCGTTAGTCTCTGAACCTCATATCTCTCTTTTCGGGATTTCAAGGTAAGGGGTTCTCTTTAGATTCGCTATCATAATTGTGATCTTAACCATATGTTATGATAAGGTCTTTTAATGGAGTCAAATATCGATCAGGAGAAGGAGGGGATTGGATCTGTAAAACCAATCCCTAAGTTTAAGAAACGAGCGGTGTCAGTAGTTCAGGATTGGCCACCGGGTTGTGGACCGATGTCAGAACAAAATCTTAGACAGTTAGTAGTCGTATCGGCTTCTGATAGTGTCGACATAGAGGGTCTCGTTTTGACTGTAATCAGGTGTGTAGATCTCTAACACACTAATTAATCTGTACTAAATATATGTTATGGGCTAAAAGCAGGAAAAAGGCTGTATAGTAATCTGTACTAAATATATGTATGGGCTAAAAGCCGGAAAAAGGCTGTATAGACAATCGTATTACCCAAAAAGGGTAGGCAAGGGATGCCGGGTATGTAATCATAGAAACTTCTCTATGTGTATCGATATATGTGATACACTGTGAACTTTTAGGTAGTTTATTGTTTTGATTCTGCATGTATGTATGCATGGGATGGGGTTGATATGATGAAGGGGAAGAGCATGTTAATAGGTCACTTGGTGATCGGTGGTTAAACCACGAATTATAAAGTTAGGTCACAATAGTGATCGGTGGCTAAGCCACATTAAATTCATTCCTGATTGCTAGGAATCGCCAGCATGACTGTCGATATGGTGTGTAGCGGTTGGTGGGTTGATTGTAGAAATCCCCAAGGTGTGATGGCTGGTACGGGCTGGTGTGTAGTGGATGGACTATTAGGTTTGGGTTGGGCCATGATGCATGTAAATATTTTGTTGCCATTGTGTATGGGCTAAGGCCCATAATGTGTTTGTGGGCCCCAAGCTTTTGATGTGTTTTTAGGATTTGCACACTGAGTCTTGGTGACTCACCCTTTTATTTTCCTGACTTTTCAAATGAGCAGTAGATCATGGCATGGGAGCCGAGGCAGACTCGAGGGGCCATCAAGTTTTATTTCCATAAATCATTTTTCCGTTTTTCTTTAAGTTTTAATTTTGGGAATGTTTATGTAATAAGGCCCATAGCATAGGTTATCAATTTATATTTGTTAATGTCCTCATTCTTTATAAACTTATGTTCTAAGACTTATTCATAAGAAGAAATAAAGATGGAATTTTCAAACAAGTCATTTAAAAAAAAACTTCATAGGTTTTCTACAAATAACACTTATTTAACGAATACCTACTTAAACAAACCGAGATTTCAAATCCCTTCAATGAAAAGTTTTCAACTATTAATCCGTTGCATACCAGATCTGGTCGTGACGTTTGGGCCGGGTTTGGGGTGTTACAACTCCCAAGTATAATTAACATTGATCTCAATACTCTATGGCATGCCAATTATGCCTAAATAGTTTTCAACACCATTTACAAGGGTGAGTATTTATAAATTAAAATTTGTTTCTCATTTAAACAAATAACAAGTTCATTATTCATTAACTAAACAAACATATTCACAAATTATATATGCAAATATAAATATATATATATATATATATATTAATAACAAAAACATGCAATTTAACATATTTATACAATATTTTCTGATGGTAGAGAACATAGATTGAGGTTTCAAGCATTCAACACCTAAAATCAATCAATCCTCAACGATCTTTGATTTTTCTTTTGCTTTGGAGGATTCCACAACATATTTCGCTTCATTAACACAACCAAAACACTATTACAAATGAATTTATTAACAAACAAGCATCTAAAAACTCTATTAGACTAATATGACTGCGATTCAATGCGACAAAACCTCTCGCTTTGATACCCAATAAAAAAATCCTATCGAAAGTAAACACAATTTCTTCTAAATTTGATTTCCAATGATTTAAAAACTAATTTTTTATCATTATCACCCCAAACTACCAAAAACTATGAAAATCAATCAAAGAATTGAACTCTCCACTCCCTAAGCAAGGTTCGATGAGAATGGGGATAGGAAGGGATATTGGGTTTCTATTCCAACAATGAAAAATCCATTTATTTTGGTTAGAAAATCATGGAAGGGATTGAAAAATCACACTTTATTACCTTCTTGGTTTGGTGAATTTGGTACAAGATTGAAGAAAGAACAAAGAAGAAAAGCTTTCTCTCTTTTGTTACCTAAGTTGATAGCACAATAGAGAAGAAAATACATGAACCTTTTTTTCAACTAGGCTTGGGGTTATTGGCCATTAGGTCGTTAGGGTAACTGCAACATAAACCTCTCTCTTCTTCCTAGATAGAAAATCTAATACTTGGAAATTGTATGACTGAATTTGAATTTTCTTACAAATTTGTTAATAGCCTAGTTTAATGAAATCCCAATCCAAACTAATTAATGGATATTGTCATTGTAAATTTACTTTTTACCAAATTATTTGAGTAATTTGATATCAATTCTTAGAAAAGTTCATGGTAAAAATTTTAAAGACATCGAAATTTTCAAGGCATTACAAGTCCATTCATCCTTTGTTTAGTTCTTTTCTTCTAATGGTATGAATCTTATCTAGCTTTTAACTCCTAGAGCTTAGATTTTTCAAAATGACATGCGTTGTATTTGCTCTTTCATAGTTGCCTCAAGTTTGGATCCTTTCTCATTTAGCAAGGAGTCCTTCCCTTGAAGTTTCTTCAAAAGCTTTTGGTTCTCCTATTTTAACATAGAGATTTCTTTAGTAAGTCTCACATTTATTTTGCAAAGTTGATTCTACTTATCAAGCATTGTCTTGTAAGTGTCCTTGAAATTTTTAGTGGATTTAGCATCACTGTCACTATAGTTGTCTGAGTCAGTTGAAACTTCAGCTACATAATTACTCAAGTGCTCCTCATCTTCTTCTAGTTCAATAAAAGAATCATTATCACTTGAAGTCATGTGCAAAGATTTCTTCTTGGTTTGTAGTGTATTGGTATACTTTACTTGAATTTGGCCATATCTCTAGCACTCATGGCACTGAATGCCTTTATTTTTCTCATTGGGGCCTTTTTCATGGACAATAACAACTTTCCATTTTCCTTTATTTAAGTTATGACCCCTCTTAAAATTTTTTGTCTTTCTTGACTACTCTTTCAATGCCCTATTAAATTTCTTTGTAAGAATGAGCTTCAGATCTTGATGGTAGTTTCTTATTCAATTGCAACTAAGGATGCAATTTGCAAGGCCATTTTCTTTTCTTCTTTAACTTTACTTTTCTTAATGAACTCATCTATCCTCATCCATCAATGTATTTTTCCTTTTGCATAGTAGTCACATTGATAATAAAACATTCAAGTAGAGACCTCAAAACCTTTTGAACCAGCTTGGCATTCTTATACTCCTCACTAAGAGCAAAGACTTGGTTTGATGTATCTTATAGTTTTGCACATAATTTAAAGAATGACTCATCTTCAAGCATTTTGAAATTTTCAAACATGGTCAATAACATCTAAAGTTTGGATTGTTTGACAGTAGAAGTCCTTTAATGCAATATTTCTAATGTTGTCCAAAATTCATGAGAAATTGTGCACTCATATATCTTTTTAAAATCTTGAGATTCCATATCATTGAAGGTGACATTTAGTACTTTGTAATTTGCATTAGCTAGTTTACCTTATTTTATGGTCTATATGGTTCCTAGCTTTGGTATTTTCACTTCACTAACATCAGCAGTTGGAAGCTCCCAATTAGTAAGCATAGCTCTTCACGCCCTCTAATTTAGTAACTTGATAAAGACTCTTATACGAGTTTTCTAGTAGTAATAGTCGGATCTATCAAGCATATAGAGTCTTTACATCAAGCTACTTACATCTCGAAGCAATTCAATAAGATCCTCACCTAATACATCAAATGTGTAGCTTTGATACCAATTGATAATTTTAAGTTTCTTGCCAATTGTATGTTAAGCTACAACTAAAGAAACAAATGAAAGATGAAAGTAACAATGATGTGCATGAGAATTGATTACACAATTCATAACCCTTTTCTATGTCTACGAGGCTTTTCCTAAATTGTAATCCATCATGAATCAATAGTACAAGTCATCATTTAAGTTCAGCTCACCTATCAAGTTTCAACCTCACTTATTTACATTCACCTAGGATCACTCACCCACTAAGACTTTTCCCCTTATAAGCTTAGGTACAAACTGAATAACAATAGTTTGTTTACAACCAAATTACACTTTAACAAGTTCCAATAATGAACAGAATAGTGTTCTCTATAACTCGTAGATCATGCAAAAAAACAAGTTTATATGTATATGATTTAATAGACATGTAATCTTCCAGATAGTGTGATCGAATTATGAGATTGCACCTAAATTGGTCTTTAATAAGGAATAAAATAAAAAGAGATCTTCAATACTAAAACTTTTTCTAAAAAACAATATCTTTAACACCCTTCGCCAACCAATCGCCATGTTTGAGCTATAGGTTGCTACATTCGTTGCTGGAGCAACTACAGTCAAACATACAGTATGAAATCATCCTCACATGCAATTCAGTGTCGATCACATTCACGTTATGTTAAACAATCAATTTTTTTAATCGAACTTACGAAAGCTCTTTTATCAACCCGAGCACAAAATATGACCAAATATCAAAGCTATAAAAAATTCAGGCCTGACATCGTGATGTCATCTTTTCCACGTCAAGATGTTGCCAAATAGTTTGTCACATGGTGACCTTAAGCCACTCGATGTCGTGACGTGATTCATTGTTGGCCGACTTTGTGACTAGATAGGTTGGTCGTTGGGACTTGGACCCTATTTTTTGGTAAAAATGAACCATTTGGTACCTATTTCATAGTTTTAAACCAAACCTATTCATAAAATCAATGTAATACCAATTTCTTTTGACCAAAACACATCAAAACATATCAATTGAGTACAAACAATCACAATCAACTTCTTAAAAACATTCATTGCCTATTCAACAATTAGATTTAACATATCAATGTCATGGCATACACCCAAGTTATGCAATGCCTAAACTTTCCTTGGAATATGCCAATTCAGTTTCAAAACATGTTCAATTCATTCATAAACACTTTAATAGTTTATACACCTTAGTCAAGAACCAAATCAATCATTCACTAGCACATATCTCAAGCATGACAATAATATATACCGTTTCAACTAGGTATCAACCATTTCCAAATCATGTGATAAACTTTAATATAAACATATTTTAATCCCACATTTAGCATATTTTTGGATGATTTAAGCCTTGAATTATGGAATTTGGTGCTCTTAATCCTTTGTTTTCATGTTTTATACTTAGGAAAGCACCAGAGGATGAAAAGAACGAGAAACGGGCCTAAAACGGAGTAAATGGGTCATATCACGAAATCAACACGGCCTGGGCCCAAGACCACACGGCCGTGCCTTATTAACAGACCCGACATGGCCTAGCCACGATTCACACAGGTGTGTGCCATGGGCATGTCCCTGTCATGACAAAGAAGAGTTTCATTCAGATTAGGGTGCTTAGAGGCAAAGAAAGCCATTCCAAATGCCTATATAAACACCCTAGAGGCCAACCTTGAGGGGGACCAGTTAGGCGTCCAGTTAGGCCGAAGAGCCGAGCTAGAGAGGCCAGAATTGTGGGATTTACTCGAAGAAAGCCAGTTGATTCATCTCAAGAAGCCGGAGTTATACTCAAGATGGAAGATCTTCTCTTCAATTCCTTTAAGGGTTTTAGGGTTTTTCTTATGTTTTGTTTTATATTTTCTTCTGAGATGTATTCTTTTATGATTATGAACTAAAACCCTCAAATACCTGAGGGGGATGAAACCTTAGACGAATCTTGTTATTTTTTTCTGAACTATATGATAAATACTTGATTTGTTCTTAATTATGTGTTCTTAATTCTTGCTTTGATATTTCAGGATATTGGTTAAAGTATTGATGTGCTTAGGCAGTGGAGCAAAAGTCCCTGTTTAAGAGTAGATCTAGCATAATTAAGCGAAGTTGATCGCAACCCTAGAAATAGGATGACAAAAATCTGCCGGATTAGGGTCAAACCTAATATAGGAGTCCATAGATCGAGTTAGCGCAATTCTAGGGGTTTTATTTAGAAAGAGGTTTTAATTAATCAACCTAGGGTTAGACGTTAGTAGCCTCAAAACAGGTATTAATATAAAGTAGGGAATCTTACGGATCAAGTCAAGTGAATAAATCGTCTGGTTCAGAGTTAGATAACAAGTGAAGTCCAGGTGGATTCTTCCTCGGGTATTGTCTCAATCAATTGGTTTTCCCCACAAGTATTTTCCCGAATTCATTCTCTTTGTCTTTGCATCTTTAGCTTAATAGTTAGTTAATTTTAGATTAATTAATAATTCCCTTAATTCTTAGGCTAAATAATAAAAAGAAAGTTAGTATTAGTACTTTTGGTTCCTTTGGGTTCGACAATCCGGTCTTGCTATTAAACTATACTATTGTTCAATAGGTGCACTTGCCTCAGTCGTTGTCATAGTTAGTTTCTAGGCTTGATCATTCTTTTTATAAATTTTTAAGACTCTGACATACGATCATCATGCATTCCAAATTTGCATACCAAATGAATAGGTTCATGTTCTAACTTACCAAAAACATCCAACATTGCTAAGTCAAGTAACAATCAACCTATTTGCTATGAACAATGTAGTAACCCATTTTGCCCGGGCCCGTCTAAATAAAACAAAAAATAAAAATAAAAATAAAGTCCAGTTTGTTTACAAACCAAAACAGATTAGACCCACTATCTCAGGCCCAAATTACACCCTCTGACTCAATATCAGAACCTGTTACACTTAGCCCAAACCACTAAACTACCCAGCAGCCCGCAATTAACTAAACCCAACTAACCCCCTAAACAGACCAGATACGAATGGCCCAAAATGGCCCAATGTTTAGGTGAAGTCATCAGAGACTTAGGGTTACCAGGAAACCCTAGGCGTCGCAAGCCTCAGACCCAGTATCCCAATCGTCGCGCTGCAATAGCTGGAGCCCAATCTTCACGCCACGATCATCTCCTCACACTGCCTCAGTCCACAAGCCCCGCCGCCATCAACGCTCCTTGTTGCCAGTATCTTCGCGTCTCACCTGCACAAAAAAGGAAAAAGACTATAGCAAATATGGAAAGAGATAAAATGAAATCTTTATTTCCTTTTTTTTTACTTCATTTTTCGGGTTATAAAACCCTAGAGCAAACTTGTAAACAAACGGATAGGCAGAGACACCAATAGAGAGATACACAAATATTCATACACACACAGAATAAAGATACCAAAATATTCTCAAAAAATCAGAGCAATAAACATACAGAACCAGTTTCGCAAAGGTGATTTCTGATTTTGTTTATTCGTTTTTATTTTTTTAATCTATGCATGTTCATATGTTAAAAAGTGTTTTAAAAAAGAAAAAGACTATCTTTTTACCTGAGAGCCGCCGTGGGTGACGGTGCATGCGGCGCGTGGAAACAATAGTCGGAGATCTGACAATCGGAAGCCCAAAAACGATTTCAAAGAAGTTTTTTTTGAAGTTTTTCTTTAAAAACAATCTTAAAAATGATTTTTTTAATTGGTTTTCGACTTTTATAATGATGCAGAAACGGCGTCGTTTCTGCTTAATTCAATTGGTATAAAATGGCGCCGTTTTGAAGGAGGATCCGCGCGTTGACTCGACCAAGCTCTCAGGACCCGCGTGTTTTATGAAAAGGGAAAATTTGCGGTTTCAGTCCTTCTATAATTTAATTAATTTTAATTCAGTCCAATTTAAATTTCTATTTTTTATTAAATTAATCCTAAATTTGTTTTTGTTCTAATTTAGCCCCTCGATCGATTTTAAAGGCTGAAAATCAGAACGATGTCGTTTTTAAAATTCGGAATAATTGCTATATTAATCCTTATAATATGATTTGTGTTTTAATTTTATTTCTTTTATATTTATTTTTAATCCTTTCTTCTTTGTTTTTATTTTATTTTATTATTCTAATACTATATTATTTTTATTATATTAAAATCTTATATGATTTTTATTATTTTATTAACTTTGTAAATTGTATAAAATTCGTATATTTATTTTTTACATATGTATTAACCTTATTTATATATAAAATTATTACTACTTATTTTATATGGTTTAATATTATTTATATGATGTATTATTTTATAATAGTATTATTTATTACATTATTTTTATTTTTTTATTTTATATAGATATATATTAAATCATTTTTTAAAAAAATCATTTTTATCAAATGTTTAAATATATTATTCCCTTTTTTGTTTGATTTTATTATCTCATGAAAGTCTTATTAATTGCTATTTATTTTACATCACATGTTTATTTATTTATGTTATTTTAGTTGTTTATTATTGTTTAATATGATGCTTTATTTATTCATGAATATTATTCTTTTATTATTTATTGTTAATATAATTCGTATAATTGCAATTGATATGTGTGCTATAATTTCTTACTCAAATCATTTTTTATAAAAGTACCTTTTGAATTAAAACATTTTATTCAAAGCTTTTTAAAAACGATGATATGAGATATTTGGGAACTTCAAGAAAAATTGTGCCCTAACTTACCGGGTTTCGATTTTTCTCGTAGGACTTAAAATATTAAATATCCCTTTTCTTTTAAAATAGAAATTTATAAATTTTAAATTAAAAAAAACTATTTTTGAGAGTTCAAAACATTGCATCCTAACTTACTAGATATGATGTTTTGTGTCTCGATGTAGGAATTTTCCAAATTAAAAGCGAGTCGAGTTTCGAAGTCGTGAGGTGTTGTTTCCTAACTTACTGGATATAACATTTTATTTCTTTGAAATAGGTAAGTCTTGGTTTTCTAATAAAAGGATCATATTTTAAATTTTTTTATTTTCAACATTCGGACATGATTTTATCGATTAGGTACCAAATTTTGGGCGTTACGAGGGTCCTAATCCTTCCTCGTACGTAACCGACTCCCGAAGCTATTTTCTGATATTTCATAGACTAGAAACAATGTTTTGAAATAAAACGTTTTATAAGGTGATCCAATTACACCAAAGTAAAAAGGGATTGGTGGTGGCTCCCGTTTTTGTTTTTAAAGTCGATCCATGTTTTTAAAACCGATTTTTCATGTCCTTTTGTTCAAATTTTAAAAATACGATTTTAAAAATTATGTTCCTTTTTATTGCATGTGGTTCTATTTTTATAAAATGTCTTTGCATTGCATTGCATGACCACTGTGGTCACACCCTTAAGTGGGAGTGAGAAGCTACTCCTTCGTGAGGTTTTCACCTCTGTGTAGGATAGTGAATCACTTTCGGGATACATCCGTACATGTGTCTTCGTGAGGTTTTCACCTTCATGCATCCATAGGGAAATGTATTCCCCTGAACTGAACTCGATCCATATGAGCCTATAATGGGTGATGATCGAGGAATCTGCTGGTTCGGGTACCTCAACTTTAGAGCTAAAATCGCATATAGAAAACCTAAGAACTTACCCTAAGTAGAGCTATACCAAACTTTAGTAATTACCCAGATAGGTGTTAGTACATTTTACTTGCATTATATCTTATTCTGCGGTACTAATTGGTTGTGTTTATTTTTGTGCATGTCATTTCATATTTTAAGGGGTATCGATTCATGGTTAGTTTCTAAGTTAGAAAGTTGTTTATGGAGAACGAATTCCTTGATAAAGTGGAGGACAATGCAGCCATCCGTAAGTGGTCAGAGCAAACACAATTAGAGAAGGGGGATAGTCTAGCTGAGGGACACACATCAGAATCAGGGGATTACACTCGCATCAGTGTGACGCAGAACAATCTTCTGGAGTTAAGGGAGATATGGGATTAGTGGAGCAACGCGACCAAGCAGTTGTTTTACAGCAGCTATAGAGACTTGCCGTACTTGCTGGATATTCAGGTAGATGGACATTTATTTCGAGCTATTACTCAATATTGGAATCCTGCGTATAGTTGCTTTACTTTCGGAGGGGTCGATTTGGTGCCTACGGTAGAGGAGTACACAGCTTTGTTGCGATGTCCTAAGATTCAAGTTGATAAGGCTTACTCAAGGACTGCTAGTGTTTCGACCTTTCTGAGAAAGTTGATGAGCATTACGGGAATGAGCGAATAGTGGGTCACAGCTAGAATCAAGTAAAAAGGTGAGTGTAAGTGCATCCCTTGGAAAGTTTTGAAAGATTTGATTTTAGTACATCTCGATATGAAAAAGAAGATAGATGTTTTTGCTTTGAGTATATACGGGTTAGTAATTTTCCCTAAAGCATTGGGATATGTGGATGAAGCTGTCTCAGATATTTTTTATCGACTTGATAAACGAGTCACACCAGTTCCCGCAGTCTTGGTTGAGACATTTCGATCACTGAATGCATGTAGGAGAGCTAGCAAAGGAAGATTTATAAGATGTGCGCAATCGTTGTTGGCATGGTTCCACAGTCATTTTTGGAAGGTGGATAAGGTTTCCTATCGGGTCTTCTTAGAGAATTATTCCCCATTAAAGGAGGTAATGGCTACCTCGAGGAGAGATGACATATGAGAGGAAAATTGGACAGCGCTTCTATGCAATCTTCAAGACGAGGACGCTGAGTGGAGAGCTCCTTGGATGATTCCTGATGAGGTGCTGTATCGGTGTCGGAATTCTGATTGGGTCCCTCTACTTGGATTTTGGGGAGCCATTGGATATGCACCATTACTTGTACTGAGACAATTCAGAACAAGGCAGTTCATACCAGCTACACATGGGTTGGCTCAGAGTGAGTTTTCGTATAAAGGAGAGAGCTACAAGAAAAGGGATAAGGAGATCTCCAATGCTTGGAACCAGACTCGTCACATAAAGAGAGTGGATGTAAGCCCGATGACGACCCCAGAATATAGTGGATGGTTGAGTAGAAGAGTCAATGACAATCTCTTTATGCCAAGCCTAGAATGTGCTCGATTGAATGATGAATATGTGCGAGTAATCCCATCAGAGTTAGAGATAATAAAACAAGATTTCGAAAAGCAGAATTCAGAGCTCAGAAAGAGGATAGAAAAGCTCGAAGAAGAAAAGATGTATTTGAGGCTAGATGTGGATGTGCAGAAATCTGAGGCCGAAAAAGTAAGAAAAGAGAAGAGGAAGATAGAGGAAGATCGAGATAGCTTGAAGACTGAATATAAGAGAATGTATCTATCGATGAAGAATGTTGGATTGGGGAAAACTTCGCAACAATGGCAATAAGAGGTTCAAGAGGAAAAGGCCAAAGCTGACTATTGGAAGAAAAAATTTCAAGAAATGCAAGCACAAAATGAAGCCTTAGAGAAGAGTTTGTCAGAAAGTTGAGGTGAAAAAGAAGTACTAAAAGCTAGAGTCACTGAATTGGGAAGGTCTCTTCATCATCATCAAAGTCGTAATTCTGTAGCTGAGTTAAAGTCAAGCCTGAACAAAATTGAAGAAATGAAGGACAAGATTGAAGAGTTAGAATCAGCATTGCACAATTGTGAACTCCGAATTGGGCTTTTTGAAACAAAAGAAGGGCATTTGAAGGAAGAGCTCCACCATTCGCACGATCAAGTTAGAAACCGGGATTATCTAATGGAAGAAGCCATAGTTCAGATTCGAGAGGTAGCTGATCACCTACAGACTTTGGCAGCGCAGGCTGACGTATTGAGCATGAAGTATGAGCTACAATCAGCTGGTAGTCAAGAGCTAGTTTCGCTATTAGGGAAAATTAAAACTTTAGGACTTAAGGCGAAAGCATATTTGTAATCTATTTTATGTAAAGGATTTTGTTTTCTAATAAAGTTTTTTACAGTGAAATTAAATCAGAATCGATTCCTCTTTGCATTCATGCATTTGCATTACATAACATCATATGTATTCTAATTCATAGAGAGAGTCTACTTAGTCAAAATTATAACAGAGAGAGAGGTGAGAAAGAAAAAGGGAAGGAAAATCTGGAAGCTGAACACCCTTACGGCAGACGTGCTAAATCAAAGAAAATGGACCAAAGACTTGAACAGTTTCAAAGAGACATGCAAGACCAGATGCAAGAGCAGATGGCAAAACTCCAACAAGAAATGAAGGACCAAATGTTGGAAGCCTAGAGAAGCATGATGGCTCAAATGGCCCAAATGATGTGTGGTATAATGGATAAGGGAAAGGGTCCCCTAGTTAATGCTAAAGACAACGAGGACTTTCCTAGGGGATTCACTCCACCACATGTGCAAACACAGCCTAAAGAATATCCCAGAAGGCCACCTATCACAGTTAGGCCTCAGCAAGGGCAAGCTGACACTAGAGTGCCCATGAATTTTCAAGTTGGCATAGGATCCAACCTAGGGGATAATCCCGCTAATCCTGTTATTCCTAATCTGGACATAGCGGAGAGAGCTGTAGATGGTTGGAAGGAAAATTCAAGGCGTTGGAAAATACCGACCATCACACTGGTATTGATGCAAAGGATTTGAGTTTGGTCCCAGATTTAGTGCTTCCTCATAAATTTAAGATGCCGAAATTTGAGAAGTACAATAGGACTAGCTGCCCTGAGGCCCACATTACTATGTTCTGCAGGCGCATGACTGGTTATGTGAACAATGATCAACTATTGATTCATTGTTTCCAAGACAGTTTGTTGGGGCCAGCGTCTAGGTGGTACAATAAGCTCAACCGTGCTAACATTAGCTCCTAGAGAGACTTGGCCCAAGCCTTCATGAGGCAGTACAATCATGTCACAGACATGAAGCCTGATCGAATCATGTTGCAAAACATGGAAAAGAAATCAAACGAGAGTTTCATGCAATACGCACAAAGATGGAAGGAAGTTGCCATGCAAGTTCAATCGCCTCTCTTGGAAAAGAAAACCACCATGCTGTTTATCAACACTTTGAGGGCACCTTTTATCACCCATATGATAGGAAGCACCACTAAAAGCTTCGCGGATATAGTCATGGCGGGTGAAATGATTGAAAATGCCATAAGAGGTGGCAAGATCGAAGCGGGAAAAACCACTAGGAAATCTGCTCCTAGGAAAAAGGATAATGAGGTGAACAATGCGAGTACGTACAACAAAGGGTACTCAAAGGTAGTTACTGTTAGTCAGCCGAAAGTAGTCACTACCGGGCAATAAGGGTCGACAAGACAAGAATCAAGCCTCAGGCAAAATGCTGAAAAGATCCAATTTATGCCAATTCTAATGACGTATAAGGAGCTATATCATACTTTATTAGAGGCACGTGTGGTGTCCTCATATTATCTACAGCCGTTACAACCCCCGTATCCTAAATGGTATGACTCAAACGCCCAATGCGATTACCATGCAGTAATAACGGGGCATTCAATAGAAAACTGTACTGCCTTCAAAAAGGTAGTTGAGAGGCTTATTAAGTTGGGATTTTTCAAGCTTGATGATACACCTAATGCGAAGAACCCATTACCCAATCATGGAGATAAGGGGGTAAACGCAATTGGGGAAAATCTTGTAAGAAGGACAAAGGGGGATATCTTGAAAGTGAAGACCCCATTAAGAATAATTTGGAGGGAAATGACAAGAATGGGGCTAATAAAATCAAGTCTCGAGGGAATAAGTGAAGAACCAAGGAACTACTGTGAGTTCCACGGAGCTAATGGACATGAGATCCAATAGTGTGCTGAGTTTAGGGCATTGGTACAGAGCCTTATGGATAATAAGGAGCTAGAGTTTTACGAAGAAGGTTCAGAGGGAGGACACATACATGCAACCGAATGAGGGTTGACAAGTCAAAAAGTCAATTATCCGAGGGTCATTATTTCTCGACCGAGGAATGCAGAAGGCGGAGCACAAATCACGCCTAAAGTGGTAATTCAGAGACCTGTGTCCTTTCCTTTCAAGGATAACAAGATGGTACCATGGAATTAAAATTGTAATGTAGCAACACCGGGAGTGGAAATCTCAGCTAGTACTTCCAAGGAGGCCCAAAGAGAGGGATTTTACACACGAGATAGGAGGCATTACGACTCGGTAAATGTCAGAACTGAACCAGTAAAGTCAAAGGATATGCCAGTTGAACCAGAGAAAGGACTTGATACCCTTATCAACGTGCCTGTGAAGGAGGAAGAGGCTAAAGAATTTTTAAAATTCTTAAAGCACAGTGAATACAGTGTAGTAGAGCAGCTGCGCAAGCAACCAGCTCGCATATCGGTGCTAGCCTTACTTTTAAGTTCGGAAGTAAATCGTGAGGCATTGATGAAAGTGCTGAACGAGACTTATGTTACTAAGGATATATCTATCGATAAACACGACCGATTGGTTAGTAATAAGTGCTGACAACTTTATTTCCTTCAGTGATGATGAAATTCCACCTGGGGGTATGGGATCAACCAAAGCTCTGCACATCACCACTCGATGTAAGGGATACACTCTGCCAAGTGTATTAATCGACAATGGATCAACCTTGAATGTCTTACCATTGTCAACGCTAAAGAGGTTACCGATAGACAGTTCTCACATGAAGACTTGTCAAAACATATTGAGAGTGTTTGATGGCACCGAGAGGAGAATAATAGGGAGAATTGATATACCATTGCAGATTGGGGCAAACACGTATGAAGTGGATTTTTTGGTGATAGATATCAAGCCATCGTATAATTGCTTGCTGGAAAGGCCCTGGATTCATTCGGCAGGGGCAGTGCCCTCATCCTTTCATCAAAAACTGAAGCTGGTGACGGATGGTCGACTAGTCACTATAAATGCGGAGGAAGACATTATAGCGACTGTTACTAATGACGCACCATATGAAGAGACAGATGAGGAGGCTATTGAGTGTTCTTTCCGATATTTGGAATTCGTAAATGCAACATTCATGTCAGAAGGGAATGAAGTTCTGGTGCCCAAGATATCCAAGACCACGAGGATGGGTCTACAAATGATGGTGGGGAAAGGAGCCTTTCCAGGAAAATGATTAGGCAGATATCTCCAATGGGAGATTCAAGTACCGGTGCTCAAGGAGAAGAGAGATCATTTAGGCTTGGGTTTCAAGCCCGATGTTAAAAAAAGGAGGAAGGAAATAGAAAAGAAGCAGGAGAGAAGAAGGGCCCAGTTGAATGGAGAAGAAGTCCAGTGGGAATCAATGACATTCCCACACATATCCCAAACCTTTGTATCTGGAGGGAGAGTTCACCCTGAGAGAGGGTTATTGGAAAATCCTCACATCAATGCCATACGAGGAAGGAATTAAACAAAGAAACCTGATAGGCATTCGCCCTTATGAACCTGGAAGCGTTTTGAACAATTGGACTGCAGAGGAACTCCCTGTAGTTTTTAGAGATTATACAGAGTAATATTCAGAATGCTCTTGTTGTTTTTTAGCCTAGGAACAATAAGATTCTTTTGTGAAATAGGCATATTCAGAAATTATTATTTCAATAAAATACAGTTTGGATAATTAACTTGAGTAAATATTCTTTCATTTCATTCTTTTGACTTTCTAATTTCATTCCAAATTTTATATTGTTTTTCATTCATATCATGTAAATAGTTTCCTCGAATTCATTTATTCTTTGTACATTCTTTAGTACCCATCACAGGTCCCTAGATATCAATGACATGAGCAATGATAATATGGATCCAGAGGTCCATTTTGAGCAAGACATGTGTTTAGAGGAATCTCGGGATTTTGAAGATAACCGAGATTGTGACTTATCTCTAGATTTGTTAAGAATGGTAAAGCAAGAGGAGAAACAGATCTTGCCCCATGAGGAAGAAATAGAGAACATAGCCTTGGAAGAAGGAAAGGTTGTGAAAATTGGGACGCGCATAGCCAAGAAGACAAAACAAGAACTTGTTGAGTTACTGCGAGAGTTCAAAGACTTTGCGTGGTCATACCAAGATATGCCCAGATTAAGTACTGATATTGTAGTACATCGCCTTCCCATAAAGGAAGAGTGCAAGCCAGTTCAGCAAAAGCTATGAAGGATGAGGCCTGATATTGTGTTGAAAATAAAAGAAGAGGTCTAGAAACAGTTTGATGCTGGTTTTCTACAAGTGGTCAAGTACTCAGAGTGGGTGGCCAACATTGTTCCTGTACCCAAGAAGGACGGAAAGGTCTGGATGTGTGTGGACTATAGGGACTTAAATAAAGCTAGCCCAAAAGACAATTTCCCTCTGTCGCATATCGACACATTGGTGGATAATACAGCAGGATTTTCATTATTTTCCTTCATGGATGGATTTTTAGGATACAATCAGATCAAGATGCACCCTGAAGATATGGAGAAAACTACCTTTATAACATTGTGGGGTACCTTTTGCTATAAGGTAATGCTATTTGGATTAAAGAATGCTGGGGCAACATATCAAAGGGCCATGGTAATATTGTTTAACGACATGATGCACAAAGAGATTGAAGTATATGTTGATGACATGATTGCCAAATTGCGAACAGAAAAGGAACACATTGAAGTTTTGAAGAAGTTGTTTCTGAGGTTGAGAAAATTTTAGTTGAAGCTCAACCCGGCAAAGTGTACTTTTTGAGCTCGGTCAGGGAAACTACTAGGTTTTGTGGTTAGCGAGAGAGGAATTGAAGTTGACTCAAGCAAAGTCAAAGCTATACAAGAATTGCCTCCACCGTGCACTCAGAAGGAAGTCCAAGGTTTTCTTGGAAGGTTAAATTACATTGCTCGGTTTATTTCACAATTAATCGAGAAATGTGATCCCATATTTCGTTTTCTCAAGAAACACAACCAAGGTGTATGGGATGATGAATGCCAGAGAGCTTTTGACAAAGTCAAACAGTATCTGTCAAGAGCACCAGTACTATCTCCACCTAATCCAGATAGACCATTGATACTATATTTGTCAGTATTCAATAACTCTATGGGATGTGTGCTTGGTCAACATGATGAGTCAAGAAGAAAAGAAAAAGCGATATATTATCTCAGTAAAAAGTTCACTGATTGTGAAATGAGATATTCGTCGATTGAGAAATTGTGTTGCGCCCTGATTTGGACAACTAGAAGGTTGAGGTAGTACATGTTATATCATACTACTTGGTTAATTTCGAAGCTTGGTCCGTTAAAGTATATGATGGAATCCACTGCTTTGAATGGGAGGATGGCTAGGTGGCAGATTTTGTTATCTGAGTTCGATATAGTCTATGTGAACCAAAAGGCTATAAAATGGAGCGCAATAGTAGAATTTTTGGCTAGCAGAGCTTTAGAAGATTACGAACCATTAAGCTTCAGTTTTCCAAATGAGGAGCTAATATATGTGGCAAATACTGAATATGGTCCGTGGAAGTTAAATTTTGATGGAGCGTCCAATGCTGTGGGAAATGGAATTGGGGCAATCTTGGTATCTCCTAGTGGAGATCATTATCCATTTACATGTAAATTGGATTTTGATTGCACAAACAACATGGCAGAGTATGAAGCGTGCATCATGGGCATTCGAGTAGCCTTAGAACGCAAGATCAGAGTGCTAGAAGTATATAGAGATTCTGCCTTAGTAATCTACCAACTTAAAGGAAAGTGGGAGACAAGAGATCCCAAACTAATTGATTACCAAAAAATAGTGTAACATCCCCAAACCCGACCCACGAGTCTAGACCGGATCCGGTTCTGTCACTGCGGAAAGACGGTGGAAAATCTTTGCCTTTAGTTTAAAACGTAAAAATTTGTTAACTTTTGGAAACCATGTCCTTTCTTTTAAAATTATAAATAAAGCATTGTTATTAAAAATAATCCATATTAAAACTTTAGTATAAAATATATAAATACTTTGATTAAATAGGTTGCTAAAATTAAAATTATCTTCACATAATAATTTCTTTTAAGTAAACCATAATATCAAGTAATATCAAAAATAGTGATAACAAAAATAATAATAATAAGGCCCTTATTACAAAAATAATTAATCCAAAACACTTAGTATTAAAAATTGCTTAAAAATAATTAAATCAATCTCCTTCTGCATGGGCCACCTTGCATCCTCTCCAACCCGGTCCGATCAACCTGTCACCTGCGATGTTTGAAAATAATTGGGTGAGTCATAATGACTCAGTGTGCAAGTTAACCACTGAAATCCACCCACATGCTAGCCACATAATATCCTAATTATCAAATGCAACAAGTAATATATTCATTTTAACAACTACCACAATCTGGGCTTGGCCCATTTCCACGTATGTTCCCAAAACATACCTATCCACATGTCATATTGGGCTTGGCCCATTCCATATCATTTTATAAAGAAACAATGCAACATGATACCCAACCCAAACCTAGGGTCCATCCGCTACACACCCCCTTATCCAGCCTACCACACACCAGGGGACTATCGAGTCACCCTCTCCTTTTCCCTCCAAAAAGGCAACCAATGCCATCCACGATGGAGCACATAGCAACCCATCAAGCCACGATATGGCATAAAGCCGATATCAATCAAGGTAACCACGCGAACTAAATCGCAAAGATCCACAACGCGACCTCAGTCAGCGCCAATCCACGATGTAGCACAAAGCTGACATCAACCACGTACTCGAAGTACACCCGTACCTTCTTTTCATAACCCACCCATGCACATGCCACATAAAATATAATCATGATAATGCATGCACATGCTTATTAATATTCATAAACATACTCATATACCAACAAATAATCACATTGCACAGGTCCGATACTAACCTGATCATCGCTATACCCTTTAGGGTATACATGGCACACTTATTACTGCACTTGTTAGTAAAACATTTAACACATAAAACCCGGAAACAGTGGGTTAGTTACACACCTTATAATCTGAAGTTCTAAACCCTCGATTCCGACGCTATCGCTTAGCGAGACTACAGTTATCTGCCTATCGTTCTCGGTTGTACGCCCACACCCCGGTGGCCAATCACGAACTGCCGAGACAGCTCTTTTCTTAAACTTTGGGATAGGGGCTTTTCTTGCCCTCCTTGACTGGTATTGGTCTCCATTAAAAAGCTTAATCAGATCCACACGATTAATCAACAAAGTCATAATCCACTAATACGAATCTAAATCGCTTACTAACATCCTTACCGAAAGATAAGCTTGGATCCCAGAACACCAACGGTCTTAAGAAGTTGCCTGAAAGTCCCTGTACACAAGACCATTAGAATCGGCTATAACCAAAATCCATGAAAAAGGCCCTTTTGGCCGAATACCTTACCACCCTTTACCTTGATGAGTCCAAACAATTCGAGACTTTCCTTTAGGCTCCTTGGCGTTGGCTACAAACAAGCAAAACACATCACTTATAGCCTATAGAGCATTCGGCCAACCCACACTAAGGCCAACCATTCGGTTTTGGCCCCCAAAACAAAGAATCATAAATCGACCGCTAAGGATAGAATCTACTTACCACTCTTGCTTAAGATTCGGCCCACCACGCTAGGATATCAAGGGAGATTCCGGCTTCAAGCTTGATAAAGTTTATAAAATAGAAGAGGAATGGAGAGGTTAAAGGTTTCGGCTTCACTACCAAAAGATGTTGGGGCATTCGGCTAGCACAAGGTATTGTTATGGAGTTTGAAAAGAATTTGTGAAAAGAATGGGGGGTTCGGTCACAAGGCACAGAAAATGGGAATTGAATAGGTGACTTCTTGATAAGAAAATCGGCACAAAAGAGAGGGGTGAGGGGATGAATTTCAGCTTGGGAAACAAAAAGGAGAAAAAGGATTTCTTAAAGGGTGCTCCCCTATTTAAAGCATTCGGTCCAGCTCCCACGTGAAGAAGCCAACATGCGGCCACCACCCACTAATTCAATTTAATTTGAATTAGTTCAATTCAAAACAATTTGAATTGTTCTACTACTATTATCCCACTTCATCTAATTAATAATAATAATCCATCAGCCACCATTATCTCTAATTTTAAACTAATTAAAATACTCCTACAATTATCAAAAACCAAAACCCACCCTTATCACTCCAGCCGAATTCCAATACCACCAAAACCTCTTTTATTCTAATTCAAATTCCCTTCTTATTCTATACCTTTATCAACTAAAAAAAAAATAAAAGAATAATCTAATAATTCTCCTTCAGCCGAATTAAAACCAAAATTAATCTTAATCTTTATCCATTTGAAGATACCATGTGCCGTCCAATTAGCAAAAAGCCAAAGAAAAAAAAATAAAAATCAATTACAGCCTCTAAGGTTCGAACCCAGGCACTTGCTGCTGCCTGCTTCCTTCCAATGCCTCCAGGCCATTCGGCCACTTTGATTTTTATGCCATGAAGCCCCAACATTTTATTTTAAACCCTTTCTACTCAAGCCCACAACCAACAACAAAAATAAAAACGCCAAATGCTTCTCCTGCCCCTCGAAACCGCGACCTCCTTCCCTCAGCGCCTAAGTGGCGCATGAGTGCCACTCTGCCAACCTGCCTTCCATGCCCATAAGCCCCCAAATTTATTTATAAGGCCTTCCTAGGCCTAACGCCCAAACCCAAAAATAAAAACCACATGTGTTGCCGCTTGGACTCGAACCCAAGCCCTCCATGGCGCTACTTCCAGCCCCTTAAGCAGCGCACGGAGGCCACTCTACCACAGCCTCTCTTGTGCCAAAAATTTACAAAAATTATTCTTAAGGCCTCCCTTGGCCCGATTCCCTTTTTGCACTAAAAATCCAAAATTTTCCAAAGCCTTTCATTTTCATCCAAGCATTCTTAGACCTCTAAAACACATCCAAAAACACCCCAAAACCTTTCCAACACTTGAATTATACTTGAATTTCCTAGCCCCTAAACCAGGGTATTACAATTCTACCCTCCTTAAAATAATTTCGTCCCCGAAATTACTTACTACCATGCAATCCTAACTCCCTACTCTACGCCTCCGCTGCGCACTCTGATTTCAATTCATCATACTTCCCAATCGTAGTCTCTAAGTTCTCACTCAAGATCCAAACCACACAAGAAAAAGCTAACTTACAAACAAAGAAAATAATTAAAGAAAATTCCATAACAAAGGAGCTTACCCGATATCACCTCCTTGGTTGACTTTGACTAGAATCACGACCCTTCGTTGCTCGAGGACAATTCTTAACCAAATGTGCCTTAGATCCGCACCGAAAGCATTCTTTACTATTTCCCCAACACTCTCCTGAATGAGTTCTTCCACATCGAACACAAGAACGATTCCGATCTACTGGTACCAGGGCACGCACAGGATTCTCGATCTTTGGTCTTTTCTGGACATTACCAAATGATGCTGACGGCTCAACCCTTCTCTTATTCTCGTTCCTATTCTTCTCTCGGTTTTCTCTTATAGTCTTTTTAACCTCTTCAGCGATCCGAGCTTTCTCTACCAGAATGGCGAAGTCCCTTTCTCTTTGCGGAGCGATCAACTCCCGTAACTCATCTCGCAGCCCATCCTCAAATCGAACACTCCTTTCATAATCAGTAGCCACGATTCCTTTGGCGTACTGACTTAGTCGCACGAATTCAGCTTCATACTCCGCGATCGACTTACTTCCTTGTACTAGATTTAGAAACGCTTTCCTTTGCGAATCCAAGTAGCTAGCTCCAACATACTTTCCTTCGAACTTTGCCTTAAAGTAATCCCAATCCAATCGATCTGCCGGTACACTTTGCTTAACAGTGAGCCACCAACGATAAGCTTCGTCGCGAAGCAACGAAACAGCGCCCTTCAGCTTCTCTTCATTGGTGCAGTCCAAGTCGTCCATGATTCTTTCGACTGCTTCTAGCCAATACTCTGCTACATTCGGAGCTACTCCTGACACTCCTCTAAAGATCTCGGCTCCGTTCGATCTAAGCCTTTCGGACACCGACTTCTGAGTTCCATTTCCCTTACTAACCCCGGCTACTCGTTCTAGCACTTGCAACATGGCTCGCGATACTGCGTCATATTCTCCTGTTTGATCTTGCCCCTCTACGTCCACTGCTGGCGGCACTTCACTTTCTGACCCATGGCCAGACCCTATCGGTTCCGATGCTGCCATTCTACCTCTACTGCGTCCCCTAGAACTCATCTCTATCGTCGCGATTTAATCTGATTTAAGAAATTTTATGCATTAGAATTTTTGTTCCACTGTTTAACCACGAGCAAATTTTATGAAAAGAAAGATATTTAGAAGTAGTTCTTTCGATCACACAAAGTTTCAGTTCGAGTTTTACTACTCTAATTCAAGAATCACATTCATACACACATCCGTTCATCAACAAGAACACATTCCTTCCTCAGTAGAGGCACATTCAGTGGTATCTACCACACACATTCACTATTCAGACATTTCTGCCCGTTTCTACCCCAAGGGTATTTCCGTCATTTTCCTACCGGGTATTTTCGTGAATAATCAGAAAAATTTTGAAAGCCTTAATAAATCAAGATATTTTGATATTCCAAAACTTTAGGGGTATTTTCGAAAAATTCTCAAATTAAAGGTATGACAGGATTTTGGAAACCAGGGGTATTTTGGTAATTTGTCAGTTAGGGGTAATTTTGTAAATTTTTTTTATCAAGGTGTCTTGAATTTTCACAAAATAGCATTTTTGAATACTTTTTCCAAGTCGGGAAATTTTATTAAAGTTGGGGTCAAACCGGAAATTTTGAAAGTCAGGGGTATTATAGTAATTTCCAACATAGGGGTTTTCTTTTTGTAAATTTTCCCAAATCAGGGTATCTTGATATTTTGAAAGCTAGAGATTTTGATATTTTACAAAGTAAATATTATGTTAACAAAAGTTGAGGGTAGTGCGGTAATTTTACAACACAGGGGTATTTTTGTAATTTTACCGCTAGGGGCATTTTGGTAATTTTGGTAAATTGAGAAATCATTTTTCAAAATCAGATTTAGGGTTTACAAATAAAAGGGTAAGTTTGAAAGTTTTAAAAAAAAACTAAGGGTTTTAAAACAGCAAGGCCAATCCCTTTCGGGTTTTATTTATTGTTTAGCCTATGACTGAGTCCTCTTGGTTAGGGTGAACTGAAGCTACGCACCAGGTAGGAATCCCGCGAAGAGGAGGTGAGTCACGAGGACTGCTTAAGTACCAGGCTCTTCCGGATCCAATCCTAGACATGCGCACACAGGTTGCCACACCTTAACTCGGTGACTTAGTCGTAGGTTTGTTTAGTAACTTTAAGTCTTATGTATATGTTTGAGTAGACTAGTCCTAGGGTTCAATAGATCCTAGCTCACTAATCTACGAGCCCAACTAAGCCCATAACAGATCATATAACAAATTACTTCACAAGTCTGAAGTACTTACCTGGTGGACTCGGGCCGGAGGTACAGGTGCCATGCCAGAATAACCTGAAATAAAAGCCCATATTTTTGAAAAACCCATTTTGAAAACGTTCTTGGGCCCAAAACCCTCAAAGCCGAGTTTTGAACCGGGCTCTGATACCAATCTGTAACATCCCCAAACCCGACCCACGAGTCTAGACCGGATCCGGTTCTGTCACTGCGGAAAGACGGTGGAAAATCTTTGCCTTTAGTTTAAAACGTAAAAATTTGTTAACTTTTGGAAACCATGTCCTTTCTTTTAAAATTATAAATAAAGCTTTGTTATTAAAAATAATCCATATTAAAACTTTAGTATAAAATATATAAATACTTTGATTAAATAGGTTGCTAAAATTAAAATTATCTTCACATAATAATTTCTTTTAAGTAAACCATAATATCAAGTAATATCAAAAATAGTGATAACAAAAATAATAATAATAAGGCCCTTATTACAAAAATAATTAATCCAAAACACTTAGTATTAAAAATTGCTTAAAAATAATTAAATCAATCTCCTTCTGCATGGGCCACCTTGCATCCTCTCCAACCCGGTCCGATCAACCTGTCACCTGCGATGTTTGAAAATAATTGGGTGAGTCATAATGACTCAGTGTGCAAGTTAACCACTGAAATCCACCCACATGCTAGCCACATAATATCCTAATTATCAAATGCAACAAGTAATATATTCATTTTAACAACTACCACAATCTGGGCTTGGCCCATTTCCACGTATGTTCCCAAAACATACCTATCCACATGTCATATTGGGCTTGGCCCATTCCATATCATTTTATAAAGAAACAATGCAACATGATACCCAACCCAAACCTAGGGTCCATCCGCTACACACCCCCTTATCCAGCCTACCACACACCAGGGGACTATCGAGTCACCCTCTCCTTTTCCCTCCAAAAAGGCAACCAATGCCATCCACGATGGAGCACATAGCAACCCATCAAGCCACGATATGGCATAAAGCCGATATCAATCAAGGTAACCACGCGAACTAAATCGCAAAGATCCACAACGCGACCTCAGTCAGCGCCAATCCACGATGTAGCACAAAGCTGACATCAACCACGTACTCGAAGTACACCCGTACCTTCTTTTCATAACCCACCCATGCACATGCCACATAAAATATAATCATGATAATGCATGCACATGCTTATTAATATTCATAAACATACTCATATACCAACAAATAATCACATTGCACAGGTCCGATACTAACCTGATCATCGCTATACCCTTTAGGGTATACATGGCACACTTATTACTGCACTTGTTAGTAAAACATTTAACACATAAAACCCGGAAACAGTGGGTTAGTTACACACCTTATAATTTGAAGTTCTAAACCCTCGATTCCGACGCTATCGCTTTGTGAGACTACAGTTATCTGCCTATCGTTCTCGGTTGTACGCCCACACCCCGGTGGCCAATCACGAACTGCCGAGATAGCTCTTTTCTTAAACTTTGGGATAGGGGCTTTTCTTGCCCTCCTTGACTGGTATTGGTCTCCATTAAAAAGCTTAATCAGATCCACACGATTAATCAACAAAGTCATAATCCACTAATACGAATCTAAATCGCTTACTAACATCCTTACCGAAAGATAAGCTTGGATCCCAGAACACCAACGGTCTTAAGAAGTTGCCTGAAAGTCCCTGTACACAAGACCATTAGAATCGGCTATAACCAAAATCCATGAAAAAGGCCCTTTTGGCCGAATACCTTACCACCCTTTACCTTGATGAGTCCAAACAATTCGAGACTTTCCTTTAGGCTCCTTGGCGTTGGCTACAAACAAGCAAAACACATCACTTATAGCCTATAGAGCATTCGACCAACCCACACTAAGGCCAACCATTCGGTTTTGGCCCCCAAAACAAAGAATCATAAATCGACCGCTAAGGATAGAATCTACTTACCACTCTTGCTTAAGATTCGGCCCACCACGCTAGGATATCAAGGGAGATTCCGGCTTCAAGCTTGATAAAGTTTATAAAATAGAAGAGGAATGGAGAGGTTAAAGGTTTCGGCTTCACTACCAAAAGATGTTGGGGCATTCGGCTAGCACAAGGTATTGTTATGGAGTTTGAAAAGAATTTGTGAAAAGAATGGGGGGTTCGGTCACAAGGCACAGAAAATGGGAATTGAATAGGTGACTTCTTGATAAGAAAATCGGCACAAAAGAGAGGGGTGAGGGGATGAATTTCAGCTTGGGAAACAAAAAGGAGAAAAAGGATTTCTTAAAGGGTGCTCCCCTATTTAAAGCATTCGGTCCAGCTCCCACGTGAAGAAGCCAACATGCGGCCACCACCCACTAATTCAATTTAATTTGAATTAGTTCAATTCAAAAACAATTTGAATTGTTCTACTACTATTATCCCACTTCATCTAATTAATAATAATAATCCATCAGCCACCATTATCTCTAATTTTAAACTAATTAAAATACTCCTACAATTATCAAAAACCAAAACCCACCCTTATCACTCCAGCCGAATTCCAATACCACCAAAACCTCTTTTATTCTAATTCAAATTCCCTTCTTATTCTATACCTTTATCAACTAAAAAAAAAATAAAAGAATAATCTAATAATTCTCCTTCAGCCGAATTAAAACCAAAATTAATCTTAATCTTTATCCATTTGAAGATACCATGTGCCGTCCAATTAGCAAAAAGCCAAAGAAAAAAAAATAAAAATCAATTACAGCCTCTAAGGTTCGAACCCAGGCACTTGCTGCTGCCTGCTTCCTTCCAATGCCTCCAGGCCATTCGGCCACTTTGATTTTTATGCCATGAAGCCCCAACATTTTATTTTAAACCCTTTCTACTCAAGCCCACAACCAACAACAAAAATAAAAACGCCAAATGCTTCTCCTGCCCCTCGAAACCGCGACCTCCTTCCCTCAGCGCCTAAGTGGCGCATGAGTGCCACTCTGCCAACCTGCCTTCCATGCCCATAAGCCCCCAAATTTATTTATAAGGCCTTCCTAGGCCTAACGCCCAAACCCAAAAATAAAAACCACATGTGTTGCCGCTTGGACTCGAACCCAAGCCCTCCATGGCGCTACTTCCAGCCCCTTAAGCAGCGCACGGAGGCCACTCTACCACAGCCTCTCTTGTGCCAAAAATTTACAAAAATTATTCTTAAGGCCTCCCTTGGCCCGATTCCCTTTTTGCACTAAAAATCCAAAATTTTCCAAAGCCTTTCATTTTCATCCAAGCATTCTTAGACCTCTAAAACACATCCAAAAACACCCCAAAACCTTTCCAACACTTGAATTATACTTGAATTTCCTAGCCCCTAAACCAGGGTATTACAATTCTACCCTCCTTAAAATAATTTCGTCCCCGAAATTACTTACTACCATGCAATCCTAACTCCCTACTCTACGCCTCCGCTGCGCACTCTGATTTCAATTCATCATACTTCCCAATCGTAGTCTCTAAGTTCTCACTCAAGATCCAAACCACACAAGAAAAAGCTAACTTACAAACAAAGAAAATAATTAAAGAAAATTCCATAACAAAGGAGCTTACCCGATATCACCTCCTTGGTTGACTTTGACTGGAATCACGACCCTTCGTTGCTCGAGGACAATTCTTAACCAAATGTGCCTTAGATCCGCACCGAAAGCATTCTTTACTATTTCCCCAACACTCTCCTGAATGAGTTCTTCCACATCGAACACAAGAACGATTCCGATCTACTGGTACCAGGGCACGCACAGGATTCTCGATCTTTGGTCTTTTCTGGACATTACCAAATGATGCTGACGGCTCAACCCTTCTCTTATTCTCGTTCCTATTCTTCTCTCGGTTTTCTCTTATAGTCTTTTTAACCTCTTCAGCGATCCGAGCTTTCTCTACCAGAATGGCGAAGTCCCTTTCTCTTTGCGGAGCGATCAACTCCCGTAACTCATCTCGCAGCCCATCCTCAAATCGAACACTCCTTTCATAATCAGTAGCCACGATTCCTTTGGCGTACTGACTTAGTCGCACGAATTCAGCTTCATACTCCGCGATCGACTTACTTCCTTGTACTAGATTTAGAAACGCTTTCCTTTGCGAATCCAAGTAGCTAGCTCCAACATACTTTCCTTCGAACTTTGCCTTAAAGTAATCCCAATCCAATCGATCTGTCGGTACACTTTGCTTAACAGTGAGCCACCAACGATAAGCTTCGTCGCGAAGCAACGAAACAGCGCCCTTCAGCTTCTCTTCATTGGTGCAGTCCAAGTCGTCCATGATTCTTTCGACTGCTTCTAGCCAATACTCTGCTACATTCGGAGCTACTCCTGACACTCCTCTAAAGATCTCGGCTCCGTTCGATCTAAGCCTTTCGGACATCGACTTCCGAGTTCCATTTCCCTTACTAACCCCGGCTACTCGTTCTAGCACTTGCAACATGGCTCGCGATACTGCGTCATATTCTCCTGTTTGATCTTGCCCCTCTACGTCCACTGCTGGCGGCACTTCACTTTCTGACCCATGGCCAGACCCTATCGGTTCCGATGCTGCCATTCTACCTCTACTGCGTCCCCTAGAACTCATCTCTATCGTCGCGATTTAATCTGATTTAAGAAATTTTATGCATTAGAATTTTTGTTCCACTGTTTAACCACGAGCAAATTTTATGAAAAGAAAGATATTTAGAAGTAGTTCTTTCGATCACACAAAGTTTCAGTTCGAGTTTTACTACTCTAATTCAAGAATCACATTCATACACACATCCGTTCATCAACAAGAACACATTCCTTCCTCAGTAGAGGCACATTCAGTGGTATCTACCACACACATTCACTATTCAGACATTTCTGCCCGTTTCTACCCCAAGGGTATTTCCGTCATTTTCCTACCGGGTATTTTCGTGAATAATCAGAAAAATTTTGAAAGCCTTAATAAATCAAGATATTTTGATATTCCAAAACTTTAGGGGTATTTTCGAAAAATTCTCAAATTAAAGGTATGACAGGATTTTGGAAACCAGGGGTATTTTGGTAATTTGTCAGTTAGGGGTAATTCGTCAAAACCTCTACTGGGGCAACGCCTTTCTCGTTAGTCTATGTAATGGAGGCTATTCTACCCATTGAAGTGGAAATACCTTCTCTTCGGGTTTTGTCAGAAATAAAGCTAGATGAAGCTGAATGGATTCAGGCTCGGTATGATCAGTTGAACTTAATTGAAGAAAAGAGGCTAAGGGCTATTCGTCATGGTAGATGTACCAAAAACGAATTATGCGAGCCTATAATAAGAAAGTTTGCCCAAGAGAGTTTCATGAGGGGAACCTTGTATTGAAAAAGATCCTTCCTATACAAAAGGATTCCAGAGGAAAATGGATGCCGAATTGGGAAGGACCATATGTGGTGAAGAAGGCTTTCTCTGGAGGAGCACTGATCTTGACTGAAATGGATAGGAAAAGTTTACCCAACCCTGTGAACTCTGACTCAGTCAAAAAGTATTTTGCTTGAAAAGGAGAAGAGGTCAAAGTGAAAACCTGCAAAGGGCGCTTTGAGTTTCTCAAAAAAAATAAAGGAGAGGCCAAGGAGAAAACCCGTAAAAGGGCGCCTTGAGACTAAAGGGGTTTTGAGTTGAAAGCCCGAAAAGGGTGACTCAAATTCTGAATGGACACGCAGTCATCTTGCTACACTTGAATCAACAATGAAAGGAAGAATGTCGCATACTGGGGCATCAACAAAATACTTTGGGTCTTCTAAACACATGTTGAACACAAGGCAGTCTTCATAAAGTTTGTATATAGAAGCTCAATCGGCGATATCTAGAGCATCTAATTTTTGTCCTATTCATTTTACTATCTTTGGATTCTTTTTTTTCTCAAAGATATGTTCTGGTTAATTTTTCTTTGTATTTTTTACAAATTTATTCAAATTTTAATCCTTCTTTTGAGATCAATTTATTTGTTACTCATTATTCATAGATGTGTTGCATTGAAATAATGATTGACGAACTAATAATTTCACAAAAAAAAGTTTTACATATTACTTTGGAAATTTCTAGATAAGACAAAGAGCCAAAACAGGACAATTGTTTAGAATTTCCAAGTGCATAGAAAAATTTGAGAAAGAAGAGTCTGGATAGAGACCATTTCTCTGAATTCTTTGTCTAGTTGATAATTGGATAAAATAATGAGTTGATGTGATGAAAGCAAGTGATGTCATCAGGTCATAATGCTCGGGGGTGTGGTGGAATGGGAAATAAACCCTATGCCCTAAAATTTACAGATGGGTCGGATTGAAAGAGTTTCGACTCTCACTGTGGTAGAATGGTACAAGCCTTGCGTCCTCAAGATCCAAGCAAAATTGACTCGAAAATTACATTGAGGCAAGCTTGTTAAGCAAAACATGATTGATGAACAAGAATGAAGAACAAATGAGTGATAACACCGAGAGTAGGAATCATACTAATAACATTTTTGTATCATAGCAAATTTCATTAGGTGCATTTGGTTCATTCCGGTCATTGCATTCTAATCCTAATCCTTTAAAAGGAATCATTTTCATGACATGTTGCATTCATGTCACTCATAACACATGTAGCTAGAAGCATTTGATTCATTCTGATCATAGCATCTTAGTCATGTGACATAAACATATGGAAACGAGTCTACAGGACATGTCCTTCAGTGGATGGTGTAGCAATATCAGTGAATTTTCAGATCTCATCTTCCTGAAGTTGTAAGAAGCAGATCAAAGACCCTTTCAGTCTTATCTCCCTGAAGTTGTAGTGGAGTAGATTGAAGAAAGAAGATCTTATCTTCCTGAAGTTGCAGGAAGCAGATCAAAATCACTTTTAGCCTTGTCTCCCTAAAGTTGTAGTGGAGTAGACTAAAGACAGAAGATCTTATCTTCCTGAAGTTGTAAGAAGCAGATCAAAATCAGTTTTAGTCTTGTTTTCCTAAAGTTGTAGTGGAGTAGACTAAAGATAGAAGATCTTATTGATCGCTATAAAACAGAGCTTTCAATATTTATAAAAGAATGATCAAACCTGGAGACTAACTCTGACAACGATATTAAGGCAAGTGTACCTATCGAATAGTAGTATAGCTTAGGCAAGACCGGTTATCGAACCCAAAGGAACTAGAAGTATTAATACTCACTTTTTTTTTATTATTTAGCGTTAAAGTTAGAGTGAAGATTACTTTTAAACTAAACTGACGGCAACTAAACTAAAGACCCAAAGACAAGAAGACGAATTAGAAAATAACTTTGAAGAAAAACTCAGTTGGTTTCGACCATACCTTCGGGAAGAATCCACCTAGACTTCACCTATTATCTAACCCTAAATTATATGATTTCTTTTACTTAGCTTTATCCGTGAGACTCCTTAACCTATATTAAACCCTCTCTCGAGGCGAATAACGTCTAACCCTAGGTTAATTAGTGGAACTCTCGTTCACTTATAATAACCCCCTAGGATAGCAGTAAATCGATCAATGGACTCCCATATTAGGTTTCACCCTAATCCAGCAAAATCTCGTAACCCTATCTCTAAGCGTTCGATCAACTCCGCTTAATTATGTTAGATCTTCTCTTAGGCAGGGTCTATTCCTCTTCCACCTAAGCACATTAGATTTGGATTAAGCAACATAATTAAGAACAAACTAAGTAATTCATCATATAACTTACAAATCAAATAATAAAATCCATCTAGGTTTCATCCCCTTTAGGTATCTGAGGGGTTTAGTTCATAATGAATAAACAAAACATCGTAAGAGAAAAGATAAAACAAAACATAAGAAAACCCTAAAACCCCTGAAGGAATTGAAGAAGAATTTCGCCGTCTTGAGTATAACTCCGGCTTCTTGGGATGGATCAACTGGCTATCCTCGCGTTATTCCCTAACTTGACCTTCTCAGCTTGGCTCCTTGGCCTAGCTTTCGCTCTTTTTCAAAGGTGGTACTTGGGGGATATATATATAGGCTCTTGGAATGCGATTCTTTCTCCCTAAGTATCCTTTTCCGACTGAAATTGCACTTTCCAGAGATAGAGGCACTGCCATGGCACACGCCCTTGTGGATCGAGATCTGACCGTGTTCGGATTTCTCTTGAGGCACGGCCGTGTGTTACGGAGTTGAGGCCGTGCTCTAAGTGTTCGTCGAGGCACGGTCGTGTGTGCTGTAATATCCCGGGTAGGGGGCCGTTTTGTTGTTGCATGTTATTGCATGTGTTGGTGTGCTGTGTGGTTATTTCGGTGTTTTAGGGGCTTAATTGTAGCCTAGGTGTATGCCTGAGTGAATGGGAAAATTTTGGTTTTTGGGTGTTAGGTGAAGGGAGCTGAGGAAACTGGGGTTTAAGAATTTTAATTGAGGTTTTGTTGCACAAATAAGGAGCTAGCTTAGTGGCAAAGCATGCGCCACATGGGGGAGCTTGGTGTGGCGTCATCTTCAGGTGAGGGAGGTCCAGAGTTCAAGCAGCAGAGTCCCCATTTTGGCTTCTTTTTGGGACGGCATGGAGGAGAGGTAGAAGGCTAGTGGAATTCTACCTTGGACCAAGTCTTCACTTTCAAATGGAGGGTGGAGAGGAAGTTTAGGAGGAGGACTTGGTCATCACATTTGAAATGTGAGGAGTGGAGTGAATGGGGGGATTCTTGGCCGAATTTTGTGGGGTGTTGGAGTGGGGGTGTGGACGGTTTGGTAGAGGGAAGGGAGGTGTGCCGAAATGCACTTCTCATTTTGTGCATTTTCGGCCAAAAGCATTTGTGAAGCAATTCTCTCTTTGTGCCTTACCAAAACCGAAAGTCTAAGCATTCTCTTTTATCTTTTGTCAACCGAAATTTGCTAGGGAGTTCCCCTTCTTTCTTTTGCAAACCGAAAGTTTTAGCACTTGCCGAATTGTTCTTTGCTCATTTTTTTTTCTAATTTTCCTTTGCTAGCCGAATGTCACCTTGAAGACACACCCGTGGTTTGTTTTCTTTCACCTTTACTTTTGGCCGAACCTAGCATTCCTCTTGCATTATTTTTCTTTTCCTCTTTTGAAACTCTAATAGCCGAATATTCTCCTCCTCATCTCCTTTTCTTTTGTCCATTGTGAAGCCGAATTCTCCATTTCCTTTCTCCTTTCTTTTTGTGCCGAAACTCTGTTCTTTTTCATATTGTCTATTCCCCCAAAACCGAAAGCAGAGGTGTTAGACACCTAGTGCCGATTTCTTCTTTCTATTTGTTTCCAACATAGCCGAATATTTCCCTTTCCCCTAATAGTCTCTTGGCCGAATATCAGTGGTGTTTTGGAGGCCTTGTTTCAATCGGTTGGTGTTGGTAAGCTCTTGGCCGAATGGCCATTTCTTCTCTTTTTCTGCTCTTGATCGGTTGGATTGGTTAATAGCCGAGTGTGGCCTTGTTGTTGAGAGTTAATCATTAGTTGTGAAACCGATTCCGTTTTAGGGTCTTTTGATCGTGGTGGTGATTAGGTGAGGCAGTCAATTGAAGCCTTGACTGCAAGTGACCGATTGGTAAGTAAAGGGTAAGCAGTTGGTATATTTTTGTTAGTGCAATCAGTTGATTTCGATTAAGTTTAAAGTGATTAGTGATTAACTATTGGTTTATTAGGGTGCTGATTGTTGGAAGAGGAATCACTGCTTGATTCAGATTTGGTAGGAAACCAGATCATCTTCAAGGAAAGGGATTGAAATTAACCCCTTTGGGTTTATATGTCTTTGGCTGAATGGTCTTAGTACCTAATCCTATGTTGGCCGATTGTTTTAGGGGCTTGATAATCAAGGGACTCAGAGTGATTCGTAGGGATCTTTAGACTCGGTTTTACCAGGTGTGTAAATTAACACACTAATACTTAGTAATGTTGTTAATAAACCTGTTTGCTTGTTAAAAACCATAACAGTATGATGGATGGTTGGATACCCACATGGGGTATGTGTACGGATTCGGGTAAGTCTACTGTATTATAAATCCTATTATGGATACTTGGGATATGATGATCTATACTAAAATGTATATATGCTATGAGATGCTATGTTGGACATGGTTGCATGAGTTACATGATTGCATATTGTACATGAGCCAGTATGACATGTATGGGTAATATGAGAGGAGGGAGCAGTGATATTTTGTGCTGACGAGCACCAGTGCTTTGGTAGCACAACTTTGTGACTTTGGGTCACCAGAGGTTTGGCACCTCCAGAGGTTTGGTACCTCAGCGTCTCGTCCCAGTGGCTCAGTACCACAGTGGGTTGGCCCCACGGATGATTATACGGGATTGACGCCAGTGATTTGGTATCACACGATGGGTTGGCCCCATCACCAGATTTGTGACTACGGTCACCAGTGCTTTGGTAGCACATTGTGTCTTTGGGACACCAGAGGTTTGGCACCTCATTGCGACTTGTCCCTGTGGTTTGACCACCGTGGGTTGGCCCCACTTGAGTTATGGGATCGTCTGCTAGTGATTTGGTATCACACGATGGGTTGGCCCCATCATCATTGGATTCGTGACTTCGGTCACCAGTGCTTTGGTAGCACATTGTGTCTTTGGGACACCAGTGGTTTGGTACCACATTAACGGATATTGTGTCTTTGGGACACCAGTGTTTTGGTAACACATTGTGACTATATGTCACCAGTGGTTTGGCACCACCAGTGGTTTGGTACCACACGGGGTAGAAAAGGCGATATGGATGGTTAGGATTGGGTTGCATTAATTATGTTGCTATGTATGATGTGTGTTAGCATGTTGTTTTCTTGGGAGCGGGATTTACACACTGAGTCACTCGACTCACCCTCTCCTTTGACATTTCAGGTGACTCGTAGATGCGGACATGGAGCCGGGATGGACTCGGGGTGCGCATGCCATGCTTAATAAAGTTTTACTCAGACTCTACTATTTGGGTACTTTAGTTTAGTTACTTCTAATTGGGTTTTATTTGGATTTGTAAAAGGCCTTTAAAGTTATGTTTTATGCTGTTTGCGCTTTAAGTTGATTTTTGACATGCCTTAACAAAGTAACTTGGAATAAATTTTACTAAAACTTGGAAAGATAATGATTTCAAAATTATAACGCACTGGGTTTTTAAACTATACCATCGGGTATCACACTAAGTCTTTTTGATAAACAAATACAACTGGTTTCCAATTCAAACTTGTGGCTCTTCTAAGTTTAAAAGTGTTTTATGTATCACTAAGAAACTAATGAGGTTTTAAATGGTATAAACTCGTTTTAACTACACATTCTGGCTAAAGTTTTCAAAATCTCCGGGTTTCAAATACATCAACTGTTTTTCAAACAAGACTACTCAGATTTGTTCCAAACACACTGTGTTTTCACTCAGCTTTTAAACGGAAAATCTAACTTTTTCAAAAACGATTTCCCCGTAGCATACCAGATTCGGACGTGGTGTCTTGTCCGGGTTTGGGGTGTTACATTTGTGGTATCAGAGCCAAGTTCAAAGGCTCGGCTGTGGGCCTGAGGCCCAAAATGGTTTCAAAAGTCTGTTTAAGTGTTTGTTTTGAAAGTATGGTTTGAAAGGCATGGCACCGAGTCTCCGGCACCAGTTCGCCCAGGTAAGTACCCCGTACTATTACTTGTGATTTGATTGGATATGATATGATTTGATGTATAGCAATAGTATACTACTTTAGAGATTGAAACTGATAGGATTTTGTGAACTCGCGAGAACAAATCCTCATTAAATATTCATAAGACGTGCTTTTTAAACAAGTGGAATAAATACTGATGCATAAAATTCTTTAATCAGATACGTAGAAAGATTAGTCATGAGCACTCGAGGTGGACGTGGTCGTAATACTCGTGGTAGAGGTAGGGGTAGAATGACGGTTTCTGAGCCCGTAGGATCTGGGCAGGGTTCAGAAAATGAGATACCGGTTCCGCTACCAACTGGAGGTGGTGAGTTTCAAGATCAGACGGGAGACGACGCAGTGTCACAGGCGATGCTGCGAGTGTTGGAAAGGGTAGCTGGGGCAAGTGGTGGTGCAGGAGTCAGGAAATCTGTTCCTGAGCGACTCCGGGCTAATGGGGCCGAATTCTTCCGAGGTGTATCGGGGGTTGCTCCTAGCACTGCTGAGTACTGGCTGGAGGCAACTGAGCGGATCATGGATGATCTGGACTTGACGGCTGAAGAGAAGCTGAAGGGTATCGTATCGCTTCTCCGGGATGAGTCATATCAGTGGTGGCTCACGGTTCGGGATAGTGTGGCAGCAGAGGATCTGACATGGGATTATTTCAGAGCTGCATATCAAAAGAAATACATCGGGGCTAGTTATATCTGTAACAGACCAATTTTGACCCTAATCGGAACAGTGGTTTCGGGACCACGAATCCGAGCCTAAGAGATATTATAATAGTAGATATTGTGTTTGCTATGAGTGTTTTAGTGAGTGTGAAAATTTCGTAGAAAATTTTAGCTATTTGAGTGTTTAATTTGTTAAAAAGGTCTAAATTTCAAAAAGAACAAAGTAGTGGGCATTAATAAAAAGGGAGCTAAGTGAATTGTCCATAAAACATAAGGATTTGCATGTCAATTTTCCCCCCTTTAAACAAGGTGGACGGCAAGCATGCATATATGCTCTCTTTTTTATATTTCTGTATGACATTTAGGCATTTTTATATTAAAGCATGCTAGGAT
Organism: Gossypium australe; assembly: GCA_005393395.2. Classification (NCBI taxonomy): domain Eukaryota; kingdom Viridiplantae; phylum Streptophyta; class Magnoliopsida; order Malvales; family Malvaceae; genus Gossypium; species Gossypium australe. The sequence continues at coordinate 63,046,599 of CM016618.1, read as the reverse complement.
TATATACTTTTTAATTATACATTTTGATTTTTAGTAAAATTAAAAGAAAAGCATGCTATAATTTATGGAAAAAGAGAAAAACAAAAAAAAAAATTTCTCTCATCCTTCCTCCCTTCTAGCCGAATTCTACCTTGAAGAGAAGAGAAGAACTTTCATCTTCTTCAATCGGCCCTTGCATGTGTTAGTATAGGTAAGAGTTTGAACTTCACCTTAATAATTTATCTTGATGTGGCTTGATTTCTTGATTTATTCTCTTTGGAAACAAGCAAAGCTTGTTAAGTTTGGTAAGATGAGATTCGGCCATGCATGTGGGAATCAAGGTAAGAGTTGAAGCTTAGCTTGATAGCCTACCCTTAGATTTGAGTTGATTTCTTTGATCATTAGGGAAAAACAAGTAGAAAATGGTTGATCTCAAATTTGAGGAATTCGGCCATGGATGAGAGTTTGTACTTTGTTGTATAAATGAACTTAGACAACTTGAGAAGAAGTATCTTGAGCATGATTAAGAAGATTATGTTGATTGGCTTGAGGGTATCCTCCTAGTTGGCCGAATAATGGGGGGGGTATTTATGAAAATGGTTCTTCATGTGCTTTGTTGTTAGGACATTCTCGTATAATGAAATTTACCATATAAGATTGTTGTATGAGATGTTAAGTTATTGGGTGAACTAAGTTTAAAACTTGATTACTTGAAGTAAACTAATGCAAGGGGGTAAATTTGATGGATGGAAGAGTTATAGAGAATCTTAGACACCTAAGGGCCATTCGGCCATGGAGGAGAGACCCAAATAGTTTGAAATTTTATTGTGGTGTTCAATAGGTTAATTGGATTAGTTAAATGCTTGAATTAGATATGGTTATTAGCTTGTTTCTTGGTTATATGTTGAAGAAAATGCATGGGTATAGAATTAGTATATTCGGCCATAAGGGTAAATGAAATTGAGTTAATGTATTTGATTATATATGTGTGTAATTATATTAAGTTAAGGTACGGCTAGATGAGAAGATAAGATGTAAGCTAAAACACATCAAGGAAATTACTACCAAAGTGTTCCCTAATAATTTGAATGCACTTGAGCAAAGTAGGGGATGTATGCCGAATGCACATTGTTATGTCTTGAAATTTTGTATTTTATGATTTTGTTCTTGAATTGAATGGACGTGTGGTTAATTGGTTAAAATTGAACCAAATTAGATCGGGAACAAAAAGATCAAGATCGAGGAAAAACAAAGATTATCGAGTAGCCGATTTGCACGGCTTATCGACAACTGAGGTAAGTCCTTCGGTTAAATTATGTCAAAGAATAAATTATGGTTATCTTGACTATAAAAAAATTGATGAATGTTAGTATTAAATTGCATCATGGCCGAATATATACCTACATGTTGGTTGATGATTTATGTTGAGAATATGATGGAAATTGTTTTGGCTAATGCAAGGTAAATGAGTAAGTTCTTGAGCTACTTATTATTTAAAGATCATTTACATATCTAGTGAATGATAAAGTTGGTAATAGCTTGGTGTAAAACTATGAGTTGGCCGAATGTAAGGATGATGGATTAGATTGATTACAAATTTATTTATTGCAATGGGAATAAGTGTTTATAACTCGATATGTGATGGTGAAATGTGAAAAGCATGTAATAATATCCTGACATTCGGGCTTCGAGCCTAGCAGGCCTCGTGCCGGTGACATTAATTGGGCTTATGCCTAGCAGGCCTTGTGCCGGTGTTATTTATCGGGCTTTATGCCTAGCAGGCCTCGTGCCGGTGTTATTTATCGGGCTTTACGCCTAGCAGGCCTGGTGCCGGTGTTACTTTTCAGGCTTTTACGCCTAGCAGGCTTGATGCCGGTGATGAAATTTACCTAAGAGGAGTCTAATCCTTGTCAAGACAATTTAGAACTAAATTGTCAAGAATGTGGTTCGGGTAAGTTTGTGAGGTATGTTATGTTAAATATTACTTGTGCCAAATTGTCATCGATGAATGTAATTTGACGGAAGTCGAGTTTAGAAAATGCTGTTATGGGACAATCGATTTGCATGTATAACTGCTAAGGAAGTATGCTATCGAATTATTAATATTTGACCTTGTGTAAACTAGTTGCTTAGTTGTTTATGTAGAATGCCACATGTGTATTGTTTTATTTTCGTAAATAATTAAATGTTTTAATTTCTATGAGTTGGGACTTACTAAGCTAGTAAGCTTAATTGTGTGAGATGTTTCCTTTGTTTTATAGATTAGGAGCAAGCCACAAGCTCACCGGGATCGTTGGAAAGTCGCTCACACTATCAACCTACATTTTGGGGTACTCCTTCATTTTGGGTTGGTTTTAAACGAAGGCATGTATAGGATAGGCAAGGTTTGGTTGAGGAAATTTTACGGTTCATGTGTAAACCCTAAAGGAATGGCCATGCGAATATGGCTAAATTTCTAGTTAAGTACGTTGTTGTATTGTTGATGTGTATGTTGGTTCTTGATGGCAAGGTTTATGCTTTCTAATCAAAGTTAAATCACTTTGTTAAGGAAATGTTTATATACGGAATGAATCCTTGAATTAGGAATGTAGGTAGGTTTAGTTAGAAGCTAGTCTTTCATAAATTGCGACAAAACAACTGGTAGTAACAGCAGCGATGTGAGTTAGAAAAATCACCAAAAATAGGGTATATTGAATTAAAAGGTGAATGAGACATGGAATTAAACCTTATTGTGTCTATTTTTACATGAAAGAAACAGAGTAGGCAAAAGATTTATACATTATGAGATAATTCAGTTTTAGTGAGACCTGCTCTGAATGAATTCGTGAGTCACTGCTCTGTCTTGGAAAAATTGTCAAAAATTGTACAAAAATAATTAGGAATCATGGTTTATATGTGTAGAATCCTAAATGAGTCTATTTTTCATTGGTATAAATAAGAACACCATTGGAAAATTGTGCAATCAGATAACTGCAGTTTTATAAGGACAGGTCAGAACTGTCCAGCAGTGTAATAAGGGTAACTTTGAGGAATAAACCGTACTAATTGGTCACATGAAAAATTCTAGAAAAATTATGGTGAATAGATATATGAGTCTACTTTCAAGGAAAATTTACGGATCTGAATTTCGAATTCTATAACTCGAGTTATAGCCAAATTAAGCGGCACAATGCAGTTTGACAGCTTTAAGATTTTCGTGTGTTGATCTAGTAGTCAAGTCTAGTAATGCCTCTTACTTAATTCCGGCGATGGTCTCGAGTAAGGGGTGTTACATTTGATTGGTATCAGAGCTTACGGTTTAGTCGACTCTAGGACTACCGTGGCGCGTGTGAGTCTAGCTATACATGCCTGTGGTTATATGTTGATAGTGTGGTGACTTCTGACAACCTGAATTTTTGTTTGTATAGTAAATGGATTCCGAACCAGAAAGAGCTGTGGCTGATGATGTGGAGAGCGTGGCGCCTGACCGTACCCATGGATCAGCGCCGATAGACTCTCGACCTGTTTCGGGTAGCCACGAAGGAGAGACAAAGCAAGCCTTTTATCAAATGATGAATGATTGGTTTGCCCAATTTATTCAGAATAACACGAATATACCCCAACCTCCACCCCCGAATAATCCAACTCCGGATCCTCTAGCTCCCCCAGTGATAGATCCAATGAGATCTAGTAGGCCCCCAGTTGACAAAATTCGAAAATATGGGGCCAAAGAATTTAAAGCCAATGACGATGATGATGCTGAGAGAGCCGAAATGTGGCTTGATAACACTATTCGGGTACTTGGTGAGCTGTCTTGTACTCCGGATGAATGCTTGAAGTGTACTATATCCTTACTACGGGACACTGCATATCACTGGTGGAATACACTAGTATCAGTGGTTCCGAAAGAAAAAGTGACATGGGATTTCTTCCAAACTGAATTCCGCAAGAAGTATATTAGCCAAAGGTTTATTGATCAAAAACGAAAAGAGTTCCTTGAGCTGAAACAAGGACGAATGACTGTAACGGAGTATGAAAGAAAATTTGTCAGGCTCAGCCGTTATGCTAGAGAGTGTGTCTCTACTGAAGCCATTATGTGTAAAAGATTCGAAGACGGCCTAAATGAAGATATAAAGATGTTTGTTGGCGTTCTTGAAATCCAAGAATTTGTAACTTTAGTTGAGAGAGCTTGCAAAGCTGAAGAGCTCGGGAAGGAGAAAAGAAAGGCCGATACCGAAGCCAGAGATATCCGAAAGAGGTCTTCGGGCAAAGTCTTCCATCCCACGAGCAAGAAGCCCAGAGATGACTACAGCCGACAGAAAACTACTACAGATCCGCCTAGACGGGATCGACCTCCTATGAGCTCCCGAGCTACCTCGATAGCCAGTGTTGGTAACATTCCACAAACTAGAGTTGAATGCAAGCATTGTGGGAAATGGCACTCAGGGAGTTGTAGATTCCATGATCGGACTTGCTATAAGTGTGGATCGTCAGGTCATTTTATCAGAGAGTGTCCGAAATTAGCTGAGCAGAATGCAGTTCAGAGTACTACACCGAGCAACGTGCCAATGCGAGGCAGACCACCCAGACATTCGGGCAATGCAAGTGGTAGCCAGAAAGGGGCGACGAATGCTACAGGTCGATCCGAGGCTAGAGCTCCGGCTAGGGCATATGCTGCGCGAGCTAGAGAGGATGCTTCCTCCCCCGACGTCATCACCGGTACTTTCACTCTTTTTGATATTACTGTGATTGCACTAATTGATCCTGGTTCGACCCATTCTTATGTGTGTGAAACTTTAAAATTTGGTAAGACTCTGCTAGTTGAGTCTACCGAGTTCGTAATTCGTGTGTCCAACCCTTTGGGTAGATGTGTGCTTGTAGATAAAGTGTGTAGAGGTTGCCCGTTGATGGTACGAGACTATTGCTTTCCAGCAGACTTAATGTTGTTGCCCTTCGATGAATTTGATATAATCTTGGGTATGGATTGGCTAACTTCACATGAGGCAGTGGTGGATTGCAAAAGGAAGCTTATTAATTTGAAATGCCGAAACGGTGAGACAATCAGAATAAAATCCGGTGATGTAAATGAGTTGCCTACAGTGATATCCTCGATGGTAGCCCAAAGGTATGTGAGAAAGGGGTGTGAGGCCTATTTGGCTTATGTACTGGATAATAAACTGTCCGAGAAACTAATGGAATCGGTACCAGTTGTATGTGAGTACCCCGATGTGTTTCCTGAAGAACTACCGGGCTTACCCCCAGTACGAGAGATTGAGTTCGGCATTGAATTAGTGCCGGATGCGACCCCAATTTCGATAGCTCCGTACCGAATGGCGCCTACTGAATTAAAAGAATTGAAAGCACAGTTGCAAGAATTGACAGAGAGGGGTTTCGCACGACCGAGTTTTTCTCCGTGGGGAGCACCAGTCTTGTTTGTGAAAAAGAAAGATGGGACAATGCGAATGTGTATCGACTACCGGCAACTAAATAAGGTGACCATAAAGAATAAATACCCGTTACCTCGGATCGATGATTTATTTGATCAGTTAAAGGGGGCTTCAGTGTTTTCGAAAATAGATTTGAGATCGGGTTATTATCAATTACGAGTCAGAGATTCCGATGTGCCAAAGACGGCATTTCGAACGAGGTACGGGCACTATGAGTTTTTGGTTATGCCTTTTGGGCTTACCAATGCACCTGCCGTTTTTATGGATCTCATGAACCGGGTCTTCCGACGGTTTTTGGATCGGTTTGTAGTAGTGTTCATCGATGATATATTGGTCTACTCCAAAAGCGAAGCGGAACACTTTGAGCACTTGAGAGTAGTACTACAAACCATGAGAGATCACCGTTTATATGTAAAATTCAGTAAGTGTGAGTTTTGGTTGAACGAAGTCAGCTTCTTGGGTCATGTGGTTTCGGTGTCAGGAATTCGGGTGGATCCAAACAAAATAGCAGCCATACTCGAGTGGAAACCACCAAAGAATGTTTCTGAGATCCGAAGTTTCCTAGGCCTCGCGGGATATTATAGACGATTTGTAAAAGGTTTTTCCGTGATAGCTGCACCTTTGACGAGACTACTACAGAAGGATGTCAAATATGAGTGGTCAGAAAAATGCCAGAAGAGTTTCGAGCAGTTGAAAGCCCTTTTAACCGAGGCTCCAGTGTTGACTCAGCCTGAATCGGGTAAAGAATTTACTATTTTTAGTGATGCGTCTTTAAGTGGGTTGGGTTGTGTTCTAATGCAAGAAGGCAAGGTCATAGCCTACGCTTCAAGACAATTGAAGCCACATGAAAAGAATTATCCAACTCACGATCTGGAGTTAGCAGCCATTGTGTTTGCATTAAAAATTTGGCGTCACTATTTATTCGGCGAAAAATGTCATGTTTATTCAGATCACAAAAGTCTGAAATATTTAATGACTCAGAAAGATCTAAATTTGAGACAACGCCGATGGTTAGAATTGCTGAAAGACTACGAATTAGTGATTGACTACCATCCGGGGAAGGCTAATGTGGTGGCGGATGCGTTGAGTCGAAAATCATTATTTGCTCTGCGTGCATTAAACACACGGATGACGATGTCTGAGGATGGTTCGATCATAGCCGAGCTACAAACAAGACCGATGTTTATTCAGCAAATTTGCGAGGCACAGAAAGTTGACGAAAAGTTAGTAGCTATTCGGGTTCAGTGTGAGAACGCTACAGAATCAGACTTCCAGATAGATGCAAATGACTGTTTGAAGTATAAAAATCGATTGTGTGTTCCAATGAACTCAGATTTGATACAGATGATTCTGAGTGAGGCCCATAATGGCCGAATGTCGATACACCCGGGTAGCACAAAAATGTATAACGATTTGAAGCAGTTTTATTGGTGGCCCGGCATGAAACGGGACATATCTGAGTTTGTCTCCAAGTGCTTAATCTGTCAACAAGTGAAAGCTGAGCATCAGGTACCCTCCGGATTACTTCAGCCGATTATGATACCCGAATGGAAATGGGATAGAATTACTATGGATTTTGTATCCGGTCTTCCTATGACACCGAGTAAGAAAGATGCCGTTTGGGTTATCGTTGATAGATTGACTAAATCAGCTCATTTTGTACCGGTACGTACCGACTATTCACTCGACAAACTCGCTGAATTGTATGTGTCGCAGATTGTAAGATTGCACGGTGTACCGAGTTCCATTGTTTCAGATAGAGATCCAAGATTTACCTCGCGATTCTGGAAGAAGTTGCAAGAGGCATTGGGTACTAAACTTCATTTTAGTACAGCCTTTCATCCGCAAACAGACGGTCAGTCTGAGCGAACTATCTTGATACTTGAGGACATGTTGAGGTGTTGCGTTCTCGAGTTCGAAGGTACGTGGGAACGATACCTACCCCTGATTGAGTTTGCTTACAATAATAGCTTTCAATCTAGCATAAAAATGGCACCTTATGAAGCCTTATATGGTCGAAAATGTCGCACACCATTGTATTGGACTGAGCTCAGTGAGAATAAGATACACGGGGTTGATTGGATTAAGGAAACTGAACAGAAGGTGGTGGTAATTAGAAGTAATTTGAAAGCTGCTTCGGATCGTCAAAAGTCCTATGCCGATTTAAAACGCAAGGACATTGAATTTCAGGTCGGAGATCGGGTATTCTTAAAAGTTTCTCCGTGGAAGAAAATACTCCGATTCGGTCAGAAAGGCAAGTTGAGTCCGAGATTTATCGGACCGTACGAAGTTATTGAACGTATCGGACCGGTTGCTTATAGATTAAGATTGCCCTCCGAGTTAGAAAAGATACACAATGTATTTCATGTTTCGATGCTTCGCAAATACAGATCGGATCCGTCCCATGTGATCACCCCGTCAGAGATTGAAATTCGATCGGACTTGACCTATGATGAGGAACCGATCTGTATCTTGGCTCGGGAAACCAAAGAGTTAAGAAATAAAAGAATTCCATTAGTAAAGATTCTATGGAATCGTCACGGAGTTGAAGAGGCTACGTGGGAGCCTGAAGAGTCAATGAAGCAACAATATCCGAACCTTTTTAACGGTAAGATTTTCGGGGACGAAAATCCTTAAGGGGGGAGAGTTGTAACAGACCAATTTTGACCCTAATCGGAACAGTGGTTTCGGGACCACGAATCCGAGCCTAAGAGATATTATAATAGTAGATATTGTGTTTGCTATGAGTGTTTTAGTGAGTGTGAAAATTTCGTAGAAAATTTTAGCTATTTGAGTGTTTAATTTGTTAAAAAGGTCTAAATTTCAAAAAGAACAAAGTAGTGGGCATTAATAAAAAGGGAGCTAAGTGAATTGTCCATAAAACATAAGGATTTGCATGTCAATTTTCCCCCCTTTAAACAAGGTGGACGGCAAGCATGCATATATGCTCTCTTTTTATATTTTTGTATGACATTTAGGCATTTTTATATTAAAGCATGCTAGGATTATATACTTTTTAATTATACATTTTGATTTTTAGTAAAATTAAAAGAAAAGCATGCTATAATTTATGGAAAAAGAGAAAAACAAAAAAAAAAATTTCTCTCATCCTTCCTCCCTTCTAGCCGAATTCTACCTTGAAGAGAAGAGAAGAACTTTCATCTTCTTCAATCGGCCCTTGCATGTGTTAGTATAGGTAAGAGTTTGAACTTCACCTTAATAATTTATCTTGATGTGGCTTGATTTCTTGATTTATTCTCTTTGGAAACAAGCAAAGCTTGTTAAGTTTGGTAAGATGAGATTCGGCCATGCATGTGGGAATCAAGGTAAGAGTTGAAGCTTAGCTTGATAGCCTACCCTTAGATTTGAGTTGATTTCTTTGATCATTAGGGAAAAACAAGTAGAAAATGGTTGATCTCAAATTTGAGGAATTCGGCCATGGATGAGAGTTTGTACTTTGTTGTATAAATGAACTTAGACAACTTGAGAAGAAGTATCTTGAGCATGATTAAGAAGATTATGTTAATTGGCTTGAGGGTATCCTCCTAGTTGGCCGAATAATGGGGGGGGTATTTATGAAAATGGTTCTTCATGTGCTTTGTTGTTAGGTCATTCTCGTATAATGAAATTTACCATATAAGATTGTTGTATGAGATGTTAAGTTATTGGGTGAACTAAGTTTAAAACTTGATTACTTGAAGTAAACTAATGCAAGGGGGTAAATTTGATGGATGGAAGAGTTATAGAGAATCTTAGACACCTAAGGGCCATTCGGCCATGGAGGAGAGACCCAAATAGTTTGAAATTTTATTGTGGTGTTCAATAGGTTAATTGGATTAGTTAAATGCTTGAATTAGATATGGTTATTAGCTTGTTTCTTGGTTATATGTTGAAGAAAATGCATGGGTATAGAATTAGTATATTCGGCCATAAGGGAAAATGAAATTGAGTTAATGTATTTGATTATATATGTGTGTAATTATATTAAGTTAAGGTACGGCTAGATGAGAAGATAAGATGTAAGCTAAAACACATCAAGGAAATTACTACCAAAGTGTTCCCTAATAATTTGAATGCACTTGAGCAAAGTAGGGGATGTATGCCGAATGCACATTGTTATGTCTTGAAATTTTGTATTTTATGATTTTGTTCTTGAATTGAATGGACGTGTGGTTAATTGGTTAAAATTGAACCAAATTAGATCGGGAACAAAAAGATCAAGATCGAGGAAAAACAAAGATTATCGAGTAGCCGATTTGCACGGCTTATCGACAACTGAGGTAAGTCCTTCGGTTAAATTATGTCAAAGAATAAATTATGGTTATCTTGACTATAAAAAAATTGATGAATGTTAGTATTAAATTGCATCATGGCCGAATATATACCTACATGTTGGTTGATGATTTATGTTGAGAATATGATGGAAATTGTTTTGGCTAATGCAAGGTAAATGAGTAAGTTCTTGAGCTACTTATTATTTAAAGATCATTTACATATCTAGTGAATGATAAAGTTGGTAATAGCTTGGTGTAAAACTATGAGTTGGCCGAATGTAAGGATGATGGATTAGATTGATTACAAATTTATTTATTGCAATGGGAATAAGTGTTTATAACTCGATATGTGATGGTGAAATGTGAAAAGCATGTAATAATATCCTGACATTCGGGCTTCGAGCCTAGCAGGCCTCGTGCCGGTGACATTAATCGGGCTTATGCCTAGCAGGCCTTGTGCCGGTGTTATTTATCGGGCTTTATGCCTAGCAGGCCTCGTGCCGGTGTTATTTATCGGGCTTTACGCCTAGCAGGCCTGGTGCCGGTGTTACTTTTCAGGCTTTTACGCCTAGCAGGCTTGATGCCGGTGATGAAATTTACCTAAGAGGAGTCTAATCCTTGTCAAGACAATTTAGAACTAAATTGTCAAGAATGTGGTTCGGGTAAGTTTGTGAGGTATGTTATGTTAAATATTACTTGTGCCAAATTGTCATCGATGAATGTAATTTGACGGAAGTCGAGTTTAGAAAATGCTGTTATGGGACAATCGATTTGCATGTATAACTGCTAAGGAAGTATGCTATCGAATTATTAATATTTGACCTTGTGTAAACTAGTTGCTTAGTTGTTTATGTAGAATGCCACATGTGTATTGTTTTATTTTCGTAAATAATTAAATGTTTTAATTTCTATGAGTTGGGACTTACTAAGCTAGTAAGCTTAATTGTGTGAGATGTTTCCTTTGTTTTATAGATTAGGAGCAAGCCACAAGCTCACCGGGATCGTTGGAAAGTCGCTCACACTATCAACCTACATTTTGGGGTACTCCTTCATTTTGGGTTGGTTTTAAACGAAGGCATGTATAGGATAGGCAAGGTTTGGTTGAGGAAATTTTACGGTTCATGTGTAAACCCTAAAGGAATGGCCATGCGAATATGGCTAAATTTCTAGTTAAGTACGTTGTTGTATTGTTGATGTGTATGTTGGTTCTTGATGGCAAGGTTTATGCTTTCTAATCAAAGTTAAATCACTTTGTTAAGGAAATGTTTATATACGGAATGAATCCTTGAATTAGGAATGTAGGTAGGTTTAGTTAGAAGCTAGTCTTTCATAAATTGCGACAAAACAACTGGTAGTAACAGCAGCGATGTGAGTTAGAAAAATCACCAAAAATAGGGTATATTGAATTAAAAGGTGAATGAGACATGGAATTAAACCTTATTGTGTCTATTTTTACATGAAAGAAACAGAGTAGGCAAAAGATTTATACATTATGAGATAATTCAGTTTTAGTGAGACCTGCTCTGAATGAATTCGTGAGTCACTGCTCTGTCTTGGAAAAATTGTCAAAAATTGTACAAAAATAATTAGGAATCATGGTTTATATGTGTAGAATCCTAAATGAGTCTATTTTTCATTGGTATAAATAAGAACACCATTGGAAAATTGTGCAATCAGATAACTGCAGTTTTATAAGGACAGGTCAGAACTGTCCAGCAGTGTAATAAGGGTAACTTTGAGGAATAAACCGTACTAATTGGTCACATGAAAAATTCTAGAAAAATTATGGTGAATAGATATATGAGTCTACTTTCAAGGAAAATTTACGGATCTGAATTTCGAATTCTATAACTCGAGTTATAGCCAAATTAAGCGGCACAATGCAGTTTGACAGCTTTAAGATTTTCGTGTGTTGATCTAGTAGTCAAGTCTAGTAATGCCTCTTACTTAATTCCGGCGATGGTCTCGAGTAAGGGGTGTTACAATATCGACTCCCAGAGAAAGGCATTACTGAGGCTTGTTCAGGGGAGTAAATCTGTTTCTGAGTACGAGGCTGAGTTCCTGAAGCTGAGTAGGTATGCCAGGGGCATTGTAGCCACTGAGCATGAGAGGTGTGTTCGTTTCGAGGATGGTCTGCGAGACGAGTTGAGGCTGCTGATTGCTCCTCAGCAGGAGCACGAGTTTGCTGTCTTAGTTGAGAAGGCTAAGGTAGCCGAGGGTGTTAAAGAGTCGGTAAGACAGAGCATGGACAGGAGTAGGCTTAAGAGGAGTTTTGGGTCTTCTGGATCGTCGGGTAATCCGCAGAAGAGGGCTAGACCGAGTGGGCAGAATCAGTCTGCTAGGTTTTGTTGCTGCTAGGCAGGGACCACCGCAGTGTAATCAGTGTGGGAAATCTCATTGGGGTGGCTGCTGGACTGGAGGTAAAGGTTGCTTCGAGTGTGGTTCTCTGGAGCATCGCATAAGGGACTGTCCGCGTAGGATGGCCAGGATTCAGTCTGAGAGTCAGGGCCGTAATCAGTTTAGAGGTAATGGACCGCCACCGCAGAGGGGCCGTGGTAATGGCAGAGGTGGTTATGGATCTGGTCGGGGCCGTGGAGCACCGGGCAGAGGTGCGGGTAGTTCTGATGCTAGGCAGCCTGGATTGGTGTATGTTGCGAGGCGCCGAGAGGAGGGCGACGCACCGGACGTCATAACCGGTACGTTCTTGATTTTTGGTACTCCTTATACTGCTTTAATTGATGTGGGTTCTACGCACTCTTATGTTGCCAGTAGTATAGTAGAGACAATGGACTTAGATTCTGAGATATCTTCTAGGCAGATGACTGTGATTAGTCCTTTAGGTCACTCTGTAGTAGTAGATAAGCTGTTTAGAGATGTACCTCTAGAACTCTAAGGGGTAGTGTTTGCTGCTGATCTGATGGAACTGCCGTTTGGGGAGTTCGATCTGATCCTTGGGATGGATTGGCTGGTTAAGTACCAGGCGAGGTTGGATTGCGCGGCCAAGCGCATGGTTCTTAAGACGGTTGATGGTGATGAGGTGGCTATGATAGGTAATAGGAGAGATTACTTATCAAATGTGGTATCTGCTTTGAAAGCGGAGAAGATGGTCAGGAAGGGCTGCGAAGCGTTTGTGGTTCATGTGTATGCCTTGGAGGCTAAAGAGTCTGCTGTTGAGAAGGTTCGTACTGTTAAGGAATTTGCTGATGTGTTTCCTGAGGAACTTCCGGGTTTGCCGCCAGATCGAGAGGTAGAGTTCGGGATTGATCTGTTACCTGGGACTGCGCCAGTGTCTATTGCTCCGTATAGGATGGCACCAAAGGAATTGGTGGAGCTTAAGGCTCAGATCCAGGAGTTATTGGATCGAGGTTTTATCAGGCCAAGTGTTTCGCCGTGGGGTGCGCCGGTACTCTTTGTTAAGAAGAATGATGGCACAATGCGGATGTGCATAGACTACCGCCAGTTGAACAAGCTGACGATTAAAAACAAGTATCCGTTGCCACGGATAGATGACTTGTTTGATCAGCTGAAGGGTGCAGCGGTATTTTCGAAGATTGATCTGAGGTCTGGGTACCATCAGTTAAAGGTTAAGGAGGCTGATATCCATAAAATAGCGTTTCGGACTCGGTATGGGCACTACGAATTCCTGGTAATGCCATTCGGGTTGACTAACGCACCGACAGCGTTTATGGATATGATGAATAGGGTGTTTCAGCAGTACCTGGATCAGTTCGTGGTGGTTTTCATAGACGACATTTTAGTGTACTCAAGGACAGAGGAAGAGCATGATGCGCATTTGAGAGTGGTGCTGCAGATTCTGAGGGAAAAGCAACTTTATGCTAAGTTTAGTAAGTGCAAGTTCTGGCTTAGAGAAGTGAAGTTCTTGGGTCATGTAGTGTCGGCTGAGGGGATTCGAGTAGATCCTCGTAAGATTGAGGCAGTTTTGGATTGGAAGCCGCCGAGGTCAGTGGCTGAGATTCGGAGTTTTCTGGGTTTGGCTGGATACTACCGAAGGTTTGTTGAGGGTTTCTCGTTGATAGCAGCGCCAATGACCAAGTTGTTAAGGAAAGAGGTTCCATTTGTATGGACTGAGAAACAGCAGGAAAGCTTCGACAAGTTAAAGAAGATTTTGATTGAGGCTCCGGTTCTGATTCAACCTGAGGCTGGTAAGGAATACACAGTCTATTGCGACGCATCACATACGGGATTGGGTTGTGTGCTGATGCAAGAAGGTAAGGTTGTGGCTTACGCTTCTAGGCAGCTGAGGCCACATGAGGTCAACTATCCGACGCACGATTTGGAGCTGGCGGCTGTAGTTTTCGCCTTAAAGATTTGGAGGCACTACTTGTACGGGGAGAGATCTATAGTCTACACAGATCATAAGAGTCTGAAGTATCTACTGACTCAGAAGGATTTGAATTTGAGGCAGCGTAGATGGGTTGAGTTGCTGAAAGATTACGACTGCTCGATTGAGTATCATCCGGGCAAGGCTAACGTGGTAGCAGACGCGTTGAGCCGTAAGGTTGTTTCGGACTTAAGAGCATTGTTTGCCCATTTGAGTTTGTATGACGATGGGAGTATTCTGGCGGAGCTGCAGGTTAAGCCTACTTGGGTTGAGCAGATCAAAGAGAAACAGTTAGAGGATGAGGTTTTAAGTGCGCGAAGGTTGCAAGTGCAGAATGGTGGTTTGGAGGGTTACAGCTGGTCTAGTGATGAGGTTCTGTGTTTTCAAGGTAAGGCTTGTATGCCTAAAGATGTTGAGCTGAGGCAGAAGATTCTTCAGGACGCACATAGTAGTCCTCATGCTATGCATCCTGGAGGTAGCAAGATGTATAAGGATCTCAGAGAGCAGTTTTGGTGGCCTGGTTTGAAGAAAGAGGTGACAGAGTTTGTTGGGAAGTGTCTGACTTGTCAGCAGGTCAAGGCTGAACATCAGTTGCCGTCGGGTTTGCTTCAGCCTGTAAAGATTCCTCAGTGGAAGTGGGAAAGAATAACCATGGATTTTGTCAGTGGGTTACCGCTTACGCCAAGCAAGAAGGATTCAGTTTGGGTAGTGGTGGATCGTCTGACTAAATCAGCTCACTTTATTCCGGTGAGGGTTGACTACTCACTTCAGAAGCTAGCAAAGCTGTATGTTTCAGAGATAGTGAGGTTGCACGGTGTGCCAGTTTCGATAATCTCGGATAGGGATCCTAGGTTTATGTCAAGGTTTTGGAAGGCATTGCATCAAGCTCTGGGTACTCGTTTGGATTTCAGCACGGCTTTTCACCCGCAGTCTGACGGTCAATCAGAAAGGGTTATTCAGATCTTAGAGGACATGCTGAGGGGTTGTGTCCTGGATTTCAGAGGTAGTTGGGAGGAGTTTCTACCATTAGCTGAGTTTGCCTACAACAACAGTTACCAAGCGAGCATTAAGATGGCTCCGTATGAGGCGTTGTATGGTAGGAAGTGTCGCTCACCTACATGTTGGACGGAGTTAGGTGAACGTCAGTTGTTGGGACCCGAGTTGGTTGCTGAGACTGAGAGCAAGGTGAAAGTGATCCAAACTCGTTTGAAGGAAGCTTCGGACCGGCAAAAGTCTTATGCCGATCTTAAGCGAAGAGATATAGAGTTTGCTGTGGGGGATCGAGTTTTCCTGAAGGTCTCACCTTGAAAAAAGGTGTTGAGGTTCGGAAGGAAAGGTAAGCTAAGTCCGAGGTTTATCGGGCCGTATAAGGTACTGAGGCGAGTTGGACCAGTAGCGTATCAGCTTGAGTTGCCAGCCGAGCTAAGTCAGATTCACGACGTTTTTCACGTTTCGATGCTTCGGAGGTATCGTTCAGATCCGTCACATGTGGTAGCAGTGGAAGAGATCGAGGTAAATCCAGACTTGACTATGGAGGAGGAACCTGTGCAGATTCTTGATCGGGATGTGAAGGTTCTGCATAGGAAGTCTGTGCCTTTGGTTAAGGTATTTTGGCGGAATCATGGTGTAGAAGAAGCGACGTGGGAACCCGAGGATACGATGAGACAGCAATACCCGCAACTCTTTTGACCAGGTAATTTCGAGGCCGAAATTATTTTTAAGGGGGTAGAACTGTAATATCCCGGGTAGGGGGCCGTTTTGTTGTTGCATGTTATTGCATGTGTTGGTGTGCTGTGTGGTTATTTCGGTGTTTTAGGGGCTTAATTGTAGCCTAGGTGTATGCCTGAGTGAATGGGAAAATTTTGGTTTTTGGGTGTTAGGTGAAGGGAGCTGAGGAAACTGGGGTTTAAGAATTTTAATTGAGGTTTTGTTGCACAAATAAGGAGCTAGCTTAGTGGCAAAGCATGCGCCACATGGGGGAGCTTGGTGTGGCGTCATCTTCAGGTGAGGGAGGTCCAGAGTTCAAGCAGCAGAGTCCCCATTTTGGCTTCTTTTTGGGACGGCATGGAGGAGAGGTAGAAGGCTAGTGGAATTCTACCTTGGACCAAGTCTTCACTTTCAAATGGAGGGTGGAGAGGAAGTTTAGGAGGAGGACTTGGTCATCACATTTGAAATGTGAGGAGTGGAGTGAATGGGGGGATTCTTGGCCGAACTTTATGGGGTGTTGGAGTAGGGGTGTGGACGGTTTGGTAGAGGGAAGGGAGGTGTGCCGAAATGCACTTCTCATTTTGTGCATTTTCGGCCAAAAGCATTTGTGAAGCAATTCTCTCTTTGTGCCTTACCAAAACCGAAAGTCTAAGCATTCTCTTTTATCTTTTGTCAACCGAAATTTGCTAGGGAGTTCCCCTTCTTTCTTTTGCAAACCGAAAGTTTTAGCACTTGCCGAATTGTTCTTTGCTCATTTTTTTTTCTAATTTTCCTTTGCTAGCCGAATGTCACCTTGAAGACACACCCGTGGTTTGTTTTCTTTCACCTTTACTTTTGGCCGAACCTAGCATTCCTCTTGCATTCTTTTTCTTTTCCTCTTTTGAAACTCTAATAGCCGAATATTCTCCTCCTCATCTCCTTTTCTTTTGTCCATTGTGAAGCCGAATTCTCCATTTCCTTTCTCCTTTTTTTGTGCCGAAACTCTGTTCTTTTTCATATTGTCTATTCCCCCAAAACCGAAAGCAGAGGTGTTAGACACCTAGTGCCGATTTCTTCTTTCTATTTGTTTCCAACATAGCCGAATATTTCCCTTTCCCCTAATAGTCTCTTGGCCGAATATCAGTGGTGTTTTGGAGGCCTTGTTTCAATCGGTTGGTGTTGGTAAGCTCTTGGCCGAATGGCCATTTCTTCTCTTTTTCTGCTCTTGATCGGTTGGATTGGTTAATAGCCGAATGTGGCCTTGTTGTTGAGAGTTAATCATTAGTTGTGAAACCGATTCCGTTTTAGGGTCTTTTGATCGTGGTGGTGATTAGGTGAGGCAGTCAATTGAAGCCTTGAATGCAAGTGACCGATTGGTAAGTAAAGGGTAAGCAGTTGGTATATTTTTGTTAGTGCAATCAGTTGATTTCGATTAAGTTTAAAGTGATTAGTGATTAACTATTGGTTTATTAGGGTGCTGATTGTTGGAAGAGGAATCACTGCTTGATTCAGATCTGGTAGGAAACCAGATCATCTTCAAGGTAAGGGATTGAAATTAACCCCTTTGGGTTTATATGTCTTTGGCCGAATGGTCTTAGTACCTAATCCTATGTTGGCCGATTGTTTTAGGGGCTTGATAATCAAGGGACTCAGAGTGATTCGTAGGGATCTTTAGACTCGGTTTTACCAGGTGTGTAAATTAACACACTAATACTTAGTAATGTTGTTAATAAACCTGTTTGCTTGTTAAAAACCATAACAGTATGATGGATGGTTGGATACCCACATGGGGTATGTGTACGGATTCGGGTAAGTCTACTGTATTATAAATCCTATTATGGATACTTGGGATATGATGATCTATACTAAAATGTATATATGCTATGAGATGCTATGTTGGACATGGTTGCATGAGTTACATGATTGCATATTGTACATGAGCCAGTATGACATGTATGGGTAATATGAGAGGAGGGAGCAGTGATATCTTGTGCTGACGAGCACCAGTGCTTTGGTAGCACAACTTTGTGACTTTGGGTCACCAGAGGTTTGGCACCTCCAGAGGTTTGGTACCTCAGCGTCTCGTCCCAGTGGCTCAGTACCACAGTGGGTTGGCCCCACGGATGATTATACGGGATTGACGCCAGTGATTTGGTATCACACGATGGGTTGGCCCCATCACCAGATTTGTGACTACGGTCACCAGTGCTTTGGTAGCACATTGTGCCTTTGGGACACCAGAGGTTTGGCACCTCATTGCGACTTGTCCCTGTGGTTTGACCACCGTGGGTTGGCCCCACTTGAGTTATGGGATCGTCTGCTAGTGATTTGGTATCACACGATGGGTTGGCCCCATCATCATTGGATTCGTGACTTCGGTCACCAGTGCTTTGGTAGCACATTGTGTCTTTGGGACACCAGTGGTTTGGTACCACATTGACGGATATTGTGTCTTTGGGACACCAGTGTTTTGGTAACACATTGTGACTATATGTCACCAGTGGTTTGGCACCACCAGTGGTTTGGTACCACACGGGGTAGAAAAGGCGATATGGATGGTTAGGATTGGGTTGCATTAATTATGTTGCTATGTATGATGTGTGTTAGCATGTTGTTTTCTTGGGAGCGGGATTTACACACTGAGTCACTCGACTCACCCTCTCCTTTGACATTTCAGGTGACTCGTAGATGCGGACATGGAGCCGGGATGGACTCGGGGTGCGCATGCCATGCTTAATAAAGTTTTACTCAGACTCTGCTATTTGGGTACTTTAGTTTAGTTACTTCTAGTTGGGTTTTATTTGGATTTGTAAAAGGCCTTTAAAGTTATGTTTTATGCTGTTTGCGCTTTAAGTTGATTTTTGACATGCCTTAACAAAGTAACTTGGAATAAATTTTACTAAAACTTGGAAAGATAATGATTTCAAAATTATAACGCACTGGGTTTTTAAACTATACCATCGGGTATCACACTAAGTCTTTTTGATAAACAAATACAACTGGTTTCCAATTCAAACTTGTGGCTCTTCTAAGTTTAAAAGTGTTTTATGTATCACTAAGAAACTAATGAGGTTTTAAATGGTATAAACTCGTTTTAACTACACATTCTGGCTAAAGTTTTCAAAATCTCCGGGTTTCAAATACATCAACTGTTTTTCAAACAAGACTACTCAGATTTGTTCCAAACACACTGTGTTTTCACTCAGCTTTTAAACGGAAAATCTAACTTTTTCAAAAACGATTTCCCCGTAGCATACCAGATTCGGACGTGGTGTCTTGTCCGGGTTTGGGGTGTTACATGTGCTTTGGGCCAGGCCGTGTCATTTTCGTGCTAAAGCCCATTTACTCTGTTTTAGGCTCGTTTTGTGTTCTTTTCATCCTTGGGTGCTCTCCTGGGTATAAGACATGAAAAGAAAGGATTAAAAGCACCTTTTTATATAAAACAAAGAATAAATCATCCAAAAGCATATTAAATGTGGGATTAAAATATGTTACTTTTACGGTTTATCAAATACCCCCACACTTAAGCTTTTGCTTGTCCTCAAGCAAAATTCTAACCTTACAATTAAAACGAACTTTCCATGATCTATAATTCTTATCAACAATGTCTTATCCTACTTTATAGAGAATTCATACATGGATAATTTGATTCACAGCGTCCTAAAGATTCAAACGAGATAAGTCATAATTTTGTGCCTCGATATATAGGTGTCTTCCCTCTTTTGAATAACTACCTTTTTAATTCAAAACCGACAAGGATTGATATCCTCACTTAGGATTCACTCAAATCACTCTAAAGTGTTTAAGGTTCAGAAAAAGATCGCTCATAAGTCAAACCTGAAAAGTTAACCCCATAGGCTTGCCTGAAATTCAAATCTCCTCCACTGTAATATGAGATGACAAACAGATCGAAAGGTTTTTGTTAGGGTTGTAACGGGGCTAGGGTAAAAGGTGTGGTCATAGGCTGAAATTAGAGGGTTAGAATCGAGATTGAATTGACAAGTACCTACCTAAAATTTTTCCTAAACTTCATTAACTGAAAATTAATAATTCTACTAATACGAGCTTTTTTTTAAGAACAAACTAATAAATACAAGATGAATTTAACTATCAGAATAATAAACTTCGGTAACTAATCAAATCAAGTCTCGATTAAGGGGTAGTCAAAAGAAAGGGTGATAACAATTACAAGGGTTTTGGGTTAATATTAGTAGGTAAATCAATAAAAAGGGTTTGTTAGGATCAACGGGGTTCACTAGGGGTTATTTGTGAAGGTGGGCTATTTAGTGGAATTAGTGGGTTAAAACCTAGGTGCCTTTATCATATCTGTATATCAAATCATAAATGTGGTCTCGATATGTAAAAACGAGGCAAGTTCTAGAATAACAGTTCATGGTTGACACACTCATAATCAAAAAATGAGCACGAAAAAGAATGTATGCTCTATAAGGTTCAAATACTCACAAAAATTATGGGTGTTTTGACATCATCCTTATAAATTTTAAATTTCAAGGTGGTCTTTAAATTTAGGTCAACAGCCTAGCAAATATTTTAATTCCTGAAAAATAAACTTATCATGCTTGATTCTCTATTATTCTTTAAATTAAATATCAATGTATAATTAACTATGACTTATTCTAAAACATGTCAATAATCATCACAAATCATCAGAAATTTCATCCTAATTAGTAATATGACAACTTTGCGTAAAAATAAGACTAAATCAGGGATTTAAGAATAATGAAAAAAATTTGGCAATTTTATTCCACTTTTACCCTCAGGGATTTGAGAATAATGCAAAAAGTTAGGTCCTTTTACCCCCCCCACACTTAAGATGTACATTGTCCTCAATGTACAAAGATAGACAATGTATTTATATTTAAAATCAAAAGGGAGGGGATAGAATACTCCCTGGGGTGTAGACTGTTTCCTTGGAGGAGAGTAGGGGTCGTGGAGGGTATGGTGGCGAAGGCATCGGTATGGTAGTGGTGTTGGTTCCCTAGCTCTGCGCTAGATGAGGAAATTGGGGAATTCGTAAAGGATTAGCCAGGGGTTATTAAGACATAATATAAATAAACTAAAGATGAAACTAAAGAAAAGCAAGCTAAAGTGAAGGAGACTAAGAAGAAAACTAAAATGACATGAAAATACTAATGGAATATGAAGTCCTTATTAAAGGATGGTTCGCAAGGTGGGCATCAATGCTAAGATTGGGGATGTGGTGGCGGTGGTGAGAGTGGTGATGTTTTCATGGCGATCGGTGTGATTCCCTAGCAACCTGGCGAACCTGACATTAAGAAACTAAAAGAAATTTAAATGAAAAGTGTCGTAACCATTTTTTGACAAAAACGGGAATCGAACTTGGGTTTTAAAATGGGTAAAAAGGGAGTCGCCACCGACCTTTTATTAGGTGTGATCGGATCACCTTTGTTTTAATAAAACATTTGATTTACTAAAACAGTGTTTTTAGGTCTACGAATATTCGAGAAAATAGGTTCGGGAGTCGGTTACGTGCGAGGAAGGATTAGCACCCTTGCAACGCCCAAAATTGGTACCAAATTGATTAATCGATGTCCTAATGTCGAAAAGTTTGAAATGATTTTTGAAATCTTGCTCTTTTTATTGTTTTTAAACGACTTGATTGAATAATGATATTCCCTTGTTTCGAAGGAATAGAATTTCACATCCAGCGCGATTGGACGCGATAATCTAAGTCCTTGAATCCAAGATCATCCCCGAAATTCTCCAAGTACACATTTTTTGAAATTTTGGAAAGGGGATTTGCTCATTCGGTCATACGAAAGAAAACGCACCCAGCACGATTGGGCACGATCTTTTCGAACTTCCAAATGCTCAAATATCACCTTATTTGAAAAATTGAAAGGTTATCCACTTGCTCGGTCAAACGAAAAGTCACCCCCAGCACGATTGGACGTGAAGTTTTGAATTCCCAAACTCATGAATATTACCTTTGTGAAAACTCGTTTTTAGGGATTAAAAAAAGGTATAAAAATAATAAAAGATGGAATACTGGATTATGACGAAACAACGAAAGCTAGAAAATTAGCAAACATGATAATGAGAAGATGCGATAATGGAACAAAAGTAGAAAGATAAAAATAATAACGATAAAAAATAAAAATATTAGTGATGATAGTGGCAATGATATATACAATAATAATAATGGTGTAGCAAATAATAATGATAATAATAATAATACTAAATATGTACAATATAAGGATATATAATAATAATAATACTAATGATAATAATAATGATAATAGAAATATAATAGATATAAAAATAGGAGTAGACAAGTATAAAATGTGGTAATTAGGTAAATGAGAATTAAAGTATATACAAAATAACGAAAATGTAAATAGATAAATAAAAATCAAATAGATTATTAGACTAAGAAAATATATGTATTATAATAATGGTAATAATATACATAATAATAATAATAATAATAAAATAATACTAATAGTAATAATAATAGTGTAGTAATAATAATAATAAGATAATAATGGTATCATAAATAAGTAATAATAATCGCACATGATATTTACAATATAGTAGTTTAGTAATAATAATATAGTAATAATAATTATATCAAAATAAAATAATAATGATAATAGTATATATATTTAATATCATGATAATAATTAATAATAATAATAATGATAATAATAATACTAATAATAATGATAATATAACAATAATAAAATAATAATAACAAGGGTAAATATATATATATATATATAGTTAATAATACTAATAATAGTAACTAATACTAGTAATAACAATATAGTAATAATAATACTAATAAAATAAATAATGATAATAATTAAAAAAAAACTAAAGGAGGACCGAATTGGATAAAAAAATGATTTTGGGGTCGATTTGAAATAAAATAAAAAGGGGAAGGGGCCTAATATAAATGCGCGTGAAAAGGGAGGGACCAAAATCAAAATTATTCCCTCCCTTATGCGCTGCGTTTTTGCACTAGATGAAATTAGAACAAAGAAAAATAACGGGGCAAATTTAAAAATAATAAGAAAATCTGATTGGGAAGGTAAACATAGCGGAAGGACCTGGGGCGTAATTAACCCATCGATGGGGGGACGCGCGGATCCTGAGTCGGATCCGGGTCAACGCGCGGATCCCCCCTGCCCAAAACGACGTCGTTTAATTGGGGCTATAAAAGGCCAAATTCTCTCAAAAATTTCATTTTTTTCTCTGCTCAAAAGAAAAAAATAACTTTTCTCTCTTTCTCTCTGCAGGTTCGAAGATGGGGGGGTTTCAATCGTCGCTCCGACGCCGTTCTCCGTCGCTCCAGCCACCTCGCGCGGTGGCCGGAAGGGGTAAGGTTTTCTCCTTTCTTCCTTTTTTTTGTTTATGCTCTATTTATTTTTTTATTTTATATTATATATATATATTTCGGAATAAAACTAAAAAACGAAAAAATGAAAATATTTTCGAAAAATACCTAGATAGATTCGTGCTCTAGATCTCGCCTTTGGGATTTCTGTTGCGGTTGTATTTGAATCTGTTTTTTTGGTTTCGAATGAAAAATGAAAAGACCTTTTCGTATTCTCTTTTGCTTTTGAATCTGTTGTTTTTTTTTTTATTTTCTCTGATTGATTACGAATAATCAAAAAGGTTTTTCCTCCTTTTTTTACAGTTTCTTTTTCTGGCTTTATAGCCGATTGAAAATAATAAAATAAAAATAAACCAAAATGCCGTCTGTTTCGTGGATCTGTTGTTTTCTTGCCCTTTTGCAGATTGTGGGAGACAATGGGAAGTGGAGATCGACGATGGTGCGCGCGTGGGTGCTGCAGCGCTGGTGGAGGAGCGCGTGTCTACACGCGCGCGGCGCCGCTAGGGTTCCAAAACCCTAGCTCTTTTCTGGTCATCTTTGGTTTCGGGCCTATTGGGCCTTTCAGATTTTGGGTTTTGTGGTCTTTGTAAATGGACTTTATTGGACTATTAATGGCTTTTATTTTATTTGTTAATTTTATTCTGTTTTTGGGCTCTTTATATGGGTATTGGATCCTGGGTTAAAGACCCGGGCCAAATTGGTGATTACAAAAAGAGTAGTAGAGAAGCTTAGATGAGGAAAATAAAGGAGAAGAGCAGGAAATTGAAGCAAGACAAAAAGCAAAGATAAAAACTAATTGGTCCCAAAGACCCTTGGCTTGGTGTTGAGACGAAGCTGCCGGCATGAACTCATGTTGATCGTTCTTTGTTGAGGAGTCTATTCGTAGCTTCTTTCGTTTCTCCGGCATGGTGTTGATTTGCTCAAGGATCTAGGGTCTTGAAGAGTCTGCGATGAAGGAGAGTGAAAAGGAGAGAAAATAAGGAAGAAATCAGATGGAGGGAAGAGGAAGAGGTAAGGGGTTTAAATAAAAGTTCAGATTTTGTGCTCCCCCACGGTCGTGTCCACAGAGTGCGTCGATTTACACGGCCACCTCACATGGCCGTGTTATAGAGGGTGTTGTCACCCTATGCCCGTGCTTGATTCTTCCATGCCCGTGCTTGTTAATTTTTTATTTTGGCACGGTCGTTCTGCACGGGCGTGTCTCCCCCATGTTCGATAAGTCAGTAGCTTCACACGGTTGACCACACGGACGTGTTCTGTCCGTGGTGTGCAAGTCAGTAGCCTCACACGATTTCGGGCACAGCCATGCCCTATCTGTCGGTGCCCGTGGGGAGGGTTGTTGGATTCGTGACATTAGGGAGGGTGGTTGGGTTGACTTGTAATATCCCGAAATTAGGCCTAGTAGGATTGGGCCGATTGGGCCTTGGGCTTTAGGAAAAATTTGGGTATCATCTTGTTGCTTGTGTTAATTCAGGTATGAATTATATGTGTTTAGCATAGTCTTGTGAAGGCTTGATTTTATTAATGAGGCTAGAATAATTCTTAGTATTAAAAATTTAGTGAAGTGGATTAAGTGAACTTGACACTTAAGTTAATTTAAGTGTTAGATTCTAACACATAAGGAATTAGTGGCAAGGTGGTTATGATGCTTGAAGGGTTGCTTGAGGGAAGTGGTTCGAGTAGCATGATTAGCATTTTGAAGACTTTATTTTTGTATCCTAGCATTAAGTGTCGGTCAACTCTAATTATGATAGGTTGGACTTTCAATTTTTATGGCAAGTTGAATAGCAAAATAGGAAAGCTTGAACTTTGGGATAAGAATCTTAGAATTAAGGAAGGATGGGGGGACAAATGGCTTGAATGTTGGACAGTGTTTTGGAAACTCTTTTATGGTCTTTAGTTCAAGTATGTGGACGGCATTTTGGTCTAGGGGAGGGCTTGACCGATTTTTGATGGAGGCTTTGGTAGGTTAGTAGCTAGTTGGCCATTTTTCCTAAGCATTTGAACATCAATTTCTTTTCTCCCCACAAACACTCCCTATAGCCGAATGTGTCTTGGACATAAGGTGAGTTTTTGGTGTTAGTTTTGGCCTTCAATATTTGTTTTGGTGTCATAACCGAAAATCCCTTTTAGATTTTGCAAATTTCTCCCTAGTGCATCAAAGTGAAACAAAAACCGAAATCATCATATTGCTTGGCCGAATCTCTTTTGTTCACAACTTCTTTTCCATTCTTTTCATACTTGTTCAAAACCCACATTTCTTTTACTTTCTCTTGGCCGAAACTTCCTTCTCCCCATTTCTCTTTTTCTTTCTTCCCCTTTTTCTCAAAACCGAAAACATCCCTCTCCCATTACAAATTCTTTCTTTTTCTTCCTTTTTTCCTTTCTCCACTCTAGCTGAATCCTTTTTGTTGTTACAAATCAACCATATTGCCGAAACTTCCCTTACTCTTTTTGTTTTGTCTTGGCCGAATATCAATAAGGGTAGGTCTTCATTTGGTTTTCTTCAATCGGTTTTGGAAGATAGGTAAGTTTTCATGGCCGTATTTCCTTTCTCTTTTCTATGTCATTTTCTTGAGGGCAAAGGCCACTTTCTAATGCTTTTTGGTTTAGAGGCCGAAACTAATATGGTTCCATTTAGGGATTTTGGCAGACTTTTAGGTGCAAACGTGTGATCTCGGGATTTAGCCGACTGTGCCAAAAAGGTGCGTAGTTTTCGCACTGTCTCTTGATTGTGTGTATGTGTTATATTTATGTATATGTGATACGATGTTAATGGTAGCCGAATTAAGGGCTAAGATTGTGAATACCCGTGGTGGGTGACGAATACTCAGGTCAGTGATTTACGATATTAAATGATCATTGATGAATATATGAAATGTGATGGCATGTGATGCATTATTGTTCAAGTGATATGTTGCCATGATACATATATATATATGCATGGGACTTGGGATGTGACTATCGAAGGAAAGGGTATACTTTACGTACGTGGTCTAATGTTAGCCTTGTGCTACATTGGCACTTGATGTTAGCTATGTGCTTCATCAAGGGAGGTGTTGGCTAGGTGCCACATCTCGGCGGATGATAGCTGTGTGCATCACCGTGGATTGAGGATGACCTCGAGTCACCTCGTGGATATTGATATGAGGGATCACTTATGTGATCGGTGGATTAGCCACGGCCTTGTGCAGCAGGTCTGCCAAGGTAAGATATGTGGATCACTATGTGATCGGTGGATTAGCCACGGCCTTGGGCAGGAAGTCTGCCAAGGTAGGTGTGACGAATGGACATTAGGATGTGGAGACATGTGAAATAACTATGCACTGAGTCTGTTTGACTCACCCAATTTTTCTTAAACCTTTCAGGTGATGCATAAAGCTTGGACCGGGTTGGGAGTGGGTACGAGGTGGCCCATGCAGAAGATAAATTTATTTGTTTTACACATTTTTCTTATGAGAGGTTATTTATTGTAATAAGGGCCATTTAAAGTATTTAAGGACTTTTATTATGTTTTAAGTTGGATTGTCGATTATATTATTATTTGAAAATGTTTTATTTTAAACAACTTAATTTTATTTCGAACTTTAATTACACAATGTTTTAGTAAAGACAACAAAATTTTATGTTTTAAACTCTAAGTCAAAAGTTTTTCAAACATTTTCCGCAGTGGCATTTCAAATTCGGTCATAGCGAATGGGCCGGGTTTGGGGTGTTACATGACTGCACGGGCTATGCCCTATCAGTGTGGCAGTTTAGGTGGTCCACACGGCCGTGTGTAAGGCCGTATGGCCTGAAAAACCTGCATTTTTGGTTAGTTTTAAAAAGGAATGGAAAAAGAAAAAAGAAAAGACAAACAAATGTAAAAAGAAATGTTGTTAGTATTCGGGTTGCCTCCTGAGAAGCACTTGTTTATAGTCTTAAGCTAGACTTTTCCTCGTTTATTTAAAAAATTTTAGGGAGGTTTAAAGGTTTGAATATATTCCCTTGTACTTACGGTTTTACTCTCTTGACAAAGTTGAAGTCGAGAAGCGTTTACTTTAAAAGTGCCGAATATTGGATTGCTTACCTCGGCTATTCCGTTTGGGAAGATATCATGTACCTTGAGGAGGATTTCTCCCTTCGCTTTCAGGTCTGTGGTAGTGATTTGGGGATCGGTTTTGTCTAACATTACTTGGTCTCCTATTTTGAAGTGATTCGATGTCCCCATGAGCTCTTCTTGTGGTTCCTCGGGTTTTACTTCTAGCTCTCCTTTGATCTCTGTCTTCTGCTTCTCTAAATTGTCGACCCTAATGCTTTGTTCCTCGTGTAACTTTACTTTGTAGATATTAACCGACTCAGGGTTTAGGCTTTGTGATGTTTCATGTGATGAAGATTGAATAATATGATTATCTACTGAGATGGCTTTCTTACCTTTATCGACTATTGTCCTGGCCGAGTCGAGGGCTTGAAGATTGATCGATTCATCTCTTACGCGAAGTATAAGCTCACCTGTAGCAACATCAATTTTAGTCCTGGCAGTTGTTAGGAATGGTCTTCCTAAAATTAAGGGGATTGAATTATCCTCATCCATGTCTAAGATAACAAAGTCTACTTGGAAAACAAATTTATCGATTTTTATAAGAACATCTTCGCTAATGCCCCTAGGAATTCTAACAATTTTATCAGCTAATTGAATACTCATCCTAGTTTGTTTGGGCTTCCCTAGACCGAGTCGTTTAAACAGTGAGTAAGGCATGACGTTTATACTTGCCCTTAGATCAACTAACGCATTATCAATATGTAGACTACCAATTAAACATGGAATTGTAAAACTCTCTGGATCTTTTAGTTTCTGTGGTAGTCTGTTTTGTAGCATCGCCGAGCATGTTGCGTTTAGTTCCACGTGGTGCTCTTCATCTATTTTGCATTTGTTGGTCAAGAGCTGTCTTAAAAATTTTCTCGAATCTAGCATCTGAAAAAGAGCTTGAAGAAGGGGTAAGTTAATATGTAATTTCTTTAAAAGTTTAAGAAACTTACCGAACTGTTCCTCTGAATCATCTCTTTTTAGGGCTTCAGGATAAGGTATGCGAGGTTGATACTCTTTAATTACCAGTTTTGGCTTCTCTTGTGGTACCTCTATTTTACCTCTGTCTTCCTTCTTTTCCGGTATTGGATCGTGTTCAGCTAATCCGTTACTGTCTTGAGCTGTGATTGTGAATTTGCTCCTTAGGATTAACTTCAGTGTTACTTGGTAGACATCCTTGCGGTCGTTCTGACATTAGTTTTGCGAGTTGTTCTGCTGTATTAGTCACTTCCTTGACTGATTTAGCAATTTCATCGAGTCGTCTCTCGTTGCTTTTGACTGCTCTATCAGTTTCTTGGAGATGTTCCTCGAGGGATGGTTTCTTTTCTTGTGGATAGGGCTGATTTCAGAAGTTTTGAGGAGGTTGTTGCCTTTGATTTCCTTGGTTTCCTTGTCCTCCCCACGAAAAATTTGGGTGGTTTCTCCAACCTGGATTGTAAGTATTACTATAAGGATTATTAGTAAATCGGAAATTATTACCTATATAGTTCATCTGTTCATCTTCTACTCTCGGTTGGTAGGGTGGGTACTCGGGATTCGCCACAGTTCCACTTGCGTCGCACTGCATGACTGGATGTACCTGTGAAGAACACAAATTATCGAGCTTTTTATTCATCATCTCTAGCTGTGTTGATAGCATGGTCATGGCATCGATGTTGAAAACTCCTGCCGATTTCGTCGGTTTGGTCCTTGAAGCTTGCCATTGATAATTGTTTAATGACATCTCCTCAATGAATTTGTAGGCTGCTTTTGGAGTTTTGTTGTTCAGCGTTCCACCGGCGGTTGAATCTATCAGTTGACTCGTTGAGGGGTTTACAACGTTATAAAAGGTTTGGACTTGTAGCCATAAAGGTAGGCCATGGTGTGGGCACCTCCTCAAGAGATCTTTGAATCTCTCCCATACATCGTATAGCGTCTCTAGATCCATCTGCACAAAAGAAGAGATATCATTTCGTAATTTGGCCGTTTTGGCCTGTGGAAAATATTTCATCAAAAACTTTTCGGTCATCTGATCCCATGTAGTGATTGATCCTCGTTGTAACGAGTTTAACCACTGTTTGGCTTTATTTCTTAATGAAAAGGGAATAACCGAAGACGTATGGCATCATCAGAAACGCCATTTATTTTGAAGGCATCACAGAACTCTAAAAAGTTAGCTATGTGCGTGTTTGGATCTTTGTCCTGCAAACCATAAAATTGAACAAACTGTTGAACCATTTGTATTGTGTTAGGCTTTAATTCAAAATTGTTAGTAGATATAGCAGGCCCAACAATGCTAGATTCTGCTCCTGTTAAATGCGGTTTCGCATAATCGAACATTGTGCGTGGAGCATTGTTGTCCCCCACATCACGTGGTGGTGGGTGGTTTTCGTCCATCCTTTCAGTAGGATTGGATTCGTCTTCTTTTTCTCTTTCTATGTAATTTAGGGCTCGCCTAGTTTCCCGGCGATTCCTACGAGCGGTTGCTTCGATTTCATTGTCGACTATTAAAGGTCCTCTTAGGTTCCTTCTAGTCATAAACTAGAGGTACCTGTTGGAAAAGAAAGAAAGAAAAATTTCAGCAAAAAGAGAAAAAAAACAGGAATAGAAAAGAAAAGAAAAATAAATTGCAAAAAATAAAAGGTAGGGCTAAAGTAATAAAAATAGAGTTTTCTTAATATTTAATTCCCCGGCAACGGCGCCAAAAACTTGATCGCTGCAAATCAGAGCTTTAAATATTTATAAAAGAATGATCAAACCTGGCGACTAACTCTGACAACGATATTAAGGCAAGTGTACCTATTGAACAGTAGTATAGCTTAGGCAAGACCGGTTATCGAACCCAAAGGAACTATAAGTATTAATACTCACTTTCTTTTTATTATTTAGCCTTAAAGTTAGAGTGAAGATTACTTTAAACTAAACTGACGACAACTAAACTAAAGACCCAAAGACAAGAAGACGAATTAGAAAATAACTTTGAAGAAAAACTCAGTTGATTTCGACCATACCTTCGGGAAGAATCCACCTAGACTTCACCTATTATCTAACCCTAAATTATATGATTTCTTTTACTTAGCTTGATCTGTGGGACTCCCTAACCTATATTAAACCCTCTCTTGAGGCGAATAACGTCTAACCCTAGGTTAATTAGTGGAACTCTCGTTCACTTATAATAACCCCCTAGGATAGCAGTAAATTGATCAATGGACTCCCATATTAGGTTTCACCCACATTAGATTTGGATTAAGCAACATAATTAAGAACAAATTAAGTAATTCATCATATAACTTAAAAATCAAATAATAAAATCCATCTAGGTTTCATCCCCTTCAAGTATCTGAGGGGTTTAATTCATAATGAATAAACAAAACATCGCAAGAGAAAAGATAAAACAAAACATAAGAAAACCCTAAAACCCCCTGAAGGAATTGAAGGAGAATTCCGCCGTCTTGAGTATAACTCTGGCTTCTTGGGATGGATCAACTGGCTATCCTCACGTTATTCCCTAACTTTGACCTTCTCGGCTTGGCTCCTTGGCCTAGCATTTGATTTTTTTCAAAGGTGGTACTTGGGGGATATATATAGGCTCTTGGAATGCGATTCTTTCTCCCTACTTGGAATGCGATTCTTTCTCCCTAAGTATCCTTTTCCGACTGAAATTGCGCTTTCCAGCGACAGAGGCACGGCCATGGCACACACCCATGTGGATCGAGACCTGACCGTGTTCGGATTTCTCTTGAGGCACGGCCGTGTGTGACAGAGTTGAGGCTGTGCTCTAGGTGTTCATCGAGGCATGGCCGTGTGTGCTTTGGGCCAGGCCGTGTCATTTTCATGCTAAGGCCCATTTACTCTGTTTTAGGCCTGTTTTGTGTTCTTTTCATCCTTGGGTGCTCTCCTGGGTATAAGACATGAAAAGAAATGATAAAAAGCACCTTTTTATATAAAACAAGGAATAAATCATCCAAAAGCATATTAAATGTGGGATTAAAATATGTTACTTTACGGTTTATCACTTATCTTCCTGAAGTTGCAGGAAGCAGATCAAAGATACTTTCAACCTTGACTCCCTAAAGTTGTAGCGGAGTAGATTGAAGACAGAAGACCTTACCTTCTTGAAGTTGCAGGAAGCAGATCAAAAGACACTTTCAGTCTTATCTCCCTGAAGTTGCAGTGGAGTAGATTGAAGAAAGAAGATCTTATCTTCCTGAAGTTGCAGGAAGCAGATCAAAAGACACTTTCAGTCTTATCTCCCTGAAGTTGCAGCGGAGTAGAGTAAAGGTAGAAGATTTTATCTCTCTGAAGTTATGGTGGAGCAAATTGAAAACAAAAGATCTTATCTTCCTAAAGTTACAGTAAGCAGATCAAAAGACACTTTTAGTCTTATCTTCCTGAAGTTGCAGCGAAGTAGACTAAAGGCAGAAGATTTTATTTCCCTGGAGTTGCGGTGGAGCAAATCGAAAACAGAAGATCTTATCTTCCTGAAGTTGCAGGAAGTAGATTAAAAGCACTATCAGCCTTAGCTCCCTGAAGTTGCAGCGGAGTAGATTGAAGACAGAAGATCTTATCTTCCTGAAGTTGCAAGAAGTAGATTAAAAGCACTTTTAACTTTATCTCCCTAGAGTTACAGTGGAGTTAGAAGCCATTTGAAGAAGACCAAGAAGCCAAGGCTTCGCCAAGGTCGGGCAAAATTGATCCTTTTATAGTCTTTGCTCTATTCTTGTTTCACAACAATGAGCAAAGAGGGGCAGCTATAGTAACCCATTTTGCCCGGGCCCGTGTAAAATAAAACAAAACAAAAAAATAAAAATAAAGTCCAGTTTGTTTACAAACCAAAACAGATTAGACCCACTATCTCAGGCCCAAATTACACCCTTTGACCCAATATCAGAACCTGTTACACTTAGCCCAAAGCACTAAACTACCCAGCAGCCCGCAATTAACTAAACCCAACTAACCCCCTAAACAGACCAGATACGAATGGCCCAAAATGGCCCAATGTTTAGGCGAAGTCATCAGAGACCTAGGGTTTCTAGGAAACCCTAGGCGCCGCAAGCCTCAGTCCCAGTATCCCAATCGTCGCGCCGCAATAGCTGGAGCCCAATCGTTGTGCCATGATCAGCTTCTCGCACCGCCTCAGTCCACAAGCCCCGCCGCCATCAACGCGGCTTGTCGCCAGTATCTTCGCGTCTCACCTGCACAAAAAGGGAAAAAGACTATAGCAAATATGGAAAGAGATAAAATGAAATCTTTATTTCCTTTTTTTTTTTACTTCATTTTTCGGGTTATAAAAACCCTAGAGCAAACTTGTAAGCAAACGGATAGGCAGAGGCACCAATAGAGAGATACACGAATATTCATACACACACAGAATAAAGATACCAAAATATTCTCAAAAAATCAGAGCAATAAACATACAGAACCAGTTTCGCAAAGGTGATTTCCGATTTTGTTTATTCGTTTTTATTTTTTTAATCTATGCATGTTCATATGTTAAACAGTGTTTTAAAAAAGGAAAAGACTACCTTTTTACCTGAGAGCCGTCGTTGGTGACGGCGCGTGGAAACAGTGGTCGGAGGTTTGACAGTCGGAAGCCCAAAGACGATTTCAGAGAAGTTTTGTTTGAAGTTTTCTTTAAAAACAGTCTTAAAAATGATTTTTCTTAAATGGTTTTCGACTTTTATAATGATGCAGAAACGACGTCGTTTCTGCTTAATTTAATTGGTATAAAACGACACTGTTTTGAAGGAGGATCCGCGCGTTGACCCGACCCAGCTCTCAGGATCCGCGTGTTTTATGAAAAGGGAAAATTTGCAGTTTCAGTCCTTCTGTAATTTAATTAATTTTAATTCAGTCCAATTTAAATTTCTATTTTTTATTAAATTAACCCTAAATTTGTTTTTGTGCTAATTTAGTCCCTCGATCGATTTAAAAGGCTGAAAATCAGAACGATGCCGTTTTTAAAATTCGGAATAATTGCTATATTAATCCTTATAATATGATCTCCGTTTTAATTTTATTTCTTTTATATTTATTTTAATCCTTTCTTCTTTGTTTTTATTTTATTTTATTATTCTAATACTATATTATTTTTATTATATTAAAATGTTATATGATTTTTATTATTTTATTAACTTTGTAAATTGTATAAATTCGTATATTTATTTTTTATATATGTATTAACCTTATATATATAATTATTACTACTTATTTTATATGGTTTAATATTATTTATATGATGTATTATTTTATAATTAGTATATCATTTATTACATTATTTTTTTATTTTTTATATATATATATATTAAATCATTTTAAAAAAATCATTTTTATCAAATGTTTAAATATATTATCCCCTTTTTGTTTGATTTTATTATCTCATGATAGTTTTATTAATTGCTATTTATTTTACATCACATGTTTATTTATTTATGTTATTTTAGTTGTTTATTATTGTTTAATACAATGCTTTATTTATTCATGAATATTGTTCCTTTATTATTTATTGTTAATATAATTCGTATAATTGCAATTGATATGTGTGCTATAATGTCTTACTCAAATCATTTTTTATAAAAATACCTTTTGAATTAAAACATTTTATTCAAAGCTTTTAAAAAATGATGATATGAGATATTTGGGAACTTCAAGAAAAATCGTGCCCTAACTTATTGGGTTTCGATTTTTCTCGTAGAACTTAAAATATTAAATATCCCCTTTCTTTTAAAATAGAAATTTATAAATTTTAAATCAAAAAAACCTATTCTTGAGAATTCAAAACATTGCATCCTAACTTACTGGATATGATGTTTTGTGTCTCGATGTAGGAATTTTCCAAATTAAAAAGCGAGCCGAGTTTCGAAGTCGTGAGGTGTTATTTCCTAACTTACTGGATATAACATTTTATTTCTTTGAAATAGGTAAGTCTTGGTTTTCTAATAAAAGGATCATATTTTAAAATTTTTTATTTTCAACATTCAGACATGATTTTATCAATTAGGTACCAAATTTTGGGCGTTACGAGGGTGCTAATCCTTCCTCGTACGTAACCGACTCCCGAACTCGTTTTCTGATATTTCGTAGACCAAAAACAATGTTTTGAAATAAAACGTTTTATAAGGTGATCCAATCATACCAAAGTAAAAAGGGATTGGTGGCAACTCCCGTTTTTGTTTTTAAAGTCGATCCACGTTTTTAAAACCGATTTTTAAAATGGTTTTGACAAACAACATTCAAAATCATCATAAGCCAAAATCATTTTCATGTCAACTCATTAAGGATTTTATACCCTTAGGTATGTACCAAGATACTTATATACATGCCACAACCATTGGTTTATAATGATCAAACATCTACCGATTCAGTGATACGATATTGTGAGCTTTGAAACAAATCAGCTTGATGCATTCCCTAATGCAACATTCTACAAGGAAAAGGGAAACAAACGGGGTAAGCATATTAAAAAAACTTACCTTATCGTTCATTTAAATACATTAAGCTACCATATTGCAATTCAGAACATTAACTAGGTGAGTATTAACTTGTAAATAAAACATATGACACCACAAACACATATCATTCCAATTGATCGTGCCTCGATGTGCGTGCATCAGGGCTTTTAAATTTGCATAGAAAATGCTTAGTAAGTCCATAGGTATTAAACAAAAACTTACATTATCTTTCATTTAAATAAATTAAGCCATCATATTGTTGTCATAGTTTGGCTAGTCATGGCAATTCACAACATTAACTAGGTGTTTACTAACTTGTAAATAAAACATATGTCACCACAAACACATATCATGCGAATTGACCGTACCTCGACATGTATGCGTCCGAGCTTGTAAATCTGCAAATAAATATAACAAGTATAATGTGATATCTGCAAGTATACACGACAAATTGTAATATAGTTTTAGTGTTTACAACAGAACACAAGGAAGTATTCTGATAATCGTACCCAATGGACATTTGATTAAATTAAATTGTGATTGTAACAACCCAATTTCAAGTGGTGACAAAAATTATGATTCTGAAATTCTATTTTCGTAACTATTAATATTTAATATTTACGAGACTAGTATAGAAATATATTAAAATTTGGTCTAGTAATTTTTGTTTAATTAATAGTTAATTAAGATACAAGTGTAACAATCCTAAAGTCAATGGTATTGAAAAATATGGTTTCGAAACCCAATTTTTGATGTTCAAACCATAAATATTATTATTTAATATTTATGAGGTTAGTATAAATTTTAATTAAAGTTTAGTCCTTTAATTTTGTCAATCAGATAGTTAATTAAGGTACAAGGACTACATTATAAAAGTTGTAAACGTTAATCACTATAGATTTTAATTACTAAAGGATTAATATGGTAATTAAACTAAAGTCTAAAATGGTAAATAGAACATTCGAGACTAAAGTGGACGGGTAGGTGTGGTTTATGTGTATAAATTACGTTAAATTTTAGTTAAAAAAAGTATAATATAAATGTAAATATATTAAACAAATAAGAAAGTGGATAAAAGAAACATGGTTTCTTCTTCTTCTTCTCCTTCACGAAGCAATATGGGAAAGAAAATATATTTTTAAGCTTGAAACATTTGGCCTTGCATGTTGAGTGATTCTAAGTTTTTTTCTATAAATTTTATATTTTTGAGATCGTTGTAGCTCGATTTAGCTAACCAAGTGTTATTTTTCAAAATTGCTAAAATTTCTAAAAGTTTTCATTGATGAATGCTTGAAGCTTTTGATGTTAAATTGTTAGAATCTAAGCTTAGAAGTGAAAAAGGACTAGTTTGTAAAGTGTTAAATTCAAAATTGATGTTAAAATTCTATAATTATAGATAATAAAGGGTTGTAGAAGGATGTAATTGAAGTCAAATTGTAAATGAAAGCTCAAATATGAAAGACATAACTATTTGAGCTTTAGGGACTAAATTGAATAAAATGAAAAATCATAGGAAGCTTTTGAAAAATGAAATTGAATTAATATATTATTGCAATAGGATATTATAAGATGTTTGGAATCGATAAATTGAATTGAATTGAATTATTATAGATCGGTATTTGAATCAACCGAAAGATGATTGAAGAAAAGAAAAGAAATGTGGAATAGTCCTCGACACTTTGTTGGTTGTTGTTTTCCCAGGTAAGTTCATATGGAACTTACTATAAAAGTTTTGTGATATGTTTCATTATTTTAATGTTTATTAGTTTAGATTAATTATAATTTTGATGAACTTACTTAAAAGGGATTAAATCGTAAACTATTGTATGGTAAATATGAATAGGTACTTGGAAGATATTATAATCTGATTATATGCTTTATTTTTTTATAGATTATATGCTAGAATTATATAAGTTGAAATGGCAATGTGGCATAAATGATTAGTGACTTGTTGGTATAGGTATGTTTTGACCATGTTTATAATACTTAGATAGGTGAATTGGTAACTTTGAGGAGTGAAATGGTATGGTAAATGCTAAATTGTGCCTTATTTAGTTGGTTTTTTTGGAATTATTATACAAATGGTAATGTTACAATTTAGAAATGGTATGTATATAAGACAAATATATGTGAAAATTTGGATGGGTAACACTCATATGAAAGAATGAACTTGATGGTGAATTGTTAGATGATGCATGCATTATTGGCATGGAAAATTAGTGATCTTAGGATATGAATTTAATGTTGCGTAGTCTTGGTATAACTTTTTTCTACATGATTTATGTACTATGATGATGGTGTATGTATTTGGTTAAGTATAAGTTAATTATAAATAGGCTTGTTATAGTATGAAGTGTTATCATCGTAATTGGATTTAGTAGTCTTTTTATTGTTCCAGACTCTATTATGTGGCATGTATTTAGGGGATGTATTTCATATATAATTATTTTGAAAGTTTACAAGTTGATCTACATATGATGCCTAGTTTTTGAAACTTGCATATAATGCTTATAAGTATATATAAATGTCAAATGTTGAATGGGGCTTGTTTGAGCTAATTTGGTGTAAATGGAATTAAGGAATTGACATGACAACATGATTGGAATGTGGTAGGTTAAGCTTAAATGATTTAAGTAGTTGAACTAATTGTATTGCTATATAATACCTTGATTTGTATTGGTGCCAATGTGGCATATTGGTTAGATGTTTAGGAGAATGATATATGACATGTTTTGGCTTGGTTTTTAGATGATTTGTGTAGGTTTCAAGTTTACAAAAAAGTATGTTTTGAGGTTTTGGAATAGTTGGCTTGAACAAGGACCAAAGTGGTACATTTTTGTACCATACAGGTTGCACATGATCGTGTAACACACACAAGTCGGTGACACAACAGTGTGATCACTAGAATGTAGGAGATTTTGGAACCACACGACTCCCATTTGTTACTTGGTTTGGCCATACGACCATGTGACTACTAGAAGAATTGATTGATTTTGGTCCACACAACCACAGTGAGTCACATAGTCTGGGCACACTACCATGTGACCCTTGTTTTGCAAACTTTCCATTATTTTTGAAAATGTTTCCAGTTTAGTCATTTTTTGTTCTCGGGTCAACTTAAGAGCTTTCATAAACTCATTTGATGTTTAAATGAAATTAATTACTATAAATGGTAAGTGTTTTATTATGATATATGTGGTAATATTCCGTAGCTTGGGTCCGGCAATCGGACTCGACAATTGGGTTGAACTACGAGGTGTTACATATTAGGATTAAATTATTATTACAAATATAATGATTTGTCTCTATGAATTATAATGAAGTAGAAAAAAAAACATGTTGGTTTTGTTCACATAACAAGATTATTATCGAGAATGTTAAGCTTGATAACTTCAAGTTATAAGTATATGGTAGATATATGCATATAGATATATGCGTTTATTTAGGTAGAATTGTTAATGTTAATAGTATCTATTTAAATTATAGAAAAACACTAAATGCTTTACTCAGCATACGGATTGCTTTCTCTATGCGCAGGTTAGATCTAATTCAAGATTTTCGTGCATCGACCACAACATCCAATCCATAACCTCAGCCTCAGTCATATTTGTTAGTTTTCAACATTACTTATATTTGGCATGTACCTAATAGTTTAGGTTTTGTGGTAGTTGAATGATGGTATAATCAAATGTTATATATTAAACTCTAGTAGTAATTTATATATATGGTGGATTTTTTGTATGTGATTAGGTGCATATATAAATGAAATATGTGTTGGAAAAAATCCGATTTGAAAACTAGTTTCTTGCACAACAAAAAATTAAAATTTTGAAAAT
Source organism: Gossypium australe (assembly GCA_005393395.2). Lineage (NCBI taxonomy): Eukaryota > Viridiplantae > Streptophyta > Magnoliopsida > Malvales > Malvaceae > Gossypium > Gossypium australe. The sequence goes on along the minus strand of CM016618.1, from coordinate 63,008,179 downwards.
CAACTCGGTTTGTGATATTTATAACAATAAACCTTGAACTGAAATCATACATGTGTTTTCAAATAAGTGAATCCTTTACATTTTTCGGCTTTTAACCAAACAATATTCTCTGCTATTCTCGTACCACAAACTGATTCGAGTGTGGGTTTAAACCAATTGAATCAAAATACAGAATGTCACACCTGGTTTCCAATAAGTCTGGAGTTTGGGAGGAATTGAGAGTTAATTGAATTAAATAAAAAGTCAATGGGATAAACTGGAAAACTTGGAAATTTTATGGCTGATTGGTAATTATTTGAGTTTCAATTCTAGCTCGGTTAAGTTGGAATAGACTGGTTCCTTAGTGGGAGAAAAAATGATTAACGAAGGATGATTATTTTGGACTATGGAGATATTGCGAAATAGGGGCATATATATGTGTGAAAAGGGATATTTCTGCAAGGGAAATTTTCTCAATTATGTTTATAATTTTCTTCTCATCTGCATCATGTTCTTCGGTTACTTTGAAGAAGAGAAAGGTAGGGAGAGTCCTGCATGTAGCAATGATCGTGAGGTTTGCGACCAATAAGTAGAAAATTTGGGGAAACAGTAAGCTTTTATATCTTCTCTTATTTGTGAAATTGACAAAAGAGAAGTAAGATTTTTGAAATATTTGATATAGCTCCTATATGAGACTAGATTCTAGGTTTCTATGTTAAATACCTTCAATTTATTTGGTCTATATGTTGTCATGCTTAGCTGCTAGGAAAAAGAAGGTTCTAGAGTTTGGACAAGCTAAGCTCGCGAGGACGAAGGACTTAAGGTGAGTTAATGTACTATACTTTAGGTGTTTGTTTGTTGTTGTGCTACTAGAATGTTCTGCTCGTGTGTCCATGCTGAGTTCAGCCTGAAATCCATGGTTGTATATTGTTACGATGAATGAGCAAATTATGCATGCATAATGCCGAGGACATATATGGATCATTGCAAGTATTTTCTCTGAATGCACAATGTGTTTGTGTATTGACGTATTAAAATATGGTGTACTATATGTTATAGTAATAAGTGAATTATTGTGTGTGAAAAGTATGTTTATAAAATACAGAGAACGGAGGGAGTTACTTTGACAAGTTAATTGAAGATAGGAAAGTTGGCTAATAGAGGAATGGGCAGCCTGATCGGGGATTCAAGGGAGTTTGGTAGCATCATGGAAAGGTTATCTACTAGTCCTTCGAGGTGACACCGTGTAAACGATATACAGTTCCTATGGGGTGACACCTCAAAAGGGGTTTACTGATTCTTCAAAGCGACATCGTGACCGATGATTAGATTCCTAATTATTTTCTTCTCGAAGTTCTAGAGCGATCATGGAATCCTTTGACTTTCCACTAAGTCTTGTTCCTGGTTGTCTCTCCTATATAAAGACAACTAGCTAGCATGTATTTACATTTTACTTCTGCTATATTTATTGTAAATCTTAAAGGATAAACATGTATAGAATTTAAATCCCTTAGGACTCTCTTAGTGTAGATGAGAACTAATCTTAACCATTGATGTAATTTAATCTATATCGTTGAATCTGAGGGAGCTCAACTATAAAAAGAGGCCTTCCCCTTCACTTGTAATCACTTCATTCTTTCTGATTTAAAGAATATATTGAGAGAATTTATTCAAACATCTTGTGTGCATTGCTTCTTGTGCTTTTCTGTAACACCCCAAACCTGGCCCATGCGTTATGACCGGATCTGACATGTTACATGAGAAAAACATATTAAATCCTTTTTATTCGTACTAAAATAAGTATTGCTTTAAAATCAAGAAAAACAAGTTTGATTTGAAATATTTGATAAAATACTACTATCCTCGAAGTTTAATTGATAAATCTATGAATTTGAATTAAAGGTTTTATAAGCCGTAACTTTTGAAAATATCGTTGATAATTCGAGAGAAAATTTTCGAGTTAAAATTTTCGTTAAGAAATCCATTTGTAAATTTTATTTTGGAAAATCTCTATTTATGTTTTTAGAAAAATTTCCATTTATAGTAATTTAAGCAAAATAATAAGTTCGTCAAGCATAAAGCAAAAATAGAATATTTTAGAGGCCTTATTACAACATAAAAACCCAAAATAATATATCAAAAACCATTTTTGAAATATGGCCTCCACCAGGTCATCCATGGCCCAAGTCCCACGTTACTGAGCATTACCTGCAAGGTTAAGGAAATGGGGTGAGTTACTAGAACTCAGTGTATAATCTCCTTACCAATGTCCACGGGGCCTGAACCCATTTAGCATCATCTTGGGCCGAAAACCCAATTACAAAGCAGTATATATATATATATATATATATATGCAAGTATGCAACCCAACCCATCCATCCAATCTCTCCCCCGACCAACCAATCTCTCCTGTGGGGATCAAGTCAACCCACCCCGCCAGTCTCTCCAATTTGCAGACAAGCTGCCATTTATAATATTTTTGTGGCTAAGCCACCAGAGTATCAGATACGGTAAAATAATCGGCACACAGCCTTAATCACGATGGCACAAGGCCATATTTAAATTGGCACCGGTCTACACTTCTCTTCATTCAAGTTTCTCATCCCATGCAATATGTAAAGATACAATATATACATAATAACATAAAATATCCATATAAATATCAACCATTTAATCTATTGAATCTTTTTATGAATTAGCTCATTTAAGCAATATAATCATTCGACCCACTAAAGCATTTAAACAAATCGGCCCATAAAGGTATTTCGGTAATTCAGCCCATTAGGGGCATTTTGGTAATTCGGCCCATTAGGGGCATTTCGATAATTCGGCCCATTAGGGGCATTTTGGTAATTTTAACAATCTTAATGCCGATTTTGTCAAATCTTTCAAAATAGAATACTTTAAGCATATTCCTTGTTTTATGCCAATTTTATGATTTTAGCCATATAATGATGACAATCTACTATTCGACATATTTGTAATACCTCAAACCCGGCCTAAAAGTTAAGCCCGAATCTGGCGTGTCACATGGAAGTTTTTTTTTTCAAACCATCTTTGATATTGTTAAAAACTTGTTTGAGAATTACAGCCTCTTTGTTAAAACCCAAAATACTTAAGCAATTGTTATCTACTTGAAAACGTAATTATCTTTAAAAACCTTTTTGGTTGTGAAAACATATTTGAAATAAACAATTTACGAAAATGGGACATTTGGGAATAGAGTTGCAGAAGCATTTTGAAAGAAAATCTGAGGCCTTATTACAACATTTAACCCAAAATAGTAAAGTGATAAAATAAATGAGAAAGAAGTCTAAAATCCAAATAAACCATTTCTGAAGTATGGCCTCCACCGAGTCATCCATGGCCCAAGTCCACGTCACTGAGCATTACCTGAAAAGGTTAAGAGAAAGGGAGGTGAGTTACAAAAACCCAGTGTGTAATCCCCTAATTGGTCGTTAACTGGGCTGAGACCCATACAGAAACAAACTGGGCCGAAGCCCATATAAACATGATAATGCAGATAATGTAATGCAATTCCCAACCCAATCCTAATAATCCATCCGCTACACACCACCCGTACCAACCAACACACCTGTGATTGATCATCAGTCAACCCACCCCGCCAACACACCAAGAATGCAGCCGAGCTGCCAGATTATAAGCGGCTTAAAGCCTTCGGTAGGTCCACAGTCATCTTGGGCGACTCGTGTGACCCTAACAATCAAATCGATGAGTGAAAATCAAATCGGTGAATGAAAATCAAATCGGTGAGTCCATAGTCATCTCGGGTGACTCGTGCGACCCTAAAAATCAAATCGATGAATGAAAATCAAATCGGTGAGTCCACAGTCATCTCGGGTGACTCGTGCGACCCTAAAATCAATCGATGAGTGAAAATCAAATCGGAGTCATCTCAGGTGACTCGTGCGACCCTAAAAATCAAATCGATGAGTGAAAATTAAATCGGTGAGTCCACAGTCATCTCGGGTGACTCGTGCGACCCTAGAAATCAAATCGGTGAGTCCACAGTCATCTCGAGTGACTCATGCGACCCTAAATATCAAATTAGTGAGTCCACAGTCATCTCGGGTGGCTCGTGCGACCCTAAAAATCAAATCGGTAAGTCCACAGCCATCTCAGGTGACTCGTGCGACCCTAACAAATCAATCACTTCCTCCAATTACATATCCCAACCCATGCAGTATGTCATGTATGCAAAGCACATTTCACAATGATGTATGAAATAGATTACCGACATAACCAGATAAACAGAATACACACACAGTCGTGCTAATCAACCCATAGGGGTATAGCGGTAATTTTACCCACTAAGGGTAATTCGATAATTTCGCAATCTAAGGGTATTTTGGTAATTTACCTTCCAAGGGTATTTCGGTAATTTCGTAACCCAGGGGTATTTCGATAATTTACCTTTCAAGGGCATTTCGGTAATTTTACAACCCAGGGGTTTTCCCTCCAAGGGTATTTCAGTAATTTCACAACCCAAGGGTATTTCGGTAATTTACCCTCCCAGGGTATTTTAGTAAATTTACCCACCAAGGACAATTTAGTAATTTACCTTCCAAGGGTAAACTTGGTAGTTTTACCCACCAAGGGTAATTCAGTAATTTACCCTCTAAGGGTAATTCGGTAATCTCGTAACTAAAACTTAACTAGTAATTTGGGGCATACAAATTTAAGCTGTCCATCTGCGGCATGCTGACTAAATTGACCATAACTTGAGTTAGAAAACTCGAAATCTAGATCCGTAAAATATCCTTGAAACGAGACTCATATATCTTCTTACTATAATGTTTCCAGAATTTTTGGCCTAGCCATTTAGTATAGTTTATTCCTTAAAGTTTTCCTTGTTTCACTATCCAACGATTCTGACCTCTCTTAACTTAATCCCAAATATCTTACTGTACGCTTTTTATATACTGCTCCCACTTGTTCCTATTCAAAATATATTCACTAAGGAATCCATACATATCAATTATAACTCTTAATTTACTTTGTACAATTTTATACGATTTTTCCAAGATAGAACAGAATACCCTGAAGTCATTCAGAACCAGTCTCACTAAAATTAACATATCTCAGAATATAATATTCCTTTTCCTTCTCCGTTTCTTCCATATCAAAATAGACACAGTAAGGTTTAATTTGATATCTTATTCACTTTCTAATTCCTTTTCTTCTATTTTTAGTGATTTTTGAGAAACACGTTACTGCTTCTAATCGAAACTGTTTTATTACAAAATACGATTACCACTACGATCATACGCACGCCCGAGTGATCACGGATGCCGGTTTTTGGTTTTCTTTGGTATTTTGACCGATTCACAGAATATTTCATACAAAATTTTAGAGAAGTGTGAGATTACACGCCATTTCAGATATGTATACTAAGGTACGGTATTACACACCTTATTTGAATTTCCCAAAGAACCACTCTTCGTTGACCCTAGAACAATACAAACCAAAAGTTAGCCTCGGATTTCCAAAAGATTTCATACCCAACTTATTACTTACACTTGAGTCACTTACCACAACGTGATCTCCCTCTACGGAGTCCCGATATTCAACCCTGTCTTTTGACTACCACCACACGCTCCTAGAAGAGAGTAGTGCACACCCAAGTCATTAGTACCAAAGCAACATTCAGCCCTCCGATAACAAGGAAGGAGACCGAAGCTAACTCCCCAAAGAGGGTCACTCAAATACCTTAACAACGCAATAAAGAAGTAATCGAAACTTCACTTACCACCAAACCAACGTTGATAGCCCAAGCCTAACATTTGCTAAAAGAGAATGGAAGCAACAAAAAGACTCGAAATGTTTGCAAAATAAAAATTCTCTCTCAATGAACACTTAGAGAAATGGCACTCTCCCTACACATTTAAGACCAAGTATGCTAAAATTGCCTAGGAAACTAAGGAGAATTCGGCACTTACTCCCTTTTTTTTTTTTGCCAAAAATGCCTAAAACACCCCCTTCATAGCCGAATTTCTCTCCCCCAAAAATCCCCGCATTCGGCCACCAACCCTCTAATACATCTCATCCATCATTTTCTTCCTTACCTACTCCACTAAACATTCTCCACCAAACTCCTCCACTACATCTTGTTTTGTCTTCCACTTTTTCTCCACCAACTCCTCCACTACACCTTGTTTTGTCTCCAACTCCATGATTTGCTCCATGTTTTCCTCCCACGTTTTGCTCCATTTGTCCTCACTCCACCTCTTCTCTTCTTTGAGCAAAAATAAAACTCTCTTGTTGCTTGTCATGAGATTCGAACCCTTGCTCCCTTCAATAGCTCAACACGCCACTTGCCACCAAGCCACAAGCTCCCTTGTGTCTCCTAAATGCACCCACTTATTCTTAAGTCCTACTTCTATCACTCCTTTCCACTAAAAGGCCAAAAATGAAAATTCTTCCTATGGCCTAACTTAAACCTGAGACTTCATAGAAATCCCGTAACTTTCCAAAGTCACCTTTCTAATAAATCCAAATTGTAATAATTCCATTCTCATATTCTCAAAAATTTTATAATGCTTCTACGCTCAAGGTCCAATGGGCCCAATAGGTCCAATTCTACTAGGCCCAATTTTGGGATGTTACAATATTATCGAAACATAATTCTACGGATTACGGTGTGAGATTACACACCTGATTATGGTAAGTACTAGGCCTTCTTGATCGTCGACACCTAAAATATCATAACACTCGCTTAATCGACATACGTGATTTATTAATCAAACTCTAAAATAAACGATCTAAAGTGTTTACCCTTGAAATCCTGAACGACCACGGTTTGTCGATTTTTCCTGGATGACGGTCCACAACCCGGTGGAAAATCCCGAACCGTCGATACTGCCCTTCATTTGAATTTAGGAGTAGGGATCGCAAATCCGCTCCTTTTTCGATCTCCAATCGTTTTCCCTTTCGATTCGATATCGCTTGCCTCCATTGAATAAAATCTTAGTCAAAATAATATTACATTGATATGAAATGATTGACTAAGGAAAAAGGTCGGCTTACCACTAGAATCATATGATCACAAGTCGATAGATCGAGCGATTTAGTCCCTAAAACATATAGTCGATTATTCCAAAATTATTACTCCATTAGCATCTAATCGAATATTGAATAATATCAATAATCCATAAAGAACTCCTTACTTTATTGATATTGGATCCGATTTTCACTGTTCAACTTAAGGCTAGAATGATGTTCGGCCTCCCACTAAAATTCTACAAAAGGGAAAGTGATCTCGTTTGAGAGATTAGAATAGAATAATGGTCTCGGTTAATGGGACCAACCCATGCCAAGGAGAAAGAAAAATAAAATGCTTGACTAGAACCACTTACCGATTGATCAAAGGAGTGAGTCATAACTCAAATGAGAAAGAAAGAATAAAGAAGAGATGAAAGGTTATAAGGTTTGGCTATGAAGGAAGAATGAGCAAAAATATTCAGCTATGGAAGTACGGTTTAGAAAAGATGAAAGAAGGGTTGGAAAATTTTCGTGGAAAAAGAAAAGGGAGATGGAAAAGAAGTGTTTAATTTGATTCAGTTTTCCAAAGGAGAATGAGTGAAATCGTTCGTCACAAGGCTAGGTGATTTCAGCTAGACAAGAAAGAAAGAAGAAAGAAAAAAAATAAACTCACCAATGACTTGAGGTTTCGGCAATGAGAGTAGCAATTTGGAGAAAATGACACAAAAGGTTGCAAATAGGAATTTGGCCTAACAAGCACCAAAGTTTCTACCAAAAGGCAAAAGAAAATTCGGCTACCCTCTCCCTATACCAAACCGTCCATACCTTGGCAAAAAGGTCAAAGAATTGGCCAACCAAACTTTTCAAAACACTCTGCTCTCTTTGGGCCAACATGTTCCCTACACTTTCCTTTTCTTTTGATTTCTTTCCCTACCCTCATCCTTTCCTATTTTTCTTAGCCACCTTGCCAAAATTAAAAAGTCCACCTTGCCATATATACTATCTTGGCCGACACTTAGGGAAAGAATACAATAAAATAGTCAAAAATTTTGTACTTGATGGGATTTGAACCTCTTCCCTCAAAGCCTTTCATGTGGCGCCATAACCCCTTTACCATAAGCTCCTTTATGTTAGCAATTTACTCACCTATTTCCATAAACCTTGATGCCACTTAATATCTCTCCTTAATAGGCTAAAACACAAAATTTTTATTAAGGCCCAAATAAACCCCGAGCCTTCTCAAAACCCCTAAACATACACGATTAATATTTTTAACTAGCTTAACGCAAGAAATAATGCAATACATAAAATTCTAAATTTCAGGATGTTACATTTTCAACTCTCTTGTTACTCTTTTCGGTTCAAGTTGCTTCTTCCATATTCGTCAGTGCCTTAGAGAATTTCTAGGAGAATTCTTATCTTTCGAGAGCTAGACTGACTTAGGCATATTCGAAGTAAAGAAATCGCCTAAGGCTGCGCGTATTGTCAGACTTAAGCTGTAGCCCCGTGAGACTAACATGGTTAGTGTCATGAGTCAATCGAACACCAATTCGGTTATGAAAATTATGAAATTGCCATCCCGTAATTAAAATAAAATATATTATTTGAGACTATTTTAGTTTTTTATTAAAAATAAAAAATTGCACGTGGTTGAATTTAAACTCATACTATTTACATTAATAAAATTTTAGCTTCACCACTAAACAAAAACTTCATTTACATATAATGTTGTCATTTTAATTATATTATGCATATATACCTTATGACAACATAATAAATAATTGTAATGCATTTCGTATTCTTAATATAATGTATTTACGGCCAAAACAAACCAAAATCTTAACTAGAACAACTAGGTTACTTGGTATTGGTTGAGAATTGGAACAATATGTACCAAATGGTGGGACCAATATTAATACTAGTATAATATCAACTGCCATAATTCAAAAACACAAGTTTTTTTTTTCTATTTATTCTCATTTGCTTCACCCAACCCACTCTAATGTATTTGTTGTTGTTATTGTCGTTGTCGTCGCTGAACTTTTCAAACACCCTTTTGAGTAGATATTGAAAATTTTAATTATACAAAGGCTTTGTTAAATTTTCTTTTAATTAAGAATAATTTTATGACTTCAAATAACAAGAGATAAGTTTATACAATGGCGTCGAAAATTTTTTACCAACAATCTTTTTAATGAATAATAATTTTATGTCTTTACGTAAGTTCATGCAGTGGCTTTGCAGTTTTTTTTTTATAACTCAAATAACCTTATAATAAAATATGAATTAGTATTAAATACTAAAATTGTAAGTCGATTAATTTTTTTCTATTTTTTGTAAATTTTATATTTTTAATTATAATTTAATTATTTTTTTAAATTTTTTAAAGGGATTTAAGTTCACATCGAAAAAATGTTTTTTTTTAAGAAAATATTTTTGAAGTGATTTAGGTCAGATAATTTATATGTATCTATATTAATAAAAATGTTTTTAAACTTAAAACTAGTTAAAATTCAATCTAAATTTAAATTATTCAAACTTCAAATTTGAATTAATTCAAAACTTTGATTGTCAATAATCTTAATTCCTAAACAAAGAATTTAGAAATCATTAATTTGTAAATCATGATTTTCAAATCTAAAATTTTGGATTCCACATTTAAATTTTAGTTCTCATATGTAGAAAAGATAAATTTTGGATTTCCAAAATGGAATTTTCAAAATCCAATATTTTTTCTCTCTTAATCCACTCTGCGTTCAAAACAATGTAGTAAGTTATGTATCGGTGAGCATATCATGTTTTTTTTAGGTATTGACACATATTGGTACCTATGTGTTTCAAGGTACAATTTTGAGTTTATCGTAAATACTTTTCACATATATAATCTTTTTTCTTTCTTAATAAACTGTATGTTATATAAATGTAAATATGTCTCATTTATATGCATATAAATATATTTATATACAAATATAAATTTTAAAATTATTAATTGATAAGTGTCAAAAGTAACATATTTAAGTCTTATTTTTAGTGTATTTTGGGTGATTATGTGGTATTAATTGTGAATTATATACTCCTAATCTTTTATATTCATGTTTCGATGCTTAATAGGACGCTTGAGAGCAATAGAAGTGAAAAACAATGAAAATGAGAACATTCAAGCATTCAGGAAGTAATACACATGCAACAAATTTTCACACGGCTGTGTGTTCAGAGTGTGTTAACCTTGGCAATTGTGTGCGCTAACGGCTAGAAGATACAATTTTTAGGGTTTTTAGCACTTTAAGTGATATAAATAGGGAAATAAAAGGGAAAAAGAGGCAGCCACTAAGGGAGAGCACGAAATTACCTTGAAAACACCATTGAAGCCAATTTCCAAGCAATATTCCACCAAGATTCAAGAGTCCAAGTTGATTTTCATGGGAGTTATCATGGATTTCGTTTATTCTAGTGGTTATATTATATTTTTTTATGTAATTCTCTTAATACCTAGGGAAGATGAACCCTAAGATGGATTTATTGTTTGATTTCAATTTTTATGCAATAAAATCTTAGTCTCTTTGTTTTCAATTATGAATGTTTTATTATTCTTGGGTTGACAATTCTAGAGTGTTAATTCATGTTTGATGTGCATACGTCTGAGGTTAAATAGACCCTTCTTGTGATTAGATCTTGAATAATTGAATGGAGTTGCATGGAATCCTAGAAAGAGGACGACATAAATCTACCAAATTAGAGTCAAATCTATTGGTGGGATCCATAGAGCAAATTAATGCAATAATAAGGGTTTTAATTAAAAATAAATTTCAATTAATCAACCTAGAGTTAGTTGCTCTTACACTTGAAAGAGATATTAGTATAAATTAAGGATTTCTAAAGATCAAAGAGCTAAGAAAATAAATTGCACAAATTAGATTGAGAATTATAGATGATATCTAGGTGGATTCTTATCTAGGTATTGCTTTGTTAGTTGGTTAATACTTGATTGTTTTTGTGTTTCATTCTTTGGTGCATTCATTAGTTAATTTAGCTAGTTTGATTTAATTTTAATAAATCTTATGAATTATTAGATTAAATAATAGAAAGATGATAATTACTAGTAATTGTAGTTCTGGAGGGAACGATATTTGTGCTCACCATAGCTATATTATTAATTGATAGGAGCAATTGTTTTAGTCAATGTTAGAGCTATGTAACACGAATCCCATAACTTGTTAAAGAAAATAAATTGGCAAAATAAGGGATTTGTAGGGGCGAAAGGCTGCCACAGATCCCTCTTAAGCATAATACTGGAATGGGGTTGGCCTCCGCGGTATAGACCATGCCGCACAAATAGAATCCGTATAGAACTACACTTCTTCTTTTTGTTATTGATTGGAATAAGGTTTTTCAGCATTCAAATAGATGTAGTCGAAACTCATCTTGTATCATTCATTTTTCAACATTAGTGAATTTTTTCTCCTCTGCATATGGTTTTTTCCCGAAAGGGTTTCCACGTAAAATTTATGTGTTCTTAATTTTTTTATTTTGCGATCATTCTATTTTCATTATCGATGTCTATTATAATAGTCAATTTATTAGTTAGTTTAGTAGAAATCATTAATTACATTCAATAGCTTAATTTAATAATTATGGCTTCGTTTGTTTGCCAGTAAAATGTTTTCCGAAAAATGATTTCTGGAATATGATTTATTTTTCTGGAAATGATTTACTTTTCTGGTGTTTGGATGAATCTGTGTAAAATATTTTCTGTTGTTTGGCAGATTCCCTAAAAATATTTTCCACAAAAGCTATTTCTACATATATTAATAAATTTATATATATATATATATATATATATCAATAAATTTATATTTTAAATTATTTTTACATATATTGCAATATAAATAAATCAAATTAAAGTTAAAAACAGATGTCAAATTTATTTTTTATTACCTAAGTAAATATTTGTGCCTTCAGTTCAACTAACATTTTGCAATGTTTTTGTGTATATATATTACAATGTTTTATTTTTTTATAAATGTTATGGTCGTGCAATTTATATTTCTAGGCTAATTCTAATTTCTATTTATTTTATCAAATTTTGAAATGTGAAGAATGACAGGCTCACCTACATCTAAATAGGCTATATTTGATGATTTAACTAAATATACAACATTTGGATCTTTAAAATTAACAATAACTGCTTCAATTGCACATGAGAAAATACTCTCCAAATCAGAGGATTTGTTTACAAGACAATAGTTCTATTACAATTGAAAACTATACTCTGTGTAGTATAGAGCAAAATGTATGCTTCTGGAAAAAGCATTTCTTCAACACTAGTAACCTACAAAAGATAGAACATGACAATTAGGTCCAAGAAAATATGTTTTATTGTCTTTATAAGGCTAAAAAAACATACCAATAATATTATATATATAAAAGGCTCAAAATATTATGATGAACCAACATAGAAACAGAAATTGCACAACCATAATATTTGACTAAAAGATAATCTAGCTTTTAGTGGAATTTTAGGGGCAGCATGTTGCTTGTGTATCTTATACATTAAATATAGCAGCATTAAAGTTTTCTTTACTCCACCTTAACCACAAAAGAATTCTTATTAGTCCTACTTTTACTAGTTAATAACTCTCCTTTGTCCCATACAATTAGCATTCCTGCATCTTTCCTCTTATGATTGTTTCACTATTTGGTTTTCATTTTAATATCTCTATAGCAGTGCATCAAAGTGATATCAGAGTGAACTTATACTAATGTTGAAATAGTTATTCTGATTATAAACATTAACTGCTTGCAGTAGAGGAAGAGGACACCAATCTAGCAAACAAAATTAACTGAGTCCAGGAATATAAGCAAAGCAAACTTTACAGTGATATGAATCAATGAGACTGGTGAAAAATCCAAAATGCAGCCATGATCTTTGGAATAACCAAAAAGTGGTCTTTAAGTGATGATACCAGCTATGGATTGGAAGGAAATAAATCTTTTCAAGATGCTGGATGTAACATCCTAAAAAAAATTGAGTATCGATATGTTGCATGTTTTTGGTGCTTAGCTTGTGAATGATTCAATTTGTGTGTTTAATATAGTTTTGAGAAGGATCGGGATTTATTCGGAATTAGAATAAATTTTAGTAATAGTACTTTATTGAAGTGGATCAAGTGACCTTGATGTTTAAGGAAATTAAGTGACAAAAACTAGCATTAGATGAGCTAGTAGTAAAGTGGAGTTGGCGCCATAAGTGTTGCTTGAGGGAAGAGGTTCGAATCCTTTGGAATGCATTTTATGACTTTTATTTTTGCACTCTCCTAGCTTGTGTCGGTCAAGCCTTATTCTTGGTAAGTTGGACTTTTTTTTTTTTATGGTAAGGTGGTTATTGGATTAGGATAAGACTTGAACATAGGGAAGGAAATCTTGAGCTTATGGTATGTAAGGGGGACATAAGGCACTCATTTAGGGGGTGTGTTTTGGAAAGTTTGGCATGGCCAAACTTTGACTATGAACATGGACGGTTTTGTGGTCTAGGGGGGATGGCCGAATATTTTTGGAGCATAGGTAAAGATGGTAGCATGTTTTGGTCACTTTCATTTGGTCATTTTGGTTTTTTTTTTCATAAAACTTTTCTTCTCATTTTTCTCTCCCTAATCGAATGCAATTGGTGCATTGTGAGCATTTTTTTTTCTTCTTTTGGTCATTGTTTTTGACCATTTGGTCTCAATTTTTGCCTAACCTCTCAAGTTCTTCCTTTCTAGTGCCGAAATCACCAAAGCACAAAAGACATTTTTCTTTTCTTTCTTTTCTACTCTTTGGCTGAATGCTCTCTTGTCCCAAATCCCTCCCTTTGTTTCTTTTTCATCCTTGAAAAATTGAAACACATTTTTTCTCTTCTATTTTTCTCCATGGTTGAATGTTGCTAGCATCTTTTCCATCAAAAGATTCTTCTTAGCCGAACCCTCTTCCTCACATATTTTCTCTTGTTAATCATTCTTTCAACTTTCGTTTAAATCAAGTGGTAAGAACCATTTTCATTCATTTATTTTCTTATTTGTCTTTAGTCAAATATACATATTGTTTAGAGGGTCTTTTGACCGAAAATAGCATCCCTTATTCCTTTCTTTTAAACAATCCTATTCATCTTAATAGTGTTATAGAGAAGGCCGAACTCGGAGTATTCGTAATCATCGTAACTCACTAGAAATCAAATCGAAGTGTTAAGGTAAGGATTTCTATCAAGGACTTCCATATTTTTTCGTTATCTCGTCAAAGATGGGTTATTAATCGATTTTATCCTAGGGACGTTAACGCTCGATTTTCATTCCGCGAACGCAAAGATTTTTGCGGTAAGCCGATTTCGCCTTAAAACCAATAGTCTTAAATTCCAATATAGTAGTTGGACTAATAATCTTTTGTCAATGGAGGCAAACAAGATAGGGTCGAAAAGAGTGGTGAATAGTGTTCGGAAAAGGGGTGGATTCGCTATTCCCTCTAGATTCAAGTGAAGGGCTGTTTCGGCAATCCGAGATTTTCCACCGGGTTGTGGACCCTCTTCTGGTGAAAATCAATTATTTGAAGTCGTTCGTACTCCTGAGCCATTGACTGTTCGTGGTTCTTCAACGGGTTATGAACCGTCAACCGGGGAGAAACGACAAATAATTGTTCTTCGAGATTCCGAGGGTAAAGATCTAGATCACTTATCTTTAGTATATATTTATATTAAGTATTAGTGTTCTAATCAAGCGTGACACGTATTTAGGTATCGACGAGCGGGAAAGTATAGTTCTCACCGTAATCAGGTGTGTAATTTCACACTTATCTCATGGGTTAGATGTTATACCGTAAGCATTTGAATAAAAATCGTAAAGTTGGTAAAATCAGAAAATACGATATATTAACACTTTTTATGTAAATGCATGAAATCGGTATTAAAGTCGTGGAAATTATGGAAACACCCTCGATGGGCTAAGTTGATAAAAAGTAATTTTTGGGCCTCATGTTGCTTAATGGGCCAAATTGCTAGATTGCTTAATGGACCAATTTGCTAGATTGATTAATTGGTCGAATTGTTAGATTGCTTAATGAGCCGATTTGATAAATTACCATATGGGCCAAAATGAGAAATGGGCCAACTTGTAGTATGGGCCTTATGTTGAAATTATCATATGAATATTGTTATGCTTTGTATATGTATACATGATTGCATGGGTTGGGATAAAATTGAAGAGAAGTTCTGGTGGCTCTGCCACAATCTAGTTCAGGTGGCTCTGCCACAATCTAGTTCGGGTGGCTCAGCCACAAACATTTGAAATGGCTTTATGCCTGCGATTGGTGTGTTGGCGGGGTGGGTTGACTTGATCCCCACAAGTGTGCTGGTTGGTACGGGTGGTGTGTAGCGGATGAAAATTTAGGCTTGGTTGGGAATTGCATTTCACATGCATTTTCAATTACTATATTGTTAAATTTGTAAATGGGCTCAAGCCCAATAAAATGCTTTGATGATTTGGCCCAGTGGACTTGGTAAGTGGGTTGCACACTGAGTTCTAAGTAACTCACCCTGTTTTCTTACCTTTCTCAGGTAATGATAATTGATGGAGGCTTGGGTCGAGGATGACTTTGCGGGGGCCATACTTCAAATGATGGTTTTTATGAACTTTGAACTACCCTTTAGTATTGTTACTTAATTAATTTTTCAGTTGTGATGTAATAAGGCCTCTGGTATTATTTTTATGGATTTTTACTCGTGGATGGATTTTAATATGTTTTAGATACTTAAGATGAACTATTTTAAATTTATAAATGTTTTCTTTAATTTTCGTATAAAAAGGGGTTTTTCTTAAATATCACTAACTCGTAAAAATTTCTGTGAAAACTCTTTTATGAATTTTATTTTCAAACTCCTTTTGAATTCTTTCAAACTTCTTTAAAAATTTAACCAATTATTTCTATGAGATCAAAATATAATCTCTTATGTTCTTAAATCATAGATTTCAAATAAATTTAGGTTTTTGATAAACTCTATCTCCAAAATAGTTTTTAAAGACCTATTTTCTTTAATTCATTAAATGACTAGATGTATGTTCGATTTGTGTGGCATACCAAGTCTGGTCTTAACTCATAGACTGGGTTTGGGGTGTTACATTTTATGATATCAGAGCCAGTTTCAAAACTTGACTGTGGTTTGGGTTTAACAACAATTTTTGTTTAAAGATGTTTAAATTTCTAGACCTTATGTTTTAAAGGTAGTATGGCACCACGAGCATCCGGCACCAAGTCAAGTAAGTATTTGTATATTGAATGTTTATTATCGTGATATGATCATAGGAACACTCTAGAACTTCTAGTTTTAGGTGTTAAAGATGGTAGAGATCAAGACTATAGGATGTGATTACTCTATCTCTTATATCTCATAAAATATCGTTAATAAACACTGACATAGTATTCTGATTCATAAAACTTGTAATCAGATTAAACCGAATTAGTCATTATGAGCACTAGAGGACGTGGACGTGGACGCGGTAGACGTGGCCGTGGTAGAGGACGAGGTGCTAGGGTTGCGTCTGAAGCGCCGGGACATATGCTAGAAATGGATGCACCTGCGTCACCCGGGAGTGAGACTGGATCACATGACCATACGAGAGAGGATAATGCTTTAACACAAGCAATGTTGAGAGTCCTAGAAAGGGTTGTTGGGACTAGAACTGGCTCAGCAGTTCATGGATCAATATCGGAACGACTTAAATAAGTGGTGCCGAGGTTTTTAGAGGTGTCTTCGGTGTAGCTCCGAATGTTGCGGAATATTGGCTCGAGGCTGTAGAGCGGATTATGGATGATCTGGAGTGCACCGTCGAGCAGAAACTGAGAGGGGCGGTGTCCTTGCTAAGGGACGAGGCGTATCAATGGTGGCTTACGGTTCGAGAAGGCACTGAGGCTACAATTGTTACTTGGGATTTCTTCAAAGCTGCTTTCCAAGGGAAGTATATCGGGACAAGTTATGTGGATGCCCGGAGGAAGGAATTCTTGAATTTGGTTTATGGAAATAAGACGGTGGCAGCTTACGAGGCAGAATTTCTTCGCTTGAGCCGTTATGCTCGCACAATAGTGCCGACTAATCATGAGCGCTGTGTACGCTTTGAAGATGGGCTGAATAATGAGCTGCGGGTACTGATAGCCCCACAACAAGTAAGGACTTGTGCCTCGCTTGTGGAGAAAGCCAAGATAGCCGAAGAGGCTAAGAACTCAGAACGCCAGAACCGGGAAAGAGTCGGAGGCAAGAGGGATTTTAAGTACACAGGTTCTGCTAAAAGGTTCTAGAAGAGGCCTCGAAATGATGAGCCAGCTCAAGTAGAGCACCTGTGACTACCAATCAGAGTCGAGACTGTACTGACTGTGGGAAACGACACCCCGAGGAATGTTGGAGGAGAACTGGTGATTGTTATAAATGTGGTTCCAAGGATCATCAGTATAAGAATTGCCTTTGACGGACTGGTCCGACTCAGGAAGCTCGTAACCCTGATGCACAGCCAGCCAAAGGCGTTCAACAGCCACCGAGAGGCCGTGGACCATGTCGTGGTGGTAATGGTGTTGGATGTGGTCAAGGTACACCGGGTCGAGGTAATGGCTCTAGAGGTAACGCGGAGGCAAGACAGCCGGGGTTGGTCTATGCGGTCAGGCGTCGGGAGGATGGCGATGCACCTGATGTGATAACCGATATGTTCTTCATCTTTGATGTACCTGTTACTGCTTTGATAGATATCGGGTCTACCCACTAGTATGTTGCTAGTGCCATATCTGGAAACTTGAATATTAGATTTGAGATTACTGATAGAGAGATGACGGTAATTATTCCTTTAGGACAGTCTGTAATCGTGAATAAATTGTTTAGAGACATGCCCTGAGAAATCCAAAGAGAAATATTTTTAGCGGATTTGATGGAATTGCCTTTCGGTGAGTTCGATCTTATTTTGGGCATGGATTGGTTGGTGAAGCACCAGGCGCAATTGGATTGTGCTGAAAAGCGGATGTCAATAAGGACTGTGGATGATGAGGAAGTAGTAATGATAGGCGGATGAAGAAACTTTTTGGCAAAGGTGGTATCTACTTTAAAGGTAGAGAAGTTGGTGCGAAAAGGGTATGGAGCGTTCCTAGCCTTCATTAGTGCTTTGGATGCCAAGGAATTATCGGTGGAAGGTGTGAGAACGGTGAAAGAATTTCCAGATGTCTTTCCTGAAGAACTTTCGGATCTACCTCCAGATCGGGAAGTAGAATTTGGCATTGAGCTTTTTCTCGGAATGGCTCCAGTGTTTATTGCTCCTTATAGAATGGCGCCGAAGGAGTTAGCGGAGCTTAAAGCTCAAATTCAAGAATTGTTGGATCGGGGATTTATCTGACCGAGTGTGTCTCCGTGGGGAGCACCGGTTCTGTTCGTCAAGAAGAAGGATGGGTCAATGCGTATGTGCATTGATTATAGGCAGTTGAATAAATTGACGACCAAGAATAGGTATCCATTGCCGGGAATCGACGACATGTTTGATCAATTGAAAGGAGCTTCAGTTTTCTCCAAGATTGATTTGAGATCGGGTTATCATCAATTCAAGGTTAAAGAGGCAGATATTCATAAGACGTCATTCTGAACTCGTTATAGACATTATGAGTTTTTGGTGATGCCATTTGGTTTGACCAATGCACCAGCTGCATTTATGGACATGATGAACCGAGTCTTTCAACCCTATCTAGACCAGTTCGTAGTGGTGTTCATAGTTGATATCTTGGTATATTCGAGGAATGAAGAAGAGCATGACTCACATTTGCGTATTGTGTTGTAAATTTTGCGAGATAAGCAACTTTATGCCAAATTCAGTAAATGGAATTTTGGTTGAAGGAAGTGACTTTCTTGGGTCATGTGGTGTCAGCCGAAGGAATAAGAGTTGATCCTCGGAAGGTAAAGGATGTGTTGGATTGGAAACCACCGAAGTCAGTGGCTGAGATTTGGAGTTTCTTGGGTTTGGCTGGTTACTATAGACGCTTTGTTAAGGGGTTTTCGTTGATTGCTGCACCCGTAACTAAGCTGTTGCGAAAGGGAGTACCGTATGTGTGGACCGATAAACAACAAGAAAGTTTCAAGAAACTGGAGAAGATTTTGACGGAAGCGCTAGTACTGATTCAACCTGAGGCTGGAAAAGAGTTTATCGTTTACTGTGATGCATCACACACGAGTTTAGGATGTGTGATGATGCAAGGAGGAAAAGTGGTGGCTTATGCTTCTCGTCAGTTAAGGTCGCACGAAGTTAACTATCCTACTCATGACTTGGAGTTGGCTGCGGTGGTGTTTGCTTTAAAGATTTGGAGGCACTATCTCTACGGTGAGAAGTTGATCATTTATACGGGCCATAAGAGTCTTAAGTACCTCCTTACCCAAAAAGAGTTGAACTTGAGACAACGGAGATGGGTGGAGTTGTTAAAGGATTATGACTTCTCAATCGAGTACCATCCTAGAAAGGCTAACGTGGTGGCAGACGCGTTGAGTCGTAAGGTAGTATCGGAGTTTAGAGCAATGTTTGCTCATCTCAGTTTGTATGAGGATGGCAGTCTGCTAGCGAAACTTCAGGTGAAGCCATTGTGGTTAGAACAGATCAAGGAAAAGCAGTTATCAGATGAAAAGTTGGGTCCTTTAATGCAACAAGTTGAAAGTGGTATAATAGGGGACTTTGGATTGAACAAGGATGGCGTGCTGTGTTTTCGTGGAAGAGCTTGTATGCCCATGGATTCGGATTTAAGACAAATGATTCTACGAGAGGCGCATAGTAGCCCTTATGCTATGCACCCCGGAGGAAATAAGATGTATCGGGATCTCCGTGAGCACTATTGGTGGCCAGGGTTGAAGCGAGAGGTTACTGATTTTGTGGGAAAGTGTTTGACTTGTCAACAAGTGAAGGCGGAACATCAACTACCATCGGGTTTATTGCAACCGGTAAAGATTCCTCAATGGAAATGGGAGCGGATAACGATGGACTTTGTTAGTGGGTTACCCTTAACACCTACTAAGAAAGATTCCTTTTGGGTAGTAGTTGATCGATTAACGAAGAGTGCTCATTTTCTACCAGTTCGTACGAATTACTCGCTGCAGAAGTTGGCTAAGCTGTATGTATCTGAGATCGTGAGGTTGCATGGGATACCAGTGTCTATCATATCGGACAGGGATTCTAGGTTTACATCACGGTTTTGGAAAGCTTTGCATGAGGCTTTGGGAACAAAGTTAAACTTCAGTACGGCTTTTTATCCTCAGTCAGGTGGTCAGTTAGAAAGAGTAATTCAGATTTTGGAAGACATGTTAAGGGGTTGTGTAATTGACTTCAGAGGTAGTTGGGAGGATTTCCTACCGTTGGCAGAATTCGCATATAATAATAGTTACCAAACCAGTATCCAAATGGCGCCTTATGAAGCGTTATACGGTCATTGGTGTCGTACCCCTACTTGTTGGACTGAGTTGGGGGAACGACAGTTGTTGGGTCCTGAATTGATATCTAAGACGGAAGAAAAGGTAAAGGTGATTCGAGCACGGTTAAAGGAAGCTTAGGATAGACAAAAGTCGTATGCGAATCTGAAGCGTAAGGATATTGAGTTTATGGTGGGAGATCAGGTCTTCCTGAAAGTCTCACCTTGGAAGAAGATTTTCAGATTTGGAAGGAAGGGTAAGTTAAACCCTAGGTTTATTAGACCGTACCGTGTGTTGAAGCGTGTAGGACCAGTGGCCTATCAGCTTGAATTACCTCCGGATTTGAGTCAGATTCATAGTGTTTTCCATGTTTCTATGCTGAGGCGTTATAGATCGGATCCGTCTCACATATTACCGGTAGAAGAAGTGGAGTTAAGGCAAGACTTGTCTTTCGAGGAGAAACCAGTGAAAATCTTAGACCGTGATGTTAAGGTGCTAAGAAAGAAGACTGTGCCGTTGGTTAAGGTTCTATGGCGTAATCACGGAGTGGAGGAAGCTACGTGGGAGCCTGAGGACGCAATTCGGCAACAATATCCTCACCTCTTTTAACCAGGTAAATTTCGAGGACGAAATTTTCTTTAAGGGGATAGAATTGTAACATCCTGAAAAAAATTGAGTATCGATATGTTGCATGTTTTTGGTGCTTAGCTTGTGAATGATTCTATTTGTGTGCTTAATATAGTTTTGAGAAGGCTCGGGATTTATTCGGAATTAGAATAAATTTTAGTAATGAGTACTTTATTTAAGTGGATCAGGTGACCTTGATGTTTAAGGAAATTAGGTGACAAAAACTAGCATTAGATGAGCTAGTAGTAAAGTGGAGTTGGTGCCATAAGTGTTGCTTGAGGGAAGAGGTTCGAATCCTTTGGAATGCATTTTGTGACTTTTATTTTTGCACTCTTCTAGCTTGTGTCGATCAAGCCTTATTCTTGGTAAGTTGGACTTTATTTTTTTTTATGGTAAGGTGGTTATTGGATTAGGATAAGACTTGAACATAAGGAAGGAAATCTTGAGCTTATGGTATGTAAGGGGAACATAAGGCACTCATTTAGGGGGTGTGTTTTGGAAAGTTTGGCATGGCCAAACTTTGACTATGAACATGGATGGTTTTGTGGTCTAGGGGGGATGGCCGAATATTTTTGGTAGCATAAGTAAGGATGGTAGCATGTTTTGGTCACTTTCATTTGGTCATTTTGGTATTTTTTTTTCATAAAACTTTTCTTCTCATTTTTCTCTCCCAAACCGAATGCAATTGGTGCATTGTGAGCATTTTTGTTT
Source organism: Gossypium australe (assembly GCA_005393395.2). Taxonomy (NCBI): domain Eukaryota; kingdom Viridiplantae; phylum Streptophyta; class Magnoliopsida; order Malvales; family Malvaceae; genus Gossypium; species Gossypium australe. The sequence goes on along the minus strand of CM016618.1, from coordinate 62,986,425 downwards.
TCTTTTTTTGGTCATTAATTTTGACCATTTGGTCTCAATTTTTGCCTAACCTCTCAAGTTCTTCCTTTCTAGTGCCAAAATCACCATAGCACAAAGGCCATTTTTCTTTTCTTTCTTTTCTACTCTTTGGCTGAATGCTCTCTTGTCCCAAATCCCTCCCTTTGTTTCTTTTTCATCCTTGAAAAATAGAAACACATTTTCTCTCTTCTATTTTTCTCCATGGTTGAATGTTGCTAGCATCTTTTCCATCAAAAGATTCTTCTTAGCCGAACCCTCCTCCTCACATATTTTCTCTTGTTAATCATTCTTTCAACTTTTGTTTAAATCAAGTGGTAAGAACCCTTTTCATTCATTTATTTTCTTCTTTGTCTTTAGTCGAATATACATATTGTTTAGAGGGTCTTTTGACCGAAAATAGCATCCCTTATTCCTTTCTTTTAAACAATCCTATTCATTTTAATAGTGTTATAGAGAAGGCCGAACTCGGAGTATTCGTAATCATCGTGACTCGCTAGAAATCGAATCGAAGTGTTAAGGTAAGGATTTCTATCAAGGACTTCCATATTATTTTATTATCTCGTCAAAGATGGGTTATTAATCAATTTTATCCTAGGGACATTAACGCTCGATTTTCATTCCGCGAACACAAAGATTTTTGTGGTAAGCCGATTTCGCCTTAAAACCAATAGTCTTAAATTCCAATATAGTAGTTGGACTAATAATCTTTTGTCAATGGAGGCAAACAAGATAGGGTCGAAAAGAGTGGTGAATAGTGTTCGGAAGAGGGGTGGATTCGCTATTCCTCTAGATTCAAGCGAAGGGCTATTTTGGCAATCCGAGATTTTCCACCTGGTTGTGGACCCTCTTCTGGTGAAAATCAATTATTTGAAGTCGTTCGTACTCCTGAGCCATTGACTATTCGTGGTTCTTCAACGAGTTATGAACCGTCTACCGGGGAGAAACGACAAATATTTGTTGTTCGAGATTCCGAGGGTAAAGATCTAGATCGCTTATCTTTAGTATAGATTTATATTAAGTATTAGTGTTCTAATCAAGCGTGACACGTATTTAGGTATCGACGAGCGGGAAAGTATAGTTCTCACCGTAATCAGGTGTGTAATTTCACACTTATCTCATGGGTTAGATGTTATACCGTAAGCATTTGAATAAAAATCGTAAAGTTGGTAAAATCAGAAAATACGATATATTAACACTTTTTGTGTAAATGCATGAAATCGGTATTAAAGTCGTGGAAATTACGAAAACGCCCTCGATGGGCTAAGTTGATAAAAAGAAATTTTTGGGCCTCATGTTACTTAATGGGCCGAATTGCTAGATTGCTTAATGGGCCAATTTGCTAGATTGATTAATTGGCCGAATTTCTAGATTGCTTAATGAGCCGATTTGATAAATTACCATATGGGCCAAAATGAGAAATGGGCCAACTTGTAGTATGGGTCTTATGTTGAAATTATCATATGAATATTGTTATGCTTTGTATATGTATACATGATTGCATGGATTGGGGTAAAATTGAAGAGAAGTTCTGGTGGCTCTGCCACAATCTAGTTCGGGTGGCTCAGCCTCAAACATTTTAAATGGCTTTATGCCTGCGATTGGTGTGTTGGTGGGGTGGGTTGACTTGATCCCCACAGGTGTGCTGGTTGGTACGGGTGGTGTGTAGCAGATGGAAATTTAGGCTTGGTTGGGAATTGCATTTCACATGCATTTTTAATTACTATATTGTTAAATTCGTAAATGGGCTCAAGCCCAATAAAATGCTTTGATGATTTGGCCTAGTGGACTTGGTAAGTGGGTTGCACACTGAGTTCTAAGTAACTCACCCTGTTTTCTTACCCTTCTCTGGTAATGATAATTGATGGAGGCTTGGGCCGAGGATGACTTCGCGGGGGCCATACTTCAAATGATGGTTTTTATGAACTTTGAACTACCCTTTAGTATTGTTACTTAAATTAATTTTTCAGTTGTGATGTAATAAAGCCTCTGGTATTATTTTTATGGATTTTTACTCGTGGATGGATTTTAATATGTTTTAGATACTTAAAGGGAACTATTTTAAATTTATAAATGTTTTCTTTAATTTTCGTATAAAAAGGGGTTTTTCTTAAATATCACTAACTCGTAAAAATTTCTGTGAAAACTCTTTTATGAATTTTATTTTCAAACTCCTTTTGAATTCTTTCAAACTTCTTTAAAAATTTAACCAATTATTTCTATGAGATCAAAATATAATCTCTTATGTTTTTAAATCATAGATTTCAAATAAATTCTAGGTTTTTGATAAACTCCATCTCCAAAATAGTTTTTGAAGACCTGTTTTCTTTAATTCATTAAATGACTAGATGTATGTTCGATTTGTGTGGCATACCAAGTCTGGTCTTAACGCATAGACCGGGTTTGGGGTGTTACACTGGACCAGCAAATCCCGCTATCCATGTGAACTAGAATGGAGTTATTTATTTTGGGTATTGACTTCTGGGAAAAGATGTATGCAAGGGAATGTAACAACTTGCCAAGAGAATAGTCTATAAGTTCCTTATAGCACAACACTAAACATGTAATACTACAGGTATGCTTATGCCAATGAACCAATATTAAAAAATTTTGTACTAAGCCATAAAAGCTAATATGTGCTTTACTGTAAGTGCAGAATAAACTTCCATTCAACAATCCAATTAATGACTTTCATCATGCCACAATTCAAGCAAACCTTAAAACTTCATGAGCATAAAAAAGGAAGAAAGGTTCATTGGATTAATGACAATTAGGAATTTTTTCAATCAAGCTTTATCACTCTGGAGTTGGTGTAACAGTGTCGACATTGCCACTGCTAAAGCCCCCAATAGTGAGGTGAACAATTTAACAGCTGATTGTGGCAGCAAATAACAGTATAACACAAAATAGTAGCGATATCAGTCCACTATGATTTCCGCTAAACCAATACCTTTTATGATATGAAACACAGTAACAAGCCGCAAGATGAAAAACAGAAAATCAAATACAGCAAAGTGATGTAGAGGTAGAAAGTAGACAACTTTAAATTGAAGCATAACTCAAAAATCACATTACTCATTACTCAAGTAGAAACTCACAAATTTAAAACAAAAAATAAGAAAGAAAGATAACTAGGAAAATTTTCAGTCATATGAACCGAAAGAAACTTGTATAACCAACGCTGCTTCACTTTTAGATAAAACCCACCACTAATTCAGCACAAAGAACAAAAGGGTATTCAACAGTATAAAAATTAAATCTGAAGTGGCTGTGAGTTTGGTTATACAGAAACTAACAAGTTTGCTCCGTAAAGATGTGGAATTGCTAAGATGTATACATGAAGAAGTTGAGGACATTAGTTACAACGATGGAGAGCCTGATATTGTAATGACTGAAAGAAAAACCTTTCTCTACTGCTCGCATAGGAATCGCAAAAATGACAACGTATTGAACTCCACAAAAGATAATAACTTATCATGTATTTCATGAAATTTGGCTCAAACATAAACCCAACATAAAAATCTGAAATGATATTGCAATTACAGAAGCTATAATTGACATACTTGCATATTATCTTTATAGCATTCAAGTATCAAAATTGATATGAAGCATAGACAACTTCAAAGAAGATAGAGGCAACCATTTCCTAACATTGAAGTATCATCCACACCAAAACCCCGACTTGATAGTATAAATGGGCAGACATTTCCAAAAACAAGCATAAGAATTAAGCATTACAAATAAAATGTGGCACCAGATTACATTTTCATTGCCCTAAATCGATAGAAATTAATCCCAAACCCCCCAAAAAAATTAAAAATAAAGAAACAAAGAAAGGCATAAAATTTTAGGCATAAAATCGGTTAAAATGTGGACAAGTAAAGAACAAGAAGAAAAAAAAGAGATTTATGCCATACCTGCCAAGACCCAAGAGGAATGAGATTTGCCTGAGAAATAGAGGAAATGAAACAGCAGCTAAGAAGAGAAGATATGGGACGGGCTAAAGAAACAACAGCCTGAGAAGAGAAGATATGCGATGGTAAGAAGATGAAGAATGAAAGAAAGAGTAGGAATGAAGAATGGATGAAGGAGATGGAAAATGTGTTACAGAAATAAAATCCGTAAGACATTTTCCCTAAAATGTAAGGCATTTTACCCCTGTCTTGAAAAACATTTTCCAAATCAGTCAAACAAACATAGGATAACTAGGAAAACATTTTCTGGAGAATATTTTCCTGCAAACAAATAGAGCCTACAGTTTAATTTTAAATGTAATAATAAAAAATTAAAATGTTTAAGATAAAAAAAATATAAATCTACAAAATTTTGTACCAACCGGTACAGATCAAAACAAATTAGAATTGATTGAAATGAAGTAAAACACACTGAAAGAGTTGAAGCACAAAGAAATCTTAAATGAAACGAAACTTAGATTACTAAATATTGGTTGAGGACTATGTACTAGAACACAAGCTTTTTTACCCTTCATTCTCATTGATTTCACACAACCCCCTTTCGACGTCGCACTTATCAAATTCAAATGCTCATCTCAAAGCAACCGAACGAATTACTATTAATTACTGCACAAAGCTTTTAGTTATAACTAATAATAAATTTATGTCTTGAGATAACAAAATATAAGTATTATACAATAACGTTTAAACTTTTTTTAACAAATAATAATTAATTTATTATTTTCTAAAAGATTTAAATTTAAATATAAAAAATGTTTTTAAGGAATATTTTTGAAGTGATTGAAGTTAAATTATTTTACACGTATGTATGATACTTCTAAAAGAAATAAATATTTTTAAAACTTAAAATTAGTTAAAATTCAATTTTAAATTTAAATAATTCAAAATATTAAATTCCAAATATTTTAATTCTCGAAAATAATTTCAAAATCATAAATTCCATTTCCCTTAAAAGGGATCTATTGAAACGTCGCTACACAATTTGCTTGGAAAACTCTTTCTTAAAATATCCATATTCAAAGAAGTCGGAAAGAAAATAATTGTTTTATTATGCATTAATGATTTGAATATTTCACACGTTAAAGCAGATGTTTTATATATATATATATATATATATATATATATTTATTTATTTAAAAATTCAAAGTCAATAGTCAATAGTCATTACTTGCATTTTAGCAGTCCAGAAAACCAGATCTATGCGATTTTATTAGATATTCATTTGTGGAGTGTTTTGACAGGGTGACAAATGTCTGCAGGAAAAGTTATTAAAATAACAAAACAGAAAACGCATGCACGAAAATTTGTTTGATTTATATGTACGTAATTGAAAGAACCTCCACAATTGAAGAAAAAATGGGGACCAAAAGCAAGATTAAGAAGAAGAATCGAGAGAGAAAAGAGGATCGCAATGACTCTCGCAGAAATACTGCAAGGGAACAACTGTTAGTATTTTCTCTTCAATTGTTACTTAATTTTGTTTATTTATATGATCAAAACTGAATTTGCTCTTTGTCAACGAGTACCAATTCTTACGAATGAGTGCATCAACTAACTAAACAAAGTTCAAGATTCAGTTGCCTATCTCTTTGTTATGATTAAACTATATGACCCTGATGTATTTCGTTTTTTACTGAGATCATACTGTTCTCTTTAAATTCATTTTCAGATAAATCTTTATTTTTCCTAACAGGAACACCGAACCTCAAGATCACATCAGTTGTTTTCCGGATGACATTCTTTTCCGAATCATTAGCTTCCTCCCTTTTGAATCAGCTGTCCACACCACTTTCCTTTCGAAACAATGGAAAGACCTTTGGAAAAAGAATTTGATACTTAATACAACCATGGATGATATTGTTGTTACTATACTCAATCTTGTTTATGATTTTTCTGAACTTCATCCATCAAAAAACAAGTGGGGATTACAATTTAACCTTGACCAAGATAGGCTTCTCTTTGTTTCCATTACACCTAATAGAACACTTCATCTTGATTTCTCCCCTGCTGAACAAGTATTTCCAGCTTCATTTGATTGGCTCTTGCCATTGAAACTTCCATCAGCTTATAAGCCTGATGAGATGATAATGAAGTTAAATCCCCCATTGTCTTTATATGCACAAATCAAAATAAAAACCCTTTATCTAATTTCAGTAAGCCATCTCTCTAGCAAAGCAGTTACTTGTCTGGTGTCAAATCTCCCATTTCTTGAGAGCTTGATCATTGAAAAGTGTAATGGAGTACAATCTTTAGCTGTACAAGATGCTGGTGTTCTTCAGAAGTTAATTGTCTTGGACTGCCCCCAATTACAAACTCTTAGTTTTCAGGGTCCTCATTTAGGGTGTTTCCGATATAGAGGCAACTTAGTCTCCTTTCGGTTCAAAGGATGCTGCGGATGCTCTGACATTGACATATATTCTCAGTATACATGCGAATGTGGAATATACCTGGAAGATGTCATGCTTGATCTCAGACAAGGTCTTCTAACACAATGGACATGGGACGTTGAAACCAACACCGATCATCCTTATTTTCCTTCCCAAGGAAGCTACCATTGCGAATGCACCACCAAGGATAGATGCTTCAAATCAATTTTAAGAACCATAGATTGGGTTACTTCTCTAACAATATGCAGATGGTTTTTTGACGTATGTTCAGTCAAACAAACATTCATTTTTGTGGTTGTAGTACTACTAATCTTTGATCAGTTTTCTTCTTTTCTTTCTTTAGAAAACAATTTGCAAGGACTTATTTTCTTCAAGTAAAGGACCTGAATCTTATTTTAGCCAACTGAAAGAGTTGTGGTGGATTGATTGTTCAATGACGAGACACAAAATCGATGTCTTACTTTGCTTTCTAAAGCTTTGTCCTAACGTGGAAAGACTCTATGTCACTGTAAGTCCTCCCATTCCCTTTATCTACTTTGATCTTTATAATACTAAGTAGTTATGTTATTGAGACCCAGATATGTGTCTGATACGATTACGATGTCGAATACAAATACTTTTGAAAAATAAAGAACTGAATAATATAGGTAAGTTTGAATTAATTTTGGTTTTGTTTGCTCAGAAACTAAATATGCTTCAGTGGTTGATGAAAACTTGCAGATGGATCCTAAATGTTATAATTTAACTAGCAGTATCCCTGAAAATTTCTTAGCCATAGTTGGTGCTCCTGAAAATCTCAATGGTCTCAAGGTTGTGAAACTAGAGGGATTTGTCGGGGAGCAAATGGAGATTCTCGTGGCAAGGCGATTGGTACCATTATTCGGAGAGAATAATCCAGTAATCATATCAAAATCATATGGGAAATGTTTGAAGCATCTGGTGAAAGTAGACAAGTTGGAGAACAAAGCAACGTATTCTTACAAGTTCAAAATGGTTGAAAATGTTGATGAAAAAATTCTAGATCATATTCATATGAACCTTTAATTTAATCGGAGTAAATAAGGTTTCACTGACATATTATTTAAGTTTCTCCAGGAAACTGTCATGATATCTGGACATAGTTACCCCGCAGGTTTGAACAGTTGATTCAAAACTCAAATCATGTAGGAATCATCCTACCTCATCGTTGCATGAACTATTTGGGTTAAGTCCAAGGTTCATTTTTCTTTAGATTACTAGTTGATATGTTAATCAGTGTCCTTGTAATTAGAAATCAAAATCTTTATATTTGGCAAGCTAAGCTACCTCTCAAAAGAGGTAATTTCTTTTATGACCTCAATTATATAAAAACTAGATCTCATAAACTTTTGTATCGTGGCATGCATGTTGCAGCAGGACAACATGCTGCTAATGTTTGTATTTTGTATTTTGCTACTTAGTTACATTTGAACTAAGTTGACAATGTATTTGTTTTGATTAGGTGCTGATTGACTTGATTAAATTAGCTTATCTAAGTGTACAAGTTTTATTTGTTTCAAGACAATTTAGTGGTGTTAGGTATGTTTAGGTGACAATTTTGCTTTTAGTCAAGCTGTTTACTTGTTTAAATGGTTGTAAAACTTCAGCTATCAATATGATGAATCTTTTAGCATTCCTTTCTCTTGATTTTTGATACTTGCTAAGCTTTTTTTCTCAAGTTCACAGCCTGATCTTTTGTTATTTTTTGTTGCAAGTCATTAAAGCTTGTTGCTCAAGACTCAACTTTGTTTTCGAGGGCCGTTCTAAAAAAACATGTCTTCATCCAATTTCTCTCCAACTCCACCACCAATGTTTAATGGTGAATGCTACCACATTTGGGTAGTAAAAATGAAGACCTACCTACAAGCATTTGACTTATGGGAGGTTTTCAATGCTGATCTTAAACTACCACCCTTGAGAGCTAACCACACAGTAGCTCAGATCAGGCAACACTCTGATGATAGAGCCAAGAGGTACAAGGCAATGTCTTGCCTCCAAAACAGTGTGTTAGACTTGGTTTTCACAAGGATTATGGCCTGTGATACTCCAAAGCAGGCTTGGGACAAGCTTAAAGAAGAGTTTCAAGGCACTGAAAAAACAAGACAGCAACAACTCATCAATTTAATGAGGGACTTTGAAAACTTAAAGATGAAGGAGACAGAGACAATTAATCAATATTCAGACAGGATTATGATTGTGGTAAACAATATAAGACTGCTTGGGGACCAATTCAGTGAAAACAAAATAGTGGAAAAGGTTATTGCAAGATTACTTGAGAGATATGAAGCCAAAATCTCTTCCCTAGAATACTCAAGAGATTTGTCAACAATCTCTTTGACTGAGCTAATCAATGTTCTTTATACTGAGGAACAAAGAAGAGCTAGCAGATAGGAAGAGAATCATAAAGGTGCATTTCAAGCCAAGAGCAACCAACCTCTAGCTCTTCCAGTTACAAAAGGAAGAAGACTTGGTCAGACAAGTCTAAAAGAGATGGAGGAAGGAGAAAATATCTACCATGTTATCATTGTAAAATGACTAGTCATCTAGAAGCATACTATTGGTACAGACCTAATGTGCAATGCAAGGTTTGTAAGCAGTTAGGCCATGTTGAAAAGGTTTGCAAGAATAGGGACCAATAAAAACAAGCAATCATAGCAGCCTAACACTCAAGCTCAAGTAGTTGAAGAAAGCCATACTCAGGAAGAGCAAGTGTTCGTTGTTTCTTGTTCAGCAATCAAGAGAAAAAAACACAAAAGGATGGTTGATTAACAATGGATGTACCAACCATATGACTCTTGATGCTACTATCTTCAAGTGGATAGACAGAAACTTCAACTTAAAAGTAAAGGCTGGCAATGGACAGTACATCAAAGCAAAAGGAAAGGGAGATGTGTTGATTGACATTTCTTCAAGTACCAAACTTGTTTCAAATGTCCTTTTAGTACTTGAAATTATAGAAATTTGCTAAGTATTGCACAGTTGCTTGAAAAAGGGTATTCTGTTGTGTTCAAGAGCAAAGAATGTTTGTTAGTGATCCAAGTGGATCTAAGCTTATGTCAGTAGCCATGGCTGATAAAAGCTTTGTTGTTGACTGGAATAAGGAGTTTGTTAGTGTCTATACAACGGCCTTAGATGAGTCCAAATTTTGGTATAGAAGGATGGACCATGTCAACTATAGATCACTACTTCAGTTATCTAAGGGAGATTTAGTTGAAAACTTTACAAAAGTGGTTGAACAACAAGGTGCTTGTGAAGTATGTAACACCTCTTACCCGTATTCAAAACCGGGACTGGGTTCGAGGCATTACCTAACTTATCTCGCTTAACCATGACACATGGGGCTAGAAAATTTCATTTAAACCCGTCTCTTACTCATTCTCGACCTATAAGGCCCTAATCATACCTCTGAAAGGTTTTAGGGTTTAATCGGAAACTTTTATGAACTTGAAAAGAACTCTTCATCAAAACAGGGGCCACACACCCGTGTTGATCTAGGGACACGTCCGTGTGCCCCTAAGACATGCCCGTGTCTTCCACCCTTGGTCAACACTGACTTAATCCACACGGCCGGACACACGCTCGTGCCCTTGGCCCGTGTCCCTCACACGGCCTCGACATGCCCGTGTCCTAGCCCATGTGCCAAAACCTTGGCATTCTGTTTACTACAAAGCTTACTAACTTGTAAAATTTTCATGTACGGGACACACAGCCTGTTCACACACCTATGAGACTGACCATGTGTCACACACGGCCTAGACACACGCCCGTGTGAATATCCGTGTGGACAAGGGCAAGGCTAAATGCCAAGCTTTTCTCAACATTCGAACTCATGTGTTCACAACCACATCCAATCATCCAATAAACAACTTTAATAACAACATACACTTTCTTGAATAACCTCATATTTTCATAAAATAATAAGGTGAGCCATCAATCATGGTAATATACAAAAGATTTTATCATTAAAGGGGCCAACCCACTCTTGGCCAAAATAACAAAACGATTATCTAGTCTAGCCCCTATACATGCCATACTCAAAAACACTAAGACTAGATGTACCAAGATGAGCTAATAGTGTGGGCGATCTTGCAATTTTCGTTGTATCTCGATCCAGGTCTTTAACTTTATAAAACAAGGGAAAGGAAGGAGAGTAAGCTTTAAGCTTAGTAAGTTTACATGTAAACAACAAGCATTACAATATAATCAATAAAATAACATTATGCACTAAGCAAAAACCATCCACATTCCTTAGTCACGCTTACTCTTTTCATCTCTTACCACATTTCAACTATATAGCAAGCAAAATGCTCTCATTTAGAACCATACATTCCATGCACTTATCACCACAAAACCACATGAAACAACACATCATAATTTCCAATACACCATTCATAATACTGCTAATCACTCGGTGGTTTCGCAGTTAGCCCACCATTAATCTCTAACATGGTGGTATCGCACTTAGCCCACCGAAAAGGGTAACAACGGTGGTAACACACATAGCCCACCAAATAATAAATAGATGATTGTATCGCACTTAGCCCATCGTAGTTAAGTATTAAGGTGGTATCGCACTTAGCCCACCGTCAAGTGTTGTTATTTCACATTTACATATCTATTTCATCATTCATACGAGAATTATTCAATAACTACCGAATTCAGTCCACTTGTATTATACATATTCTCAATCATGCTATGCACCAATTAACAACAACAATGTGTATATAAAATGCATCGTTTACACATAAAATTACCTAGGTGCAAAATGTTTCAATTTGCGGTTTACTCCGTAACCTAACCTTTTCCCCTATCAAGGTTGATTACGCGCTCTTCTTGATCTATAACAATAAATTTCACTCATTTAAATCATTCTATGATTATAATGCATCAAAATCTACACTTAGGCAAAAATGATCATTTTTCCCTTATACAATGGGAAATTTACGATTTTGCCTCTAGGCTCATAAATCATTTTTTCAGCACATTTTCTCATTAATCAAGCCTAGCTGAACATTTATTTCTCTTACAACTACTCACAATTCCAACTATTTCATGCATTTACGACATAATTTAAATCTTTGCATTCAAGTCCTATTTAGGTGTTTTCATGCAAACACCTTTCACAAAAGTTGTTTCCCATCTCCCTAACATTCATTTTCTCTCATAAAAACTCAGCTAACATCACAAAATCTCTCATGGCAAGTCCCTAGACTTTTAACTATTTCACAACTTAGTCCCCTCATTAGCTAGATTAAACTTTGGGGACTTCAAAAGTACAAAAATCATAAAAAATAATCATCAAATAAACTTACTTGCAAGGGATTTATTTTGCTGAAAACTTGAGCTTCTAAATCCCTATTCTCTCTTCAATTTTCAGTGGAGAAGGTATGTGAATAGTAAAAGATGATATTATCTTTTATTTATCTTTTGTCACCTAATTCCACCAAGAATTAAATGCTCTTGTCTCCCTAAGCTATATGGCCAGCCAACTTACTCTAATTGGTCTAATTGCACTTTAAGAACCTTGAATTTAACATTCTATGGCTATTTGACACCTCTACCTTGAAAAATAGAACTTTCTCACCTAATGCGATTTAGTCATTTTTCACAATTAAGCATGAAATCCTTAAAATTAAAGCACCAAAATTTTCACATAGCCATGTATTAATGTCATAACACATAAAATAACATCAAAATAATTTTCCTCGACCTCGGTTTAGTAGTCTCAAAACCACTATCCCGACTAGCCCCAAAATTGGGTTGTTACAATTCTCCCCTCCTTTAGAGATTTTTGCCATAAAAAATCTTATCGGTAAAAGGTTTGGATATTGCTCTCTCATGGCTTCTTCCGGTTCCCACGTAGCCTATTCTACACCAGTTTTTGCCATAACACTTTCACTAATGCTATACTCTTGTTCCTCAACTGTTTCACCTCTCGTGCCTAAATCTTAATCGGCTCCTCCTCATATGCCATGTTCGATCATACCTCAATTTTCGTTGGAGGAATCGCATGCGAAGGATCAGAGCAATAACGCCTTAACATCGATACATGGAACACATTGTGTATTTTCTCTAACTGTACCGACAAAGCCAACCGGTATGCCACTGGCCTAATCCTTTCGGTAATCTCATACGGCCCTATGAATCGCGGACTCAATTCCCCCTTTCGACTAAATCTCAATATTTTCTTCCACGGGGACACTTTCAGAAATACTTTGTCGCCTACTTGAAACTCAATTTCTTTTCTTTTCAAATCCACATACGACTTTTGTCGGTCCGAAGCAGCCTTCAGACTATCTCGGATCACTTTCACTTTCTTCTCAGTCTCTTTAACTAAATTAACCCCATGAATTTTCTTCTCACTCATCTCGGTCCAATATAAGGGAGTCCGACACTTACGGCCATACAAGTCCTCATATGGTGCCATTCATAGATAACTGTTGTTATATGCAAATTCGACCAAAGGTAGGTATCTTTCCCAACCACCTTCAAATTCTAATACACAGCATCGGAGCATATCCTCAAGAACTTGAATTACTCTTCCAGATTGGCTGTTAGTTTGAGGATGGAATGCAGTACTAAAATTCAACCTTGTACCCAATGCCTTCTACAACTTATTCCAAAACCTCGAAGTAAATCTCGGATCTCTATCCGAAATGATAGATATAGGCACCCCATGTAATCTCACCACCTCCACAATATACAACTCGGCCAACTTATGCAGTGAATAATCAACATGCATTGGAATAAAGTGAGCCGACTTCATTAGTCTATCAACGATAACCCACATAGCATCTCTCTTTTTCGGAGTCATAGGCAACCCCGTCACAAAATCCATGGCGATCCAATCCCACTTCCACTCGGGAACCATCACTAGCTGAAGTAATCCTGAAGGTACTTGATGCTCAACTTTCACTTGTTGACAAATCAGACATCTTGTTACAAACTCAGAGATGTCTCTTTTCACACCCGGCCACCAATAAAATTTCTTCAGATCATTGTACATTTTAGTACTGCCCGGATGTACTGACAAGTAACCACTATGTGCTTCATTTAATATCTTTCGGATCAACTCATCATTCTTAGGTACACAAATCCTGTCACGAAACATCAACCAACCATCTGGACTCACCCGAAAATTAGAATCATTTCCTGATTCACACTTAGCTCTCTTAGCTTGTAGCTCGTTATCCTTCTTTTAAGCTTCACATATTTGTTGAATGAATAGTGGTCTAGCCCTCAACTCGACCAATATAGACCATCATCAGGCAATGCTAAACTAATGCTCATAGCTTTCAGAGCATACAGGGATTTCCTACTTAGGGCATCCGCAACCACATTCGCTTTCCCTGGATGGTAATCGATTACTAGCTCATAGTCCTTCAATAATTCGAGCCACCACCGTTGCCGCAAATTTAAATGTTTTTGATCCATCAAATACTTCAAACTCTTATGATCCGTGAAGATTCGGCACCTCTCACCATATAAATAATGTTGCCAAATCTTTAATGCAAAAATAATCGCAGCCAACTCCAAATCATGAGTCAGATAATTCTTCTCATGCAGTTTTAGCGGCCTCAAGGCGTAAGCGACTACCTTACCCTCTTGCATCAACACACAACCGAGACCATTAAACGATGCGTCACTGTAGACCACAAACTCTTTTCTCGACTCAGGTTGTACTAAAACTGGTGCCTTAGTCAACAATGTTTTCAATCTCTCAAAACTCTGCTGACATTTCTTAGTCCATTCAAACTTAACATCTTTGTGCAACAATTTCGTCATCGGGGTAGCAATCATGGAGAATCCCTTCACAAACCGTCTGTAGTACCCCGCTAAACCCAGAAAGCTTCTGACTTCTGACACATTTCTTGGCGGTTTCCACTCCACAATAGTCGAGATTTTACTCAGGTCAACCCTAATACCATCACCCGACACGATGTGTCTTAGGAATTCGACCTCTCGGAGCCAAAACTCACTCTTGCTAAGTGTAGCATACAACTGCTTGTCTCTTAAAGTCTGCAAGACAATCCTCAAATGCTCTATATGCTCATTCTCATTCCGGGAATAAATCAGTATGTCGTCAATAAAGACAACTACAAACTTGTCCAAATACGGTTGGAAGACACGATTCATTAAATCCATAAAAATTGCAGGAGCATTCGTTAGACCAAATGGCATGACAAGAAACTCATAATGGCCATACCTCATTTGAAATGCAGTTTTCGGCACATCTTGCTCGTTAACCCTCAACTGGTAATAGCCAGACCTCAGGTCTATCTTGGAGAACACCGTAGCTCCCTTCAAATAGATCATCTATCCTTGGTAAAGGATACTTGTTCTTCACTGTCACCTTGTTGAGTTGTCTGTAGTCTATGCACAACCTCATCGACCTATCCTTTTTCTTCACAAAAAGTACCGGAGCACCCCACGGTGAATAACTCGATCTTGCAGAACCCTTATCTGTCAACTATTGCAACTGAACCTTCAGTTCTTTCAACTCTAATGGTGCCATCCTAGACGGAGCAACCGAAACAGGTGTTGTTCCCAAAACTAACTCAATCCCAAACTCAACCTCTCTAACTGGAGGCAATCCGGGTAACTCTTCTGGGAATACATCTGGATACTCACATACCACTGGCACTGTTTCAATCTTTACCTCAGACTCTTAAGTATTTAACACAAAGGTGAGATAAGACTCATACCCTTTTCTCAAATATTTCTCAGCCACCAAGGAAGATATCATCACCGGTAAACTGTTTGACCCACCTAATTCAACCCGAATAACATCTCCATTTTCACATTTCAATTCAATAAATTTACTACCACAGTTCACTAAGACATTATGGGTAGTCAACCAATCCATACCAAGAATCAAGTCAAATTCATCAAGCGGCAACAACATAAGGTTTGCCAGAAAATAATGACCCCTAATTGTCAAAGAACAACTCTTACACACCTTGTCAACTAATACATGGTTACCTAACGAGTTTGACACCTTTACCAAAAATTCCGTAGACTCAACAATCATGCTCAAACTAGATGCCAGTCTCACGCAAACGTAAGAATGGGTAGACCCCGGATCAATCAAAGCAATAACAAAGGTGTCATGAAGAGAATAAGTATCCGTTATCAAATCTGGAGATGATGCCTCTTCGTGAGCGCGAATGGCATACATCCTTGCAGGTGCCTAACCCTCCGGTCTCACAGCAGAGTCTCGCGACGCACCTCTACTACTAGTCCCACCTCTCGGGTTTTTTTGTGGTCGACCCCTCAAAGATACATTATTGGATCTTGTCTCTTGCTTCCTTTCCTTATCATCCCTCTTAGGGCAATTTAGGATGAAATGATCGGGGGAACCACACTTATAACAATTCCGGTTGTTTCCGCAACACTCTCAGTGTGTTGTTTACCACAACTTGGACACTCCGATTTGGACTTCGGATTGCCCACACTTGCCATCAAGGTGGCTTGAACTCTCGTACTCGAGTATGTATTGCCTCGCTCTCTTTGTGAATATCTAACCGATGCAGTCACCCGATGGTTGATCTCTTTGGACCTTTTTGATTGAGCTTGGTACGATTTACTCATCGGTCATTTTCTTGTGTCTCGGGCCTCACTTAGAGCCTTCCTCTTTTCCTTGTTCAGTTCTTCGGCCTTACTTGCCCTATCAACCAACATTACAAACTCCTTTAATTCCAGGATTCCAACTAGAAGTCTAATATCCTCATTCAGTCCATCTTCAAACCTTTTTCATAATATGGCTTTTATAGACACGAACTCTTGCGCGTACTTGCTGAGCCAAACAAATTCGTCCTCATATTCTGCCACCGTCATTTTTCCTTGCTTTAACTCAAGGGATTCTTTCCGTTTTTGGTCCACAAACCTTTGACTTATATACTAAGTCCCACGTCAATCTCTCCTTTGGAACCACTGATGTTAACATTTTCCACCAATGGTATACCGAGTCTCTCAGCAAAAATACGATGCATTTTAAGCTCTCCTTAGGTGTATAGGAAAGTTCATCAAATACTCTCATCGGGTTCTCAAGCTAGAACTCTGCTCTCTCGGGGTCATCATCTATATTAGCTCTAAACTTCTCAGCCTCTTGCTTCCGAATCTTGTCTACCGGGGGCTTTGTTATCCTCACAATATCTATACCTTGAGGAACCACTGGAACTGGCTGAGGTATAGGAGGGGTTGGAGGAGGTTGAGCATTAGGATTTGCTCGTACATACTCCGTGTACCAGTTACTCATCATTTGAAGACAGGCTTCTCGAGCCTCTTCTCCTTGATCCCTAGTCTCGGGTCTACTCTGAACAGGCGCGGTCCCTTACACGGGAGACGGGGCGTTACTAGCTGCGTCATCTACAGCCACTTGATCAGAATCCATTTACAATATAAAATAAAGTATAAAATTATCACAAGCCACAACACTATCATTATACACTTATGGCATTATAACTAGACTCCCACACGCGCTACGGTAGTTTGAAAACTGACAAAACCATAGCTCTGATACCACTAAATGTAACACCCCTTACCCGTATTCAAAACCGAGACTGAGTTCGAGGCATTACCTAACTTATCTTGCTTAACCATGACACATGGGGCTATAAAATTTTCTTTAAACCCGTCTCTTACTCATTCTGCCTATGAGGCCTTAATCATACCTCCAAAAGGTTTCAGGGTTTAACTGAAAACTTTTACGAACTTGAAAAAAACTCTTCATCAAAATAGAGGCCACACGCCTGTGTTGATCTAAGGACACGCCCGTGTGCCCCTAAGACATGCCCGTGCCTTCCACCCGCAGTTAACACTGACTTAATCCACACGGCCAGACACACGCTCGTGCCCCTGGCCTGTGTCCCTCACATGGTCTCGACACACCCGTGTGCCAAAACCTTGGCATTCAGTTTACTACAAAGCTTACTAACTTGTAAAATTTTCATGTAGGGGACACACGGCCTGTTCACACACCTATGGGACTGACCGTGTGTCACACACGGCATAGACACACACCCGTGTGCCTACCCGTGTGGACAAGGGCAAGGCTAAATGCCAAGCTTTTCTCAGCATTCAAACTCATGTGTTCACAACCACATCCAGCCATTCAATAAACAACTTTAATAACAACATACACTTTCTTAAATAACCTCATATTTTCATAAAATAATAAGGTGAGCCATCAACCATGGTAATATACAAAAGAGTTTATCATTAAAGGGGCCAGCCCACTATTGGCCAAAATAACAAAATGATTATCTAGTCTAGCCTCTACACATGCCATACTCAAAAACACTAAGACTAGATGTACCAAGATGAGCTGATAGTGTGGGCGATCTTCCAATTATCTTCGTATGTCGATCCGGCTCTTTAACTCTATAAAACAAGGGAAAGAAAGGAGAGTAAGCTTTAAGCTTAGTAAGTTTACATGTAAACAACAAGCATTACAATATACGCAGGCACTAAGCAAAAACCATTCACATTCCTTAGTCATGCTTACTCTTTTCATCTCTTACCACATTTCAACTATATAACAAGCAAAATGCTCTTATTTAGAAGCATACATTCCCTGCACTTATCACCACAAAATCACATGAAACAACCAACCATAATTTCCAATACACCATTCATAATACTGCCAATCACTTGGTGGTTTCGCACTTAGCCCACCATTAATCTCTAACATGGTGGTATCGCACTTAGCCCACTGAAAAGTGTAATAACGGTGGTAATGCACATAGCCCACCAAATAATAAATAGATGATTGTATCGCACTTAGCCCATCGTAGTTAAGTATTAAGGTGGTGTCGCACTTAGCCCACCATCAAGTGTTGTTATTTCACATTTACATATCTACTTCAACATTCATACAAGAATTATTCAATAACTACCGAATTTAGTCCACCTGAATTATAAATATTCACAATCATGCCATACACCAATTAGCAACAATAATGTGTATATAAAATGCATCGTTTACACATAAACTTACCTAGGTGCAAAACGTTTCAATTTGCGATTTACTCCGTAACCTAACCTTTTCCCCTGTCAAGGTTGATTCCGCACTCTTCTTGATCTATAACAATAAATTTCACTCATTTAAATCATTCTATGATTATACTGCATCAAAATTTACACTTAGGCAAAAATGACCATTTTGCCCTTGTACGATGGCAAAATTACGATTTTGCCCCTAGGCTCGTAAATCATTTTTTCAGCATATTTTCTCATTAATCAAGCCTAGTTGAACATTTATTTCTCTTACAACTACTCACAATTCCAACTATTTCATGTATTTACGACATAATTTAAATCTTTGCATTCAAGTCCTATTTAGGTGTTTTCATGCAAACACCTTTCACAAAAGTTGTTTCCCATCTCCCTAACATTCATTTTCTCTCATAAAAACTCAGCTAACATCACAAACTCTCTCATGGCAAGTCCCTAGACTTTTAACTATTTCACAATTTAGTCCCCTCATTAGCTAGCTTAAGCTTTGGGGACTTTAAAAGTACAAAAATCATCAAAAATAATCATCAAATTAACTTACTTGCAAGGGATTTGTTTTACTGAAATCTTGAGCTTCTAAATCCCTATTGTCTCTTCAATTTTTGATGTAGAAGGTATGTGAATAGTAAAAGATATTATCTTTTATTCGTCTTTTGTCACCTAATTCCACCAAGAGTTAAATGCTCTTGTCTCCCTAAGCTATATGGCCGGCCAACTTACTCTAATTGGTCTAATTGCACTTTAAGAACCTCTAATTTAACATTCTATGGCTATTTTACACCTCTACCTTGAAAAATAGAACTTTCTCTCGTAATGCGATTTAGTCATTTTTCACAATTAAGCATGAAATCCTTAAAATTAAAGCACTAAAATTTCCATATAGCCATATATTAATGTCATAACACATAAAATAACATCAAAATAATTTTCCTCGACCTCAATTTAGTGGTCCCGAAACCTCTGTCCCAATTAGCCCTAAAATCAGGCTGTTACAAAGTATGAAAGCTAGGAAAGCAAGCTTGGCTCCCATTTCCAACAAACAAGCCTTGGAGGGCCTTTGAAAAATTGCAACTGGTTCATACTGATGTGTGTGGTCCTATGAATTTGATCTTTGTTTTATGCGATGTTGAAGTCTTAAAATTTATATAAAGAATGATCGGACCTGGAAACTAACTATGACAACAATGTGAGGCAAGCACACCTATCGAACAATAGTATAGTTAAGGCAAGACCTGATTGTCGAACCCAAAGGAACTAAAAGTACTAATACTAACTCTCTTTTTATTATCTAGCCTAAGAATTAAGTGAATTGTTTATCTAGTCTAAAATTAACTAATCAACTAATCTAAAGATGCAAAGACAAAGAGAATGAATTGGGAAAATAACTTTAGGAAAAACCAATTGACTAAAACAATACCCGAGGAAGAATCCACCTAGACTTCACTTGTTATCTAACTCTGAACCAGACAATTTATTTACTTGACTTGATCCGTAAGATTCCCTAATTTATATTAATCCCTCTCTCGAGGTGACTAACGTCTAACCCTAGGTTGATTAATTGAAATCTCTTTCTAATTAAAACCCCTAGAATTGCACTAACTCGTTCTATGGACTCTCATATTAATCCGGAAAAATCTCGTCACCCTATCTCTAGGCGTGCGATCAACTCCGCTTAATTATGCTAGATCTACTCTTAGGCAGGGACTTTTGCTCCTCCACCTAAGCACATCATACTTGAATTAATATCCCGAAAATATCAACACAAGAATTAAGAACACATAATTAAAAACAAGTCAAATATTTATCATATAGTTCAGCAAACGATAACAAGATTCATCTTATGTTTCATCCCCCTCAA
Source organism: Gossypium australe (assembly GCA_005393395.2). Lineage (NCBI taxonomy): Eukaryota > Viridiplantae > Streptophyta > Magnoliopsida > Malvales > Malvaceae > Gossypium > Gossypium australe. The sequence goes on along the minus strand of CM016618.1, from coordinate 62,966,158 downwards.
GTATCTGAGGGTTTAGTTCATAACAATAAAAGAAAACATCTCAGAAGAAAAGATAAAACAAAACATAAGAAATCCCTAAAACCCCCTGAAGGAATTGAAGGAGAGATCCTCCGTCTTGAGTATAATTCTGGCTTCTTGAGATGAATCAACTGGCTATCTTCGCGTAAATTCCCACAACTCTGCCCTCTTTGGCCTGGCTGGACGCCCCCTGACTAAAGCCTTCGGTTCCAGCTTCTGCCGAACTCCCCGCTTAAGTTTCCCCCTAGGGTGTTTATATAAGCTTTGAGATGCTTTACTTGGCCCCTAAGTATCCTAATTCGAGTAGAATTCCTCCTAGGGTGTTTAAATAGGATTTGGAATTTGTTTCTTTGCCTCCAAGTATCTTATTCCGAGTAAAACTTCTCTTTGTCACGGCAGGGACACGCCCATGGCACACGCCCGTGTGAATCGTGGCCAGCCCGTGTTCGAGACTGTTGAATGAGGCATGACCGTGTGGTCTTGGGCCCAGGCCGTGTGGATTTCATGATATCGCCTATTTACTCCGTTTTAGGCCTGTTTCTCATTCTTTTCAACCTTTGGTGCTCTCCTGGGTATAAAACATGAAAACAAAGGATTAAGAGCACCAAATTACACAATTCAAGGCTTAAATCATCCAAAAGCATGCTAAATGTGGGCTTAAAATATGTTACTTTTACGGTTTATCAGAAGTCTCAATCTTTGAATGGTAGTAGGTACTTCATCCTTTTCATAGATAATTATTCCAAGTTTTACTGGGTTTATTTTCTCAAGTTGAAGTTAGAAGTTGCCTCAGTATTTTGGAATTTCAAAGCAGTAGTTGAAACTCAATCAGGTTGCAAGCTCAGAACTATAAGGTCAGACGACGGAACAAAGTACAATTCTAAATTGTTTCAAAGGTTTTGTGAAGAGTCAAGGACTGAACACCAGCTCACCAACACCTACACACCTCAGCAGAATGGTGTTAGTGAAAGGAATAACTGAACCTTAATGGATATTGCCAGATGTTTGAGTTTTGAAAGAAGTTTGCCTAAAATTTTTTGGGATGAGGTAGTGAATACTGTAGTTTATCTTCAAAACAGGCTACCAACCAAAGCCCCATTGGAGAAAACTCCATTTGAAGTCTAATTTGGATTCAAACCATCAGTTGCACATCTGAGAGTCTTTGGTTGCATTGTTATGCACATGTTCCTACTGTAAAAAGGGACAAATTGGAAAAGAAGGCTCAACTTGGCATCCTTGTGGGTTATAGTAGTGTTAAAAAGGGCTATAGAATCCTTGATCTTACAAGTTACAAGGTCTTTGTAAGTAGAGATGTGGTGTTTGATGAGAAGTCAATATAGAACTAGGACAAGGCTGAGCCAAAATATGTTACTGAAACTTAGTGATGGGGCCAAATGAATTTGATCAGATTGATTAAGAGATGAATTTTGATGATGTGTCTATTAGAGGAACCAGATTAATAATTGACGTGTATGAGAGGGCAGATATAGCTGCTGTTGAGCTAGTTAGTTATGAAGAAGCAGAAACACAAGAAGGCTGGAGGTAAGCCATGCTAAATGAAATGGGCATGATTCACAAGAATTAGACATGGGAGTTAGTTGAAAGACCAGCCCACAAGAAAGTCATAGAAGTGAAATGGTTTTTTAGAGCCAAACATAATGCTGATGAAACTTTGAACAAGCTAAAGGCAAGGTTAGTTGTGAATGGTTTCAGCCAAAAGTATGGTGTTGACTACTTTGAAACATTTGCACCAGTGACAAGACTAGACACTATCAGACTTTTTCTTACATTGGCAACTCAAAGGCAGTGGAAAATACATCAACTTGATGTAAAATATGTCTTCCTCAATGGATTCCTCAATGAGGAAATATATGTTGGACAGTCTGATGGTTTCAAAGTGGCTGTTGAAGAAAGAAAGGTGTACAAGCTAAGAAAGGCATTGTATGGCTTAAAACAAGCACTAAGGGCTTGGTATGACAGAATCGAGAACTACGTGTCAAGCTTGGGCTTTGAGACAAGCATTAGTGAGCCAACATTGTATGTGAAGAAGAAAGGTGATGAAACACTTCTGATAGTCTCCTTATATGTGGATGACTTGTTAGTGATTGGTAGGAGTGATGATATGCTGGCAAAATTCAAAGGCAAAATGGAAAGTGTTTTTGAAATGTTTGATTTCGGTGAAATGCCCTACTTTCTTGGCATGGAGGTGTCTCAAACTCTACAGGGCATTTTCATAAGTCAAAAGACATTTGCCTTGAATATTTTGAACAAATTTTGCATGCAAAAATACAAAGCTGCTAGTACTCCAATTGCTGTTGGTGAAAAACTTATTAGCCAAGGTGTTCTTGAAAAGATAAATGAATCAAGTTATAGAAGCCTAGTGGAATGCTTACTTTACTTGACAGCCTCAAGGCCTGATATAGTGTTTGTAGTCAGTCTCTTATCCAGATTCATGCACTGTTGTAATGTGGCCTACTTTCAAGAAGCAAAAAGGGTTTTGAGGTACATCAAAAGGACTCTGAGCTTTGGAGTCATGTTCACCAAGGCTGATAACATGAAGCTCTTTGGATTTGCAGGTAGTGAATAGGTTGGATCCATTGATGATATGAAAAGCATCCCAAGATTTTTCTTTAACCTTGGATCAGCTGTTTTCTGTTGGAGTTCAAAGAAGCAGTCCATTGTAGCTCAATCAACAGCTGACGCTAAATATGTTCTGTAATAGCCCGATTTTGGGGCTAGTCGAAACAGTGGTTTCGAAACCACTAATCTGAGATCGAAGAAATTTATTTTTATATTATTTTATGGGTTATGGCATGATTATATGAGTACATGAAAATTTTGGTGCATTAATTTTAGCGATTGCATGCTTAATTTTGAAAAAAAGACTAAATTGCATAAAGTGCGAAAGTTTTATTTTACAAGCTAGAGCTGTTAAATAGCTATAGAACCTTAAATTGAAGGTCTTTAATTTGTAATTACACCTTTCTAAGGGTGATAGCCGGCCATAGGGGGCAAGAGATTCAATTTAGTCAATGTTTGGTGACATTAGGTGACTAAATAAATAAAATAAAATAAAATAAAGAAAGCTATCATCTTTTTTTTTTTTCATATCATCTTCTTCTTCCACCGGTTTTTCACTCAAGCATAAGGGTTTGGAAGCTTGAAATTTTCAGCAACTTACACTCCTTGCAAGTAAGTGATTTCAGTGATCATTCTTGATAATTTTTGTACTTTTGGGACCCTTGTAGCATGATTTAGCTAATGAGGGGACTATTTTGCAAAATGGTTGAGAGTCTAGGGTTTTTCCATGTGAGTATTCATGTGTTTGCTAAAATTTTATGGAAGAAAATGAAACTTGGTTGTTAAATAAACAATCTTTGTGGAAGGAGTTTCTATGAAAACACATTAAATAGACCTTTTTGTAAAGGTTGTAAAATACAGAGTAAATGTGTGAAATAATTGGAATTGTGAGTTGCTATAAGCTTATTATATGTTTGGCTAGGCTTGGTGAATAAGGAAATTTGATGAAAATAGATTTATGAGCCTAGGGGTAAAATCTTAATTTTGTGAAAGTCTAAGGGCAAAACAGTAATTTGGCCAAAGTAGGAATTTTGAAATGTCTTGATTTATGTGATGATTAAATGAGTGAATTTTATCATTTTAGATCAAGAAAAATAGAGTCCGGACTTAGACTGAGGGAAAGGAAAGCTAATAGATTAATTTAATTTAGTCGCTCACTTTTTGCGTATCGGGGTAAGTTGTATGTAAATAACACAATGTTATTGAATTTATGCATATAACAATTAATATTTCATGAATTGTTTGACTATTGCTATGATTATGCATAATTAGAGTTGATGTGATATACTTACAGTTGGACCTTAGGATTAGATTGGATACCCAAGCCATGACATTTGAGTGATATGTGTGCTAGTGTAAGACCATGTCTGGGACATGGCATCAGCTACATTGTGGAAGCCAATGTAAGACCATGTTTGGGACATGGCATCAATGTTGATGTGTGCGCTAGTGTAAGACCATGTCTGGGACATGGCATCAACATTGAGACGAGAGCTAGTGTAAGAGCATTCTAGGACATGGCATCGGCCTCGACATGTGAGCCAGTGTAAGACCATGTCTAGGACATGGCATCGGCATTTTACCCTCTTGTGTAAGGCTTATCGGGTATTCTTTGGTATTCCAATTGGTTCAACAGGTAAGTTAAAGTTTGTGTCAAAAGTGAGGAAAGTTATGATTATGTTGTAAGTGATACATGTACCTACATGAGATTCATGAGAAATGAGTTCGAATTATGATGTATGATTAGTAAGGGTGAAAATGAGTAAGTTATGCCTTTATTAATTCGAGAATCATGTGCAAGTTTATAAAATGCTATGAGCATGATAATTCATGGTAGTTGTTGATAATTATTTACCTATGACTTACTAAGCTTTGTGCTTATTCTCTTTCCTTTCTATTTTCTTATAGTATTGCCAAGCTAGCTCGGGGATCAAAGGACATCGGAGGCTCGATCACACTATCAATTGGAACGTTTTGGTATAGTTAGACTTATCTTTTTGAGTATGGCATGTATAGGGACTTAGTCTTTGTAAAGTGTCATATTGTTTTGGCCAAATGTGTTGGCTTATTTTGGAGATGAATTCATTTTATATAAGGCCATAATGGATGGCTAATTCTTATTATTGATATATGAAAATGATGATATTTATCATGTATGTGCAAATTGAATGGTTGAGTAATTGGTATAGATATGCATAATTGAATAGGTTGCTTGATATTGCTTATGTTGGTGCAAGTAGGGGTGGTAGAAAGGGCTAGGTAAATAGCCTTGTTTTTGTCCACACGGGTAGACACACAAGTGTATGTCTAGACTGTGTGTGACACACGGTCTGCCCCATGGGAGTGTGGTTTGGCTGTGTGTCCCCCTGCATCCTAAGTTGGCAAAACAGAATGCCCAGTAGTAACCACACAGGCTGAGGCACGACTGTGTGTCTCAACCGTGTGGAAGACACGACATGGGTATGTGCCCAGGCCGTGTGAAGTTTGCACCTGAATTTAGGAATTTAATTTGCCACACAGTCTAATGACACGGACATGTGCCTTGGCTGTGTGGCCTTATTGGGTTGATGACTTCAGAAATAGAATGTTAAGGTTTTTGCACACGAGCCAAGACACTGGCGTGTCATGGCCGCGTGAGGGACACAGGCGTGTGTCAGGCTATGTGGAAATGCCTGTAGGTTCAAATTGAAAAATAAATCCACACGGGCGTGGGACACGAGTGTGTCCCTATATGTTTAGGCCGTGTGGATCACACGATTTGTCAACATGGCCATGTTATCAAGTCACACGGGCGTGTCACCCTTCCACACGGGCGTGTGCCCCTGTTTTTAATGACATTTTCCAAGGTTTTCCAAAGATCTTGATTTGATCTCGAAATGTTTCTAAGATGTGCTTTGGGTCTCGTAGGCCCATATTAAGGATGTTAAGAGGAAGGTTGAAAATTTTTAAATTTGAATGGACTTTTATGATTCAGAATTAAGGGTATGCATGTGTTTAAGATAGGTAACACCTCGTACCCTGTCTCGGCGTCGAATACGGGTAAGGGGTGTTACATGTTCCAACTGTTGCGATTGTTAGTCAAGTAATTTTTCTAAGGAAACTCTTGGTAAATCTAAACTTGCACCAAAGATCAAATGTGACAATCAATCTACTGTTGCAATTGCAAAGAATCCAGTGCTTAATGGCAAAACAAAGAACTTGAAGATTAAATCTCATTTTGTCAGAGAAGTAGAGCAATCACATGAGATCAAACTGATTCATTACAGTTTTGAAGGTCAATTGGCAAACATCTTGACAAAACCTCTTAGTACAACAACGTTCAAGAATTTAAAAGCCAAATTAGGAGTTTGCAGCATGGAAGCCAATGAGTGTTAAGAAGTGGCTTTCATGCAGCCTGTTGTATCGTTGCATGCATGTTGCAGCAGGACAACATGCTGGTAATGTTTGTTTTTTGTATTTTGCTACTTAGTTACATTTGAACTAAGTTGACAATGTATTTGTTTTGATTAGGTGCTGATTGACTTGATTAAATCAGCTTATCTAAGTGTACAAGTTAAGTTTTATTAGGTTCAAGACAATTTAGTGGTGTTAGGTATGTTAGGTGACAGTTTTGCTTTCAGTCAAGCTGTTTACTTTTTTAAATGGTTGTAAAACTTCAGCTATCAATATAATGAATCTTTTAGCATTCCTTTAGCTTGATTTTTTATCGCTGAAACCAGACCTTTAAAATTTATAAAAGAATGATCGAACCTGGAGACTAACTCTAACAACGATTAAAGGCAAGTGTACCTATCGATATAACTCAGAAATCAAATAACAAAATTCACCTAGGTTGCATCCCCTTCAGGTATCTGAGGGGTTTAGTTCATAATGAATAAAGACAACATCTCAAGAGAAAAGATAAAACAAAACATAAGAAATCCCTAAAACCCCCTAAAAGAATTGAAGGAGAATTCCGTCGTCTTGAGTATAATTCCGGCTTCTTGGGATGGATCAACTGGCTATCCTCGCATTATTCCCTAAATCTGACCTTTTCGGCTTGGCTCCTTAGCCTAGCTTTGACGCCTTTTCAAAGGTGGCACTTAGGGGATATATGTAGGCTCTTGGAATGCGATTCTTTCTCCCTAAGTATCCTTTTCCGACTAAAATTGCTCTTTCCAGCGACAGAGGCACGGCCATGGCACACGCCCGTGTGGATCGAGTTTAGACCGTGTTCGGATTTCTAACTTGAGGCACGACCGTGTGAGGTGGGGATGAGGCCGTGCTCTAGGTGATCATCAAGGCACGACAGTGTGGACTTTGGGCCAGGCCGTGTCGAATTCATGCTAAGGCCCATTTACCCATTTTGGGCCCGTTTTGTGTTCTTTTCATCTCCGGCTGCTTTCCTGGGTATAAGACATGAAAAGAAAGGATTACAAGCACTTTTTATATAAATCAAGGAATAAATCATCAAAAAGTAAGCTAAATGTGGGATTAAAATATGTTATAATTATGGTTTATCAATTTTTGATACTTGCTAATCATTTTATCTCAAGTTCACAGCCTAATCTTTTGTTATTATTTGCTGCAAGTCATTGAAGCTTGTTGCCCAAGACTCAGCTTTGTTTTCGATTCTATTTCTTAAAACCAACAACTTTACACCAGTAAAACTGTATGGCTTACAAGTTACAATCTTTATAGTTAAGACATACAAGACAGTGTTGGCTACCAACCTTAAATATTATTATTGGTAAACCTGTCCAAGGGCTAGATTATTTGCTCAAGCTTGGATGGTTTAGGTAAAAACAAAAATTTGTTGAAGGAAGGTTTGAGCTATGGAGATGAACGAAAGTTCATACGATGTTCGCGTAAAAAGCCTTTGAAGGTTATGGGTTGTGGAGAAAGTTGAACAAGGTGTTGATTGGTTCAGATCCCTTTACCTTAGCAAGAATGGGGGTTTATATAACCTTAGGGGATCTATCTAGAGATAGGTGTCTATTTGAGGAGGTCTAGTACTTATAGAGGATCTCTTGAACATCTTTCTAGATGTGACTAGTAAGACGAATGTCATCTTCATAGAGTTTTCCACACTACATGGTAGTGGGTTACATTCTATACAGGTAGAAGTGAACGTTGTCTTCTTGGAGGGGTCTACTTAGTAGGATATACCTACTTGGTGAGGTAGCATTTGGCGAGGAACTTTTGGCTAAGATTTATGAGAAATAATTGTCCCCTAGTCGAGGGAAAAGTTATAAGCCTTTGTGGTCAGGGTAGTGTTTTTCAACTTAACAATATGTGCCTATAGTTATATTGGTGAATTGAAAAGTCGTGAGTTCCTTGCAAGAGTGTAACAAATGCACTCTTTGAAGTAACTGTGGCTTTTTAATAAATGAGGGCAGCAAGCGTCATTTATCAATTGGTTCTATAAAGTAGTTGAACTGATTGAAGCATATAGTGTTTTAATCTTTAACACCCCAAACCTAATTCAGTCGTCAAACCCAAATGCATAATGTCATATTACGTTGCTAAAGCAATGCAAACTATTTTTATTTATTACAGTTAAAGTTAAATCAATAAATAAGGCATAATTCATATAATTCAAGTCATATAGATGAAATACTCTAATACGAAACCAAACGGTCCCACTCATAATGATATGAGATTATACGAGGTCAACCATGAAGTCAAAATATGAATCCTAAAAAATTGAGTTAGTATGTCTGAAGATAGTGAAACCATGTCTCTAGACATACCTCCCCTATTTTAAACCTCTAACTTCAAAGTTCATTGTCTCAAGAAAATGACCTCTTGAGACATAATTCCCCTATTTCATGCCTTTAGGTACAATATTTCTTGACTCGAGACAATGAATCTCATGTCCCCTATTTCATGCCTTTAGGTACGATATTTCTTGACTCGAGATAATGAACCTCATGTCTTGAGACCAGACAAACGATTTCTTAAGACATACTCAACATGTTTCGCAACCAATACCCATAAATGTACAATTTGATCATTTTTGTTCTTGAGGTCTCAAGACATGTTTTTTATGTCTCGAGACCAAATGGAAATTTCACCTATAACGCACATTATATACCAATCAAATGAACTCCTAAAAATGTCTAATCTAGGCCATCATTTTACAATGCATCAAATTGACATATAAAAAACACATTTAAACACCTAGAATCATAATGGCTAATGCATCATGCTAAGACATTAAAGATCAATTAGTTACGAACACCAAAACATAAATAATTAGAAATCAAGAACCGAAGTTCACTGAAATAACCAAAACAAGTCCCAAAATATATCAACAACTTATAACATCATTAAGACCCAATAAACTCCCTAACTACCTAGGTACATGCCATTTACAACTCAAAACTAAAGGGACATTATAAATGTTTGGTTAAGTTGAGATCCAAGTCTTTGATGTTGTCGCAAATTCTTCATCAAAACAAAGCTCTAATCAACACCTGCGCATAAAAAAGAAAAACAAAATTCACACGTTGAGCATTGAAAGCTCAATAGTGCTAACATAATTTGATTTCCAAACATAAAAGCATTAAGTAATAAAGCATACTATCAAAATATTATAACATTTCAATAAATTAAACCTAACTCTTTAATGTATCAATACCAAACATTATACCAATTTGTTTCCAAACCCATAACAACGTTTCATTAGATATCCATACATCACATTTCCCAATTAGTCATTATAATAACATATAAAGCACATAATAATATTTCATTGTATCATAATTCATATGTCACATATCACTATATCGAATCATTAATTATTTATCCATCATCAAACATATTTTCCATGTATTACATATCATAACACCCTCGGGTATTCATTCGATTTCACATATCAGACAAGTCACATTTTCATATAATATTTTAACCACATCTCGTTATCATATTTTTACTATATTTCCCTTTTTTATATTTTTTGCCACACTTTCATTATCATACTTGTTAACCCCTATTAATCGAATGCAAAATCACTATTCAGGTATACGAGACCCATCCAAAAAATTGGTGACTTGTAACGACATATTCAACTAACACACCAGTGGCTTATAATAGCATATCCAACCAACACACCAATAGCTCATAAGAGCATATACATCCAACACACCAAGGCACATAAGTGCAAGACCTGAAGGCATCATATCATATCCCTCTAATACACCAAGGAACGTAAGTGCAATACCCGAAGGCATATAACTCTGCCAAATCTCCAAACATAATATAGACACTAATTGACATGCTAACTACCAAACTATACGTGACATCATTTAATAGGGTGCATTCTAATAATATAACATTACAACATTTACCAATAACCGTATCATTTCATTATATCTTATAATTCTTGCTCAAATCATTATGACATAATAATATTCATGTTGCTCAAAGTCATAACTCAATTAGGAACTTACCATTTCATGATACAACATTAATCATGCTCAACTCATACATCATAATAACCTGTTTCGCAATATTAAGTCATTTGTTTAATAGGGTAAATCCAAAGTCAAATAATATTTTAGCACATATCATTTATAATTCTCATCATACAAACAAAACAAACAACATGCTATCACATAACAATACAAAAGCCATTCCTTTTTTTTTTCTCGACAATGATATATATTAATTAAAAGAAAAAAAGGCAATGGCATTGAAATATAAAAAAGATAGAGCCCCAAAGTCAAAAGCAAACACTTAAGATCATAAACAAACAGAAAAATGAACCAAAAATAAATATAAAAACACAACACCATTCTTTTCACTATTGGAACACAGGAAGACTCATCTAAAAGAACAATCCCATCTACATTTTGGCACCATATTAGGAATGATATGTAACACCCCAAACCCAGCCTAAACGTTATGGCTGAATCCTGAGATGTCACAAGGAATGAGTTTTGAAAACGAAGTCGCTACGTTAAAACTTTTTAGCTTATCAACTCAATTTCGTTTATCTCTATTGTTGAAAACGTTATTTAATTGGTTTATTTACCAAAGTACTATTTACAACGGAAGTCTAACGAAATCATTATATTTTGAAAGTCTAGTTTGTATTTTCAAAAAACCCTTATTTGAGTAAAACCGTCGTTTTCATAAAACATTTTGTCGAAGCATGCAGAATATCAAACAAACAAAACCAAAATCAACAGTTAAAAACCATACAATCCAGAGAGTCCCAAAATTTACAAACTCTCAAATTAATCCAGAATTTTTAAATAAACCATTACTAAGTTTAAATAGTTTACGGCTGTGTGGTCACCGCTGAGTCTCCGTAGCTCCGATCTGCCTAAGTTTGTGGATTACCTGAACAGAACAGACAAATAGATTGTGTTTTCGTAAACTCAATGTGCAACCCAATAGAATAGACATACAAATTATATAGAAATCATACATATACAGTCAGATACAGATTCAGACTCATGTCCATTTTAGATACAGATAACAGATATAGATATGCAGATCAGATAAACAAAATCCTACCCCCATCCTCTACACACCAACTCTAACCATCCCATCACACCATGTGAGGTTAAAAAACACCTACCCGGCCCTACACACCATATCGTGCCATTACGACACATATCAGATAAAGTGCAGCCAAGCTACCAGAATATAGGCGATGAATGCTAAATAGAACACTTCTTCCACATATATAAATCCCACCCCAATTAGACATACATAATCAGAGTTATCATGCTTACATGATCATATACAGATATAAAAAATACACATACATTAGAATAATCAAACATACATAACAGTGTTATGTTAAGAACATAATATCAAACTAGCAGATCAAATGGTTTTAGGGTTTGGTTAGCTAGTGCTGACCCTATGGTAGGCCCACAGTTGATTGGAACGAATCGTGCGACCCTAGGGAAAATTTCAAAATTGGGCCCACATGCCCGTGTGGCCCACATGCCCAGATTGGCCTTGCCCGTGTGGCCCACACGGCCTGGCCCAAACCCACACACCCAGCCAACTACACTCACACCACCACATGGTCGTGTCTTGCTCACGGCCATGCCTTCAACATTCACAAGGCCGTGTCTTGCACACGGCCACCTACATGGCCGGCCACACTCTCGTGTGGCATCGTCAGTGAGGTTTTTCGGCTTTTGCCAAAGCTCATTTTTATGAGTTTTGGGTACACACCTGATTTGTTTAAGATGCTACAGCAACCCCGAACCCTCCAAAACCTAAGAAACAATAACCCATTGACCACTTAGCAATCAATTTACGAATAAACACATAATCCCAAAATAACGTAAGTAACTTATTATCGACAAGAACAGATCTCAACACGGTTCAGACCGTCAGAGCGAATCTCATTAACCACCGCCTTCTTCTATATCTCACGACAAGCACCAAAAATTTGAGTAACACGCGAAGAACCAAGAGAAAATTTGCCCAGATTAACAAAGGGGAAAAAAGGGAGGAAGAAGATCACGTTAGAAATTCTGAAGGAGAGAGAAAGAAATAAAATGTGAAAATAAAACAAAAATAAAATAAAATTGATAACACAAATCCCCCCATATCTCTCCTACTAACCCATTAACTCACAATTACCCCAAAATTTAAACTCTACCGAAACTCTAAAAACCAATCCGAGCAAAAATAACATCCTCGCTATCACAGGGATTCGAACATAGGACCCTTAGCACACCAACTTCCCTACCACTCGAACCAGCAGGCTATTCTGATATTGATTAACAAACATTTTAAATAAGCCCACTAACCAAGGGTATGGCTTGGATCAGAAAAATAACAAAGTTTTGCCAAAAATGGGAATTGAACCCAATATCTCACATACACACCCAAAACACTTAACCACTAAAGCAGATACACATTTATGTCAAATATTTATAGAAATAGAAATAAATTATTCAGGGCATTACAACTCTACCCCACAAAAGAAATTTCGACCTCAAAATTTACCTGATCAGAACAGATGAGGATACTACTGATGCATCAAGTTCTCAAGTTCCCATGTGGCTTCCTAACTGTCATGATTTCGCCACAGAACATTTACCAATGGAATGGACTTCCTTCTTAGAACCTTAACATCTCGATCTAAAATCTGAACCGGCACCTCCTCAAAAGCAAAATTCAGTCTAACCTCGATCTCCTCAACAAAGACAATGTGAGATGGATCAGACTGGTGCCGCCTCAACATCGAGACGTAAAACACATCATGGATACGGTCCAACTTTGGTGGTAGCTCCAACTGATAAACGATCTATCCCATACGCTTCAGAATTCGATACGACCTAATAAACCTAGGGCTCAACTTGCCCTTACGACCGAATCTAAGAACCTTCTTCCACGGACTTAAGAAAAATGAAGTCACCCACAGAGTACTCAATATCTCTCTTCTTTAGATCTGCATAAGGCTTCAGTCTATGAGAAGCCACCATCAGACTGTCCTAAATCAGTCTAACCTTATCTTCGGTCTTAGAAACCAACTCAGGACCCAAAACCCGACGCTCACTCAACTCAATCCAACATAGCGGAATACAACACTTACAACCATACAAAGCCTCGTAAGGTGCCATTTGGATGCTAGTCTGGAAACTGTTATTGTAGGCAAACTCAGCTAGCGGCAGATAATCCTCCTAACTATTTCGGAAATCAATCACACAACTCTGAAGCATACCCTCTCAGATTGACCATTGGTCTGAGGATGGAACGTAGTACTGAAGTCCACTTTTGAACCCAGAGCATCGTGCAATTTCTTCTAGAATCGAGAAGTGAAGCTAGGATCTCTGTCAGAAATTATCGAAACAGGAACCCCATACAATCTTAAAATCTCGGAGACATAGAGCTTCGCTAGCTTCTGTAGAGAATAGCCCGTTTGGACCTAAATAAAATGAACGGACTTGGTCAATCGATCCATGATGACCCAAACAAAATCCTTCTTAGTGGGTGTCAAGGGAAACCCACTAACGAAGTCCATCGTTAATCGTTCCCACTTCCATAAAAGAATCTTAACGGGTTGTAACAAACCCGAAGGTAACTAGTGCTCAGCCTTAACTTGTTGGCACGTCAGACAACGAGCAACAAAATACCTAACTTCATGCTTCAAACCCAGCCACCAATACAGTTCACCGAGATCCTGATACATCTTATTACCACCAGGATGCATAGTATAAGGGCTACTATGTGCCTCCCTCATAATCGACTACCTTAAATGAGAATCATTCGGCACACAAATCTGACCTCGAAAACATAAAACCCCATCCTTATTCAGCCTAAAGTCAGAAGTACTGCCACTCCCAATCTAAAGGAACCGCAAACCCAAAAACTCATCCTCTAACTGCTTATCCTGAATCTGATCTGTAGCACCCCTAACCCGTAACCGTCGCCGGACAAGGGTTAAGAGGCATTACCGAATCATCGAAACATTTCACATTTATTTCACAACACAAAGTTAATCATCAATCAAACATACTCAAATACGAGCATATATTCCCTTATCGAGGTCTACGAGACCTTAAACACATGTTAGAAAGAGGTCAGGACTAAACCGAACACTTATGAAAGTTTTTCAGGAATTTGAACATAGTTCAACACTGCAGAGGTCACACGCCCATACAGTCAGGCCGTGTGCCTTATACGGCTACCAGACACACCCATGCGTCCAGGTCATGCCAAAACAGAGCATACATACTAACTTATCCCCACGGCCACTAGACACGCCCGTGTGCCATAGCCGTGTAAAATTAGGCTAGCTACTGACTTGATCACACGGCCACCTGGCACGCCCGTGTACCACAGCTGTGTAACCTACCCAGGCACACTTCGAAATGGCTCTTGAGCCACACGGTAGAGACACACGCCCGTGTCCCTTGGCCATGTATGCAAAATAGGCCATTTGCAAGGCCAATTTGCCACCCACAGAAGGGTCAACCCTACAAGCACATTTAAGCATATTTTCACACACAATTTGGCAATCAAATTCATGTCAAATGATCAACATATCATTCCATCCACTATCATTCTCTATTCATGTCAAATTATATACCAAATTGCACAACTAGAACACTTACATTACCAAACATGATTCATCCTCAACATCACTAGATCATAATAGCATCAATCCATCACTAAGCTTACCATTCTTAAGACATTTTCATTGCCATCAAACCATACTAAAACATACTTCATATACCATAATCATTCATGCATATTACCAACATTTTGTCTAGCCATATCACATGGCTACTTACACATCCCAAACATGTTTCAAATAACTAGCCTATACATGACATATTCAAATATACACATCTTCAAAAGTACAATAGTAGATTTGTCGATAGTGTGATAGAGATGCTGACGATCCTCGGATCTGAGCTAGCTTTGCTGACACTGTAAAACAGAAAAACAATCACACAGTAAGCTTTCAAAAGCTTATTAAGTTTGTAGCATAATACATATTTCTCATTAATACCATTACATTATACCAAAAACAAACCATCACATAGATTAATTCACAATCATATATACCATACCATCCAAAGCTAATATGCTCAATTAACCTTTCATAAGCTCATTTATAATGTCATCAACCATATAGGTTCCGAACGTACCTTAGCCAACACTTAGTTATCGATTACATATGCTACTCGATACTCACTATTTCATTTCGATCAACTTCCATCACTTCTTCAGTTCAATCGCACACTTAGTGCCCAACTCGTTAGCCGAAGCTTAATTAACATCATACACTTACTGCATCTATATCAAATCGATCTTAAATAGGTTTTACACACATAGTGCCAACCACAAAGTCGAAGCTTTTATTATTTCGCACACACATTGCTAATCATCTTGGTCACATTTCTGAATACGCACACTTAGTGCCTCATAACTCGAGCCCTCACATAGCATCCACAATTCAATAATATCATACCATTCATTTCATAACATTAAACACAGTTAAATACACGTATTATGTCTGAACTTACCTCTGACGTCGAAATACCGAAACAGTCGATTAATCTAGTACTTTATCTTTGCCTCGATCTCGATCTGAACTTCTCCTCTCTTGGTCTATACACATTCAAATTCAACTCATTCAATCACCAATTCATTCAATTTAGTCTAAACACATAGATTTAGGGCATTTTACAAAATAGCCCTCATATTTTCGCATTTTGACACTTTAGTTCCCACTTCAACAAATCACAAAATACACAAAATTTCAAATCACATATGTAATATTTGGGAATTAGGGGTTATGCGTTTTAACTTAAATGTATGTGGTAGCGTGCCTATGTGTGGTTTGAGTGTGTTTTGGGAGCTTCGGGAATTTTAGAATGTAGGAGAATGCCTTAGAAAAATATTAGATTTTTAATTCTTAAAAAGGGAGCTAGTCAAGATAGGCTTTAAGAAATTTTATTGGAGGATTTAGACACAAGTAACCAGTTGGCAAAATGGCAAGGGGGCGCCACTTAGGGCCTTGGAAAGTGACGCCACAAGCAGTGTGAGGGGGGCTTAGGTTCGAATCCCATGGATGGCAATTAGGTGACTTTTATTTTTGCATTTGTATGGCATGTGTTGGTCAAACTTTAATTAAGGTAAGGTTGGACTTTTTCATTTATGGTTAGTAGACTTAAGGTTATGGTAAGCATGAATAAGAGATAGAATTGCTTGATTGTGGGGATAGAATTTCTTAAACTTTGGGAAAGTAGAGGATTACAAGGCATGTATCAAGGTGGATGTTTTGGAAATTATTTCATGGCCATTTTGACCATGAACTTGGACGGTTTTATGGATTAGGGGGGTGGCCAAAATTTTGAAGGCTTTTGGATGAGTTAGGAGTTAGTTGTGCACATCTTTCTTTTAGTCATTTTGTGTCACACAAAGCATTTCTCTCTAATATTCCTCCTCTTAGCCGAATGTATATTAGACAAAAGGTAAACCTTTTTCTTTTCTTTTGGTCATTTGAGTTTTGACCATTTCGGTTTTGAGTTGTCCTTTTTCTCCAAATCATATCTTCTTTTCTCTCTTCTCTATGACCGAAACCAAATAGCCATTTTAGACCATTTCTTTTCAACTCTTCTTTTCTCTTCATAACTCTCAATAGCCGAACCTCTATTGAACCTCCCCAAATTTCTTTGTTTCACTTTTCTTCTTCAAAGCCGAAAATATCATAGGCCAAAATCTGCTCCAATCGATTCTCTATAGTGGGTAAGAGATTTCTTTTAATTGTTTTTCTTCTATCTCTCTTGGTTGTCGAAAGTTAAAGATCTAACTCCATTCTCTCTGTTATGGCCGAACCCATGAAAGGTGATATCGGGATTTCTGTAGGCTAACGTTAAAGGAGTAGAGATCTTTCGGGATTGGAGTGATCAAGGTAAGCAAGGAATATTATGGGGCCGAAGGCCATTTCATGTGTTCTTTTGGGTTGAGCCGAATCTAACATAGTTGTGTAGGAGGGAGTTCAACAAATCGCAAGGTGCAAATTGTGTAGGCTACGGGGTTCGGGTTTAGGCGACTTTTGCTTATAAGGTGTGTAGTTATCGCACTGCTCTCTTGTTGTTTGTATGTGTTGTTATATATATGTGTATAAGATATGTGTGGTGGCCAGAAATATGGCTGAGATGGTGACTACCCATGGTGGGTAATCGGTTAATCAGGTCAGTATTTAATGATATTAATCTACCTGTGATTTATGTGTAAAATTGTGGTAAGCATGCGATGTATACTCATCTTAACATTGTTTTGTCATGATACATATATATATACATGGGGACTGGGATGTGAATATTGAAGGACAGGGTGTACATATTTATGTACGTGGTCTGATGTTAGCCTTGAGCTACATTGGCACTTGATGTTGGCTATGTGCTTCATCAAGGTGGGGTGTTGGCTATGTGCCACATCGTGGGTGGATGATAGCTGTGTGCATCACCATGGATTGAGGATGACCTTGAGTCACTCGTGGATACAGATATGTGGGGTCACTTAGGTGATCGGTGGCTAAGCCACGGCCTTGAGCAGCAGGTCTGCCAAGGAGGTGTGTAGCGGTTGGAGGGTGATTTAGTAATCCCCTGGTGTGTACGGTAGGTACGGGGGTGTGTAGCGGATGGACACTAGGTTGGGTTGGGATTCATTTTTGCATGATTGATTAGGTGGACTGTGTGGATGTGGGCCAAGCCCATTTGTGGAGACATGTGAAATAATTACACACTAAGTCGGTTTGACTCACCCTATTTTTTCCCAAAACAATGCAGGTGATACATGATTCTTGCACCGGGCTAGAGCGGATATGAGGTGGCAATGCAGAAGATGTTTTATGTGTTTTATGCACTTTATATATATTTTCCAGTACTTTTGGGTAAATTATTATTGTAATAAGGCCATTTAAAGTATTTGGGAACTTTTTATGGTTTGAAGTTAAATTGTTATTGTACTAATAACTGGAAATGATTTTTGGAACCTATTTATATCTTAAAAACTTATATTAAAGTTTTAAATCCGGAAATTTGTAACAACATAATTTTTACTTAAGAACTTTAAATGTACAATGTTTTATAAATGACGAAAAATTATTATGTTTTCACTCTTATGACAAATTCTTTTCAAACTTTTTCCTCAGTAGCATTCTAAATTCGGTCGTGGTGTTTGGGCCGGGTTTGGGGTGTTACAACATATGCTTAGCTGAATTCTTCCCATGCTAATACAAGCCCACACATTTCATTTATTTCACATTTTAATCCCTGAATTAACAAATTTCTCAATTTAGCCCAAAATACCCAATTTCATCAAAAATCCAAATACAAACTATGTTAACCCAACACCAAGTTTTCATATTTCACCAACTAACATCACAAAGCTCACATATTCATCAATGGCATATCTCACATTCATCACCAATTCACAAAATTTAAGCATGGGTTTGGTAGTACACTAAACAACGATCACAAAAACGTAAAAATTATCAAAAATCGAGCTCAAAACATACCTCAATCAAGATGAACAAGGGTCGAATATCACAAACCTATAAACCCTTCTTTTTCTTCTTCAAATTTGGTGGAAGAGATGAGAATATAGCCATCTCATTTGTTTTGTTTAATTAATATTAACTTATTAGTCATTTTACCAATTGCCCTTAATGAATATTAATATTAGCAACCAATGCCATGCTATCATCTTCCACTAACCATAAAATGGGCTAATTGCAATTTAAATCCTCCAAATTATAAAGACAACAACTTTTAAGTACTTATAAATCAGCACACAACATTTTACACTTTATGCAATTAAGTCCTTTTTGTTAATTAAGCACACAATCAATAAAATCTTCAAACAGAAATTCCACCCAGGCCAAATCACATACCGTAAACATAGAGAATAATATTAAAATATTATTTAGACCTCAGATTTGTAGCCTCAAAACCACTGTTCTGACTAGAGTTTAAACTGAGCTGTTAATAATCAATCCAAGTAGGCTTAACTAACAACTTGGCTAACAGACCTCCATCATCGAACAGACTAAGACGAGCGAACATCGCTCTCAAAGCAGTCATCGCTTTATGACTTAGAGCATTGGCTACCACATTGGCCTTACCAGGATGATATTCTATCGTGCAGTCATAATCTTTGAGCAGCTCAATCCATCGACGCTGCCTAAGATTCAACTCCTTCTAGGTAAGGAGATTCTTGAGGCTCTTGTGATCAGTGTAGATAATACACCTCTCACCATACAGATAGTGCCTCCAGATTTTCAACGCAAAAACTATAGTAGCCAACTTGAGATCATGCGTCAGATAATTCCCTTCATGTGCCTTAAGCTGACGGGACACATAAGCCACAACCTTACCATCTTGCATCAGTACACATCCCAAACCGACGTGTGACACATCACTGCAGACCAAAATTCTTTACCAGATGCAGGTTGTATCAGTACAGGAGCCTGAGTCAGAATAGACTTGAGCTTCTCAAAGCTCGATTGCTGTACATCAGTCCAAGCAAAAGGAACACCCTAGCGCAGAAGCTTCGTCAAAGGAGCTGCAATCAAAGAGAACCCCTCGACAAACCACCGATAATAACTCGCCAGACCCAGAAAACTATGGATCTCAGATACATTCTTAGCCTGTTTCCACTTAAGCACAACCTCAATTTCTCTCGGATCAACTCGGATCCCCTCAGCAAAAACCACATGCCCTAGAAATGTTACCTCACGTAACCAAAACTCACACTTGCTCAACGTAGTGTAGAGCTATTTTTCACGGAGTTTCTGAAGCACTACTCTAATATGCTCATCGTGCTCATCCTCGGTCTTTGTAACAGCCTGATTTAGGGGCTAGTCAAAATAATGATCTCGAGATCACTAATCTGAGATTAGATAAAATTGTTTTCATGTTATACTATGAGTCAAAGCATGATAGTATATATGCATGAAAATTTTGGTGCTTTAATTTTAACGATTTCATGTTTAATCACGAAGAAGGACTAAATCACATAAAGTGTGAAAGTTCCATTCTATAAGCTAAGGTACCAAATAGTCATAGACTATTAATTGGAGGTCTTTAAAAGGCAATTAGACCCCCAATAGTTGCTTGGTCGGCCATAGGCTAACATAGGAGACAAAGATGGACAATGTTGGTCAAAGTTGGTGAAAGTTGGTGACCAATTTGACTAGTTTAATATTAGAATAGGGAAACAAAAGATATCATCTTTTTGCTCATCCTTCTCCACCGAAAATAGCAAGAAAATAGAGGTTTTTGAAAGCTCAAAAATTTTAGCAAGCTCTCATACATCCAAGTAAGTGTTCTAGTGATCTTTTCTTGAAAATGATTGTACTTTTGAGACCCCTAAGGCTTAAGCTTTCAAATGAGGGGAATATTGTGCAATATGGTGAAAAGTTTAGAGTTTTGACATGAGAGCTATCATAGTTATTTGCTGCATTGTTATGGAAGAAATTGAGTCTTAGTTGTTAGATGAACAACTTTTGTGAAAGGTGTTATCTTGAAAACACCTAATTGGACCTTGATGAAAAGGTTACAAATTTGTGGTAATTAGTTGAAATGTTGAGTTTTGATGATAGCTATAAGAGTATTAAATGTTCACCTAGGCTTGTTGAAGGTAGAAATGTGATTAGAATTTATTTCTGAGCCTAGGGGCAAAATGTTCATTTTGCCAAAGTTTAGGGGTAAAATAGTAATTTTGCCTAAGCATGATTATTGAAATACTTTTATTAATGTGGTGATTCAAATGAGCTAAATTGCTATTATAGAGCAAGAAGAATCGAGAGTCCACCTCGATTGGGGAAAGAACAAAGTCTTTGGATTAAACCGACGAGTTAGCTCATTTTGGAATTGAGGTAAGTATGTATGTGATTAATGCAACATTTATGTTAGCATAATTGAGAATGCTTTGTATCATATTGATGCATGATGCTCTACTAAATTGAGTAGTTAATGTTGAATAAGATGTTGAGGTCCTAGTGGACTATATTGAATATGAAATTGCTATTGTCAAGATATGAAATAGATAAGGTCCCATATAGGACCATGTCCGAGACATGGCCTCGGCACCGAGTTGAGATCCCGTATAAGACCATATCTAGGATATGGCTTCGGTAATGAATTATAAAAATCGTATAAGACCGTATCTGGGATATGGCATGGATACTTGATGTGAAACTCCATATAAGACCATATCTGGGATATGGCATTGGCATTCCGAAGTGACTCCATATAAGACCACCTCTGGGATGTGGCATTGGCTTCGTACCCACATGAATGGCGATTAAAATACGTCTTTGACTATCCCTAGTGATTAATGGGATAAGTAAATGAGTTTAGAAGAAGAAATGAGAATTGTACTAAAGTCATGTAAATGATTGAATATAGGTACTCGTGAATGAGTCACGAAAAAACGATTATGATATGTAGCACGGTATGTGCTAAATAAGGGCAATTGTAAGTAAGTATGGCAATGAGCCTTTGACTTGTGTATGGTTAGTTAATACCATGGATGGATTATATTACGAGCCTATTGTTACTATTTATTTCCATGCAAACTTACTAAGCTTTATGCTTACCCCATTCATTGCCCTTTTTCCTTGTAATATTGCCAAGATAATTGAAAGGTTGTAGACGTCGGGGTTCGAAAATCACACTATCGACATCACTTTGGTATAACAATTTAGACTTATTTTGAGTATGGCATTTATAGGACTCGAGTATTTTGTTAGGTAGTAATTGTTGGCCAAAGTGTTGGCTTTGTAAAGTATTGAAGTCTTTTGTAGTGGTCTATTAAGTTAGGCCGATACTTGGCAAACTCTTATGTTAAATGCAAGTGATTTTCTTAATGTGAATACCTTTGTGTATGGATGTGGAATTGAGTATTCAGATGTGCCTTTGGGGTTATTAATTACGTTGAATTGAGTTGGTGTTTGTGTGTGCAACGTAGAGTGGCAAAGGGCTTGGTAGATAGCCTGCTAATTGTCCACATGGGTAGGCACACGGGCATGTGTCTAGACCGTTTGGGAGGCACAGCTAGCACATGGGCGCATACCCAGGCCGTGTGAAGTCTGCACCTTGCACTTGGAATTTAAATTGCCACACGACTGGAGCACACAGACGTGTGTATAGGCCGTGTGGATATGTAAGAATGCCAAGGTTTGGCACACGGGCCAGGGCCACGGGCGTGTCAACGCCCTGCAAAATTAGTCAGTGTCGACCACGGGTGAAAGACACGGGCATCTCTTTGGGGAACACGGGCGTGCCCTTAGACCAACACAGGCGTGTGGCCCCTGTTTTGTTGGAAAGTTTCTCGAACTCGTAAAAGTTTCCAAAATAGTTCTGATGCCTCTCAGAAGTATGTTTAGGGCCTCCTAGGCCAAGCATGTGCAAGTAATGGGTTTAAATGAAATTTTACAACCCTGTTCGGGATGCTTAAGTAAGGTTAGTTAGGTAATGCCTCAAACCCTGTTCCGGCTTGAATACAGGTAAGGGGCATTATAGTCTTAGAGTAAACTAAAATGTCGTTGATGAAGCTACAACGAAATAATCTAGATATGGCTGAAAGACTCGGTTTATTAGATCCATGAATGTAGCTGAAGCATTCGTTAGATCAAAAGGCATAACTAGGAACTCGTAATGTCCATAACAGGTCTTAAATGCAGTCTTATGAACATCCACCTCCTTAACTCTAAGCTGATGATACCTAGAACGGAGATCAATTTTCAAAAACACTTAAGCCCCTTAGAACTGATCAAACAAATCGTCGATCCTCGAAAGTGGATACTTATTCTTCACCGTCAATTTATTTAGTTGTCGATAATCAATACACATCCTCATGGTCCCATCCTTCTTCTTTACAAACAGAATCGGTGCCCCCACTGTGACACACTAGGGCGAATGAAACCACGATCCAGAAGCTCTTAAAGTTGAGCCTTAAGCTCTGTAAGCTCCTTCGGTGCCATTCAATAAGGAGCAATGGACACCGGAGCTGTATCCAGTAGAAGCTCAGTACTGAACTCAACTTCTCGATTAGGAGGTAAACCCAATAACTCCTTAGGAAAGACATTCAAAAAATCTCTCACTATTCTGATATCCCAAACAGAAGAGTCCCCAAAAACAGAAACACGACAAAAGCCATATACGCCTCACACCCTTTTCGAGCTAATTTCTCAACCACAAGAGTGTAGATTAAATTAGACAGGTAATCTCATCGCTCACCGATCACAACCACTTCCTTATCATCCTTGGTCCTCAAAACAACCCTCTTAGTCGTGCAGTCCAAACTAACACGGTGCTCAACTAACCAGTCTATACCCGTAATTAAATCAAACTCCCAAACGGTAACTCCATCATATTTGCTAGAAATACAACCCCTTACACCTCTAACAGAACATCCCTATAGACTTTACTAACCCGAATAGACTGCCCCAACAGACTCAGCACAGTGATCTCACTAAAAGTGCTCTCAACAGAAATCCCTAAGTTTTTAGAAACATTACTGGCTACATAAGAGTGTGTAGAATCTATGTCTATCAAAGCAGTATATGGTACATCAAAAATAAAGAACGTATTCGTGATAACATCAGGAGCATCTTAATCCTCTCAGCATCAGGCAGCATAAACCAGTGCATGCTGCCTCGCCTCTGTCTGACTAGCAGCTCTACCCAGTACTCTCTATCCATGGCCCATACCATTACCACCCCTAGCCAGTCCACGGCCTCTCGATGACTGCTGAACTGTCCTCTGAGGCTGTGCAGAACCCGGTCCTGAAGCTTGCATCTAATCAGCCCGCTGTGGACACTCTCTAATACAGTGCTCTAAAGATCCACATCTCAAACAAGCCCCTAACCTCCTCCAACACTCACCCGGATGGCGCCTACCACAATCTCCACATGGTTGAATCCTAATAGGAGCAATAGGAATCCCCACTCTAACCGAGACATCAAGTCTAGCCCTTTTCTTAGGCCTCTAAGCATAACTTGAGGGCTCCAAATCCCTCTTATTCTTGCCTCTTTCACGGTCTCTATTATGGTGTTCCATGCGCTTAACCTCTTCAGCGATGTTCACTGTAACATCCTAAAATTTGAGTATTATTTGTGTTGGCTCGGGTATGAATTTTGTGTGTTAGCATAGTCTTGTGAAGGCTTGATTTTTATTTAGGAAGCTTGAATAATTTTTAGTATGGTTTATTTAATGAAGTGGATTAAGTGAGCTTCACACTTAAGTTAATTTAAGTGTTAAATTAAAGCACAAGAGGAGTAAGTGGCAAGATGGTTAAGGAGCTTGAAAGGTTGCTTGAGGATAAAGGTTCGAGTAGCATAATTAACATTTTGGAGACATTATTTTTTATCCTAGCTTTAATGGACGGTCAAGCTTTACTTAAGGAAGGTTGGACTTTCAAATTTTTCTTTATGGCAAGTTGAATATTAGTTTAAGGTAAGATTAGATGTTTGGGAAGGAAATCAAGTGATTAAAGGTTGATGGGAGAGCATAAGGCATGATATAAGGAATTGGTTTTGGAAAGTGTTGGGTGGATAGATTTGACTTGGAAGTCCATGTATGTGGACGGCATGTGTGGCTAGGGGGAGAGTGGCCGAATTTTTGGTTTGGTTGGTAGCTAGTTAGTGCCAAATTCTCTTTGGTTAGTAGGCATTTTCGGCTAGCTTGGTAGACATTCAACCTTTGTTTTGTGTCAAAACCGAAACTCCTTTGAACCTTACCAAATCTTCTCTTTTGTGCACCATTTGGTATTTTATTTCTTTCCTCTCCAAAGCTATTCTCTTTAGTCGAATGTACCTTGATCTTTAGGTGCAATTTTGTACACTTTTCTTCTAGGCAAAATAGGTGTTGGCCGAACCTCATTTCTCCCATCTCTCTCTCTTTTCTTCTTTTGATTTTTGCTCAACCACATTTTCTTTCTCTTTCTTTTGGCCGAACCATTCTCTTCTTCAAACTCTCTCTTTTCTCTCTTCCATTGTTGATTAAACTGAATTCTCTCTCTCATTTCTATTCTCTTTTCTACTCACATATCTTACTTCTTTCATAACCATATTGCCGAAACTTTCCACTTCCTTTTTGTATTATTTTTGGCCGAATATTCAAGGGTAGAATCTCTTTGGTTTTCTTCAATTGATTTTGGAAAAAGGTAAGTGTTCATGGCCGTTTTTCTTTCTTTTCTTTCTCTTTTCTATGTCAATTTCTTGTGGACAAAGGCCGAACCTATGGGCAATTGTTGCAAGGTTCTAACCATTTTAGGAACTGATTTCTTTTAGGCTCCTTGGGACATTGGAAGCAATCAATCTAAGCCTCGTATCTTTGTCTATCATTTTGGATAAGCTTTTAGATAAGAATGGTATTTCGAAGCGATAACTCTTTGGGATTTAGTGGTATGGCCGAATGGCCTTTGTTCATAATCTTAGTATTGGCCGATTGTAGGACAAGGTGGTCTAGTGCGGTAGATCGGATCTTTGGAAGTTAGTTCTTGCGTTGGTGAAAGGTGTGTACTTTACACACTTTATAACTTGGTTATGTATATGTATATATTATATTAATTTAATAATCATATTATCAAAGTGGGAAAACGATGAGATCTTGATGTGATACCATGATGGTATGAATGAGGATTCGGGTAAGTCCGTTTTGATATGTTGTTAATATATGTGGATTGAAATCATGATCTACGATTTATGATATATTTGTTATGTGATTCATAATAGAGTATATTGACATGATTTGTCTATCTATTGCATTGGTATGGGCAATATGAGAGGAGGGGGAAGATTGATATCGTGTCTTTGGACACCAGAGGTTTGGTACCTCCAGTGATTTGGTATCACATTCGTGTCTTCGGACACCAGAGGTTTGGCACCTCATAGCGACTCGTCCCTGTGGTTAACACCACCGTGGGTTGGCCCCACTTTTAAGTTATGGGATCGTCACCAGTGATTTGGTATCACACGTGGGTTGGCCCCACAATTTGATTATTCGTGACTTCGATCACCAGTGATTTGGTATCACATTCGTGTCTTCGGACACCAGAGGTTTGGCACCTCATAGCGACTCGTCCCTGTGGTTTAACACCACCGTGGGTTGGCCCCACTTTTGAGATATGGGATTGTCGCCAGTGATTTGGTATCACACGTGGGTTGGCCCCACAGATGGATTATTTCGTGACTTTGAGTCACCAGTGATTTGGTATCACAATATTGAATATCGTGACTTCGGTCACCAGTGGTTACCACCAGTGGTTTGGTACCACACGGGGTAGAAAAGGAGTTATGGATGGCTAGGATGGGTGCATTATACATATATGTTGCTTTGTTATAATTTGTGTAAGTATGTGGCATTTACCCGGGAGAGGGAATATACACTGAGTCTTGGTGACTCACCTTCTCCCTTATCTTTTTAGGTGATTCGTGAGATTGCAGATGAGGAGTCGGCTGAACTTGAGGAGGCCATGCAATAAATTTGGTTTTACATGAACTTCCATTTGGGTACTTTACTTTAATTTGGTTTTCATATTTTTATGGGTTTGTAATAAGGCCTCTTTAATTATGATTTTGGTTTATATATATATGCTTTGGATTTGTTTTAAATATGGCTTATAAATTACTTGGTTAATTTAATAATTGAGCCCAAAGTTTTCTAAACTTTAAAAACGCAATGGTTTTAAAATCTTACCATCAGGTAATACAAATCCTTTGATAGTAAAATATAAATTAAGTGTTTTCTACGATTTAAATGATTTACAAATATTAAGTTTCTACATTCAAATGCAAACGGTTTTCAAAGTAATAATTCGAATTTTCTTAAAAAGATATAAATGTTTTCTATCCTATGATTTATCAACTAAGTTTTAAAGACTTATTATGAGGTTTTTCAAAAGTAAATTATCAGCCTTCAATCTATTGTACACTTGTTTTCTACAAACAAAGATCAACAAAGAGTTTTTTCACAAAAATCTAAACGTTAACTCGTTTTTCTTCAAAACATTTTCCTTCGTGGCATGCCAGATTCGGTCATGGCGTATTGACCGGGTTTGGGGTGTTACATTCACCTTCTCAACCAAAAGCGCTAACTCTCGCTCCCTCTGTGGAGCAATCAGTACCCTCAAATTATCCCTCAAGCCATCCCAAAAACGGACACATTTCTCGTACTCAGAAGCCACCACGCCTCAAGCATAGCAGCTCAACCTCAGAAACTCGGCCTCATACTCGGCCACAGATCTATAACCTTACGTGAGTTCCTGAAATCATGCCTACAAGTATCTACACAGCTCGAGGCCACATACTTTTCCTAAAAGGCAGTCTTGAAGAAATCCCAGTTTAGACGATTAGGCTGAGTACCTTCCTCAACCGATAACCACTATTTGATATGCCTCGTCGTAAAGTGAAGAGACTGCACCCTTAAGTTTCTGCTTGGGAGTACAGTCTATATCATTCATGATCCTTTCGGTGGCCTCCAACCAATACTTGGCCACAGTAGGGGCGACTCCAGTGACACCCCTAAACAGCTCAGCACCATTAGACCGCAATCATTCAGTTACCGACCCACAGCCCCTAGATCCAGAATGGGGTCCCGCGACCCTATCCAATATCCTCAACATGGCTTGGGACAGTGTGTCGTCCCCAACCGAATGGCCTTAAAACCCAGTTTCAATAGCAGGCAAAACCGACATCTCACTCGTATCTAAATATGGCATACTGCCCAAAGAGGAAGACTCAGCTCGAGCCCCCTTACGGCCTCTACCACAATTACGAATACCACATTCGTGATTTCCACGGGCGCTCATTGTATAATTCAAATTTTATCTACATTATAAAATTTTATGCATCAATTCCAGTATTTATTAACAAATATTTTATGCATAAATTATCAGAAGTTCAGAGATGTTTTCAGAAGTTTCAGTCTCCAACTATTTCAGTACAGTTTCAGAAAGTACTAACTATAGTATTTTCAGAGTTTTCTATCTAAATTTAGAAATACTTATAGGACCGGTGCCGGAGACTCGGTGTACCACATACTTTCTCAAATTATTCAAATTATTTGAAAACCAATTCTTTTTTAAATACAATTTTGGAACCCAAAATTCACACCCGAGTTTTGCAACTTGACTCTAATACCACTAAATGTAACACCCCAAACCTAGCCTAGACATTATGGTCGAATCTGGAGATGTCACAAGGAATGGGTTTTGAAAACGAAGTCGCTACGTTAAAACTTTTCAACTTATCAACTCAATTTTGTTTATCTGTATTGTCGAAAATGTTATTAAATTGGTTTGTTTGCCAAAGCACTATTTACAGTGAAAGTCTAACGAAATCATTATATTTTGAAAGTCCAATTCGTATTTTTAGAAAACCCTGGTTTGAGTAAAACCGTCATTTTCATAAAACATTTTTCGAAGCATGCAGAATATCAATCAAACAAAACCAAAATCAACAGTTAAAAACCATACAGTCCAGAGAGTCCCAGAATTTACAAACTCTCAAATTAATCCAGAATTTTTAAATAAACCACTAATTACTAAGTTTAAGCAGTTTACAGTTTAGTGGTGATAAGTCTTTGCCGCCCCGCTCTGCCTAAATTTGTGGATTAACTAAACAGAACAGACAAACAGATGTGAGTTTTCGTAAACTCAGTGTGTAACACAATAGAAATAGACATACAAATTATACAGAAATCATACATATATAGTCAGATACAGATTCAGACTCATGTCCATTTTAGATACAGATAACAAATACAGATATACAGATCAGATAAACAGAATCCTACCCCCATCCTCTATACACCAACTCGGACCATCCCATCACATTATGTGGGGTTAAAAAACTCCCACCCAGCCCTACACACCATATCGTGCCATTACGACACATATCAGATAAAGTGCAGCCAAGCTGCCAGAATATAGGCGATGAACGCCAAACAGAACACTTCCTCCACATATATAAATCCCACCCCCAATCAGATATACATAATCAGAGTTATCATGCTTACATGCTCATATACAGATATCGAAAATGCACATACATCAGAATAATCAAACATGCATAATAGTTTTATGTTCAGAACAGAATATTAGACTAGCAGATCACATGGTTTTAAGGTTTGGTTAGCCCTTATTGGCCCTATGATAGGCCCACAGTTGATCAGAATGACCCGTGCGGCCCTAGGTAAAATTTCAAAATTTTGGGCCTACATGCTTGTGTGGCCCACATGCCCAGATTGGCCTTGCCCGTGGTGGCCCACACGGCCACACTCATACAACTACACACCTGTGTATTGCACACGGTCATGCCTTCGTCGCTCACACAACTATGTCTCGCACACGGCCACCCACACGCTCGTGTGGCGTCGATAGTGAGGTTTTTCGGCTTTTGCCGAAGCTCGATTTTATGCGTTTTGGGTACACACCTGATTCGTTTAAGATGCCATAGCAACCTCGAACCCTCCAAAACCTAAAAAACAATAACCCATTGACCACTTAGTAATCAATTTTTGAATCAACACATAATCTGAAAATAACGTAAGTAACTTGCCGTGGACAAGAACAAATTTCAACACGGTTCAGATCGTCAAAGTGAATCTCCTTCACCATCGCCTTTTCCTATATCTCACGACAAGCACCAAAAATTCGAGTAACATGCGAGGAACCAAGAGAAAATTTGCTCAGAATAACAAAGGGAAACGAATGGCGGAAGAAGATAACGTTAGAAATTCTGAAGGAGAGAGAGGAAATGAAATTTGAAAAAAAAAACAAAATAAAAATTAAATAAAAATAAAAATGATAACACAAATCCCTCATATCTCTCCTACTAGCACACTAACTCACAACTACCCTAGAATTTAAACTCTACCGAAACTTTTACACCAACCCGAGCAAAAATAACATCATCGCTATCGCAAAGATTCGAACATAAGACCCTTAGCACACCAACTCCCTGCCACTCGAACCAACAAGTTCATTCTAATATGGATTAACAAACATTTTAAATAAGCCCACTAACCAAGGGTAAGGCTTGGACCAGGAAAATAACAAAGCTTTTCCAAAAGTGGGAATTGAACCCTAGACCTTACATACAAACCTAGAACACTTAACCACTGAAGCAGGTACACACTTGTGTCAAATATTTACAGAAATAGAAATAAATTATTCAGGGCGTTACATGATACCCTACATCAAATATCCCACTGATGCCTCACTAAAATCATAAGGAAGAAATTAAAATTCATCCTTGAATCATAATATTCAAAACTTAAAATCAACCTTCGATTCAATGTCACATCCTAGAAGAACCCCATCAAATTTGTTTGATTCCATGCCAAAAACATGACAATGAACCCATATGATCAATCAATCACCCATAGCTCATCTCATAATTAACTAGCTTGGGTCAAAATATTTAAAGATTCATTCCAAATCAATCAGAAAAAAAAGCAACAACCCTTACAATTGATCATCAAAATCAAAATCCTCAAAAACCCTTCAAATCAGCCATTTAAAGCCATAGCCCAACAAACACTTTTTGAGAAAATCAAACAAATTTACAACTCAACAAGCCGAGAAATTAAAGGTTCAAACAACCACCATAAAAAAAACACCAAGATCCCATGGTAGATAATAAAGTTTAGTAATAAAGCTCTCATATATCGAAAACAATAAATTCAAGACAAAAATGAGCCAACAATTTAAAAAACTCCAAGAAATTCCAAATATAAGAATATGAATAATTGAACCATGCAAGAACACCTCAAGACTCTATTTAGAGATCATCACAGGAAAATTTTCCACGGAAATTGAAAATAAAGGAAAGAACAAAAACCCCCTAAAAGCGATATCAATGAATAGAAGAAACATGGAATATCAAATCTTCCAAGATCAGTAGCACAAAAAAAAATTCTCTCGATTGCAACATCATCATCGTATCATCAAACACAAAGATTCCATTGCCATCTAGAAACCACATGGCCCAATCAAAAACCAAAATTGAACCCACAATCCTAATCAACAATGACATAAAGACAATAAACAATCTGAAGATTCAAGCATGTGACAAGAAAACATACTAAAAGACCAGTGTAACACCTCATACCCGAGTCCAAGACTGATACCGGATACGAGACATTACTATGCTTGAACTTTCTTAAACATGCACTTACGGGCTGTAAAATTTTGTTCCGAATTAAAAACTTCTCTTTCTTAATCTAATCATACATTTTATGGGCCTACGAGGCCTTAAACACATATCTAGAAACTTTCAGAACTTAATCGAAAAATTTTCCTTAAAATAGGGGTCACACACCCATGTGGCTTGGGACACGCCCGTGTACCCCTAAGGCACGCCCATGTCTTCCAACCGTGGTCAACATTGAGTAATTTCACACGACCTTAACACACTCGTGGACTTAGACCGTGTGCTATACCTTGATATACTGACTTATTCACACGGCCTGGGGCACACACCCATGTTCTAACCGTGTGTCACACACGGCCTAAACAAACGGTCGTGGGATTAGCCAGTGGTCTATTCTAACTTAAGGTACTAAGGTGCAGGGGACGCACGGCCTAGACACACACCCGTGTGTCTATCCGTGTGGGCACCTAAAGGCTATTTACCAAGCCAATCGCCACCCTGAAATCAAGATCAATCTCATACACAATTCAACAACTCAAATTACTATATCCTTCATTGATATCAATAAACATACATACTTAGTCAATATTGGCCAATCACTTAGTCTTATACAAAAGAATAATAAACTTGATAGCCCATACTTTTGCCCTTTTTAAGACATATTCTCAAAATGAAATGTTTCCTATACATGCCATACTTAATATAAAAAACTTGCCTATACCAAAATAGCGATTGATAGTGTGCTTCGAGCTCCGATGACAATGATCCATGAGATTAGCTTAGCGGGACTACATGGAAAGAAAAAATAAAAGACGTAAGCATTTAGCTTAGTAAGTTTGCATATAATGTACATAGCAACATACTTGTTTAATATAAACCATTTGGCATAAAAAATGGCATCTTAAATTTTAGCTATTTAAGCTTACTTACTCTTACTGATTCTTACATATCTCATGATAATTACTAGTCTTATGCTCGTGAGGTAAACAAGGTACCTGTATCACTTGATCACATAGATCAGCATACTTTACTATAACAATCATAATCTCTAATTCATCATTCCTAACATGAATAATACTCATTTCTAACTTAATAATAGCTTTGCTTACTTAACTTTCTTGCTATCTCATTTAAGCTCTACTCATTTGCCCGATGAATTTCTATGAATAACCGAGGATACTGAATCTCATCCCACATATAACTCAATGCCAAAGCCATATCCTAGATATGGTCTTATATGAGATCTCTCATCTTGATATCGATGCCATGTCTTGACATGGACTTACACAAAGTCTTCCTTGTGTGTTCCCTTGGGAACTTACCATTGCCATGTCTTGACATGGTCTTATTTGGTATCTTTACTCATGAACTGGTCAATGCCGAGCCTTGGCTCGGACTTACATGAAATATTCCTTGTTACTTACCAATGCCATGCCTTGGCTTAGACTTACATGGGATCTCTATCTCATGATAACTTTTCAATGCCAAGACTTGTCTTGGACTTACATGACATCTTTACTTGGAGACTCACCAATGCCATGCCTTGGCTTCGGCTTATATGGGTCTTCATCTCATAATAACTCTTCAATGCCAAGACTTGTCTTGGTCTTACATGATAACTTGCTTGGTTGCCGATGCCATGCATTGGCTTGGTCTTATACGGACTTTCTCATTTCATGTGATAGATTGAGTATCCTAAGTAATTCAACTTTAATCGGGACTTTCTCATGCTTAATCTCATTGATTTTTTATTTAACATAGCATTAAGCCTTTCCATGGTAATAATGTACATTATACTAAGCAATTCAATGATAGTAATCATAAAGCTTAGAAATCATACAAACTTACCTCGATATATAAAATGTATGTAGATATGCAATTTAGTCTTCGACTTTGTTCTTGCCTCAGTTTCGATCCGAACTTCATTTTTATTGATCTATAATAATAGTTTAGATATTTAACACTCACATTAACTAAATTGACTTTTAACACATACTTTGGCAAAATAACAATTTTGTCCCTAAACTTTCTCATAATTACACTTTTGCCCCAAGGCTCGTAAAGTGATTTTTATTCAACTTTTATGAACTCCATGCTTAGCTGATTCACTGTCTCAACTATAGCAATAACAATTTCTCACTATTTCTACCATGCATGAAAAATTTCATAATAATTACAAACTAGTCCTTACTAACATTTCTCATGAAATTCACTTAGAAAAAGATGTTTATCTAACATCAAACTCTCATAATCTTCCATAAAATATCATTTAACATGCATGTCATTCATGGGTATATTTTTTAAACACAAATTCTAGCTCAACTTATAGCTATAATTAGCTAATTCATAATATGAGGACTCCAAAAATACGAAGAATATTAAAAAGGGGCTAAGATGCACTTACTAGCAAGCTTCAAAATTTTGTAGAACCCTAGCCAATGAGTCTCTCCAATTTTTGGCACAAGGAAGAAGATGAATAAGAATTTTTTATCATCTTTTTTTTTCCTTTTTAATCATTTAATTGATAAATGACCAAAATGCCCTTCCCTTTAAAATTTCACCATTTACTAACTCATGTCCATTTTTGTCCAAAAATTATAATTTGGGAAAATTGCTATTTAAGGACTTCTAATTAATATTTTAAAGCTATTTCATACAAAAAGCTTCTACAAACTCATATTTTGCAACTTTTGCAATTTAGTCCTAATGGACCCTTTAATGGAAATTTCCATAAAACTTCTACATGAAACTATCATAATATCATGCAAACATCTCTATACCTTAAAAACTCATATTACTACTTCAGATTTGTGGTCTCGCACCACTGTTCCAACTAGGCCCTAAATCGGGCTGTTACAATTCTCCCCCTTAGGGATTTTTGTCCTCGAAAATCTTACCAGCAAAAAGATTTAGGTACTGGTTTCTCATGCACTCTTCTGGTTCCCATGTAGCTTCTTCTATTCCATGCTTTTGCCACAATACTTTCACTAGGCAATACTTTCTTGCCGAGCTAAAATCTTAACTGGTTCTTCACCATAAGTTATGTCGGGATGAATCTCTATTTCTGATGGGGAAATTACATGTGAAGGATTTGATCGGTAGCGTCGCAACATAGACACGTGAAACACATCATGTATCTTTTCTAACTCAGATGGCAAAGCCAATCGGTAAGCTACCGGCCCAACTCTTTCAGTAATCTCATAGGGTCCAATGTAACGTGGACTTAACTTGCCTTTTCGGCCAAATCTGAGAACTTTTCTCCATGGTGGCACTTTCAAGAAAACTTTATCACCAACTTGATACTCTATTTCTTTTCTTCTTAAATCCGAATAGTATTTTTATCTGTCTGCTGCAGTTTTTAAACACTCTCGTATCACTTTCACTTTCTCTTCGGTTTCTCTAACCAAATCAACCACGTGAATTTGATTTTCTTTGAGTTCAGTCCAATATAAAGGCGTTCTACACTTACATCCATATAGAGCCTCATAAGGCGCCATCTTTAAACTCGACTAAAAACTATTGTTGTAGGCAAATTCTACCAATGGGAGAAACTTTTCCCAACTACCTCGGAATTCGAGAACACAACACCAGAGCATATCCTCGAGTACTTGAATTAATCTCTCCGACTAACCATCAATTTGGGGACGAAAAGCTGTACTAAAGCTAAACTTTGTACCCAAGGCCTCCTGTAACTTCTTCCAAAATCTGGAGGTGAATCTTGGATCTCTATTCGAATGATCGATAAGGGAACTCCGTGAAGTCTCACTATTTCTGAAACATATAAGTCTGCCAACTTGTCTAGGGAGTAATCCATTCGTATAGGTATAAAATGGGCTGACTTCGTGAGTCTATCAACCACAACCCATACAGCATCTTTCTTACTCGAAGACAACGGTAAACCCATTACAAAATCCATAGTAATACGGTCCCATTTCCAGTCGGGTACCATAATGGGTTAAAGCAAACCTGAAGGTACTTGGTGTTCAGCCTTTACTTGCTGACAAATCATGCATTTGGAAACAAACTCTGAAATATCTTTCTTCATTCTCGGCCACCAATACTGTTGCTTCAAATCATTATACTTTTTGGTACTGCCCGGATGTACAGATAAACATCTGTTATGTGCCTCATGCAAAATTCTCTGAATAAGCTCTTCCTTTCGTGGCACACAAACTCTATCTTTGTATATCAGACTTCCATTTGAACCAATCTGAAAATCAGACTTAACATTTAACTCACACTGAGCTCTCTTGACTCGAAATTCATTATCTTCTTTCTGAGCTTCAATGATCTCTTGGAGGAACCTTGGTCTACCTCTCAACTCAGCTAAAATAAAAGCACTGTCGGATAAAGTCATCCGTGAATTCATTGCCCTTAATGTAAATAGGGACTTACTGCTCAAAACATTGGCGACCACATTCACCTTTCCTGGATGGTAGTCAATGACCAACTTGTAGTCTTTTATCAACTCTAACCATCTCCGCTATCTTAGGTTCAATTCTTTCTGCGTCATTAAGTACTTCAAACTTTTGTGATTGGTGAAAATTCGACATCTCTCACCATATAGATGGTGTCTCCATATCTTTAATGCGAAGACTATGGCAGCCAACTCTAGATCGTGTGTTGGATAATTCTTCTCGTGAGGCTTCAACTATTTTGAGGCATAAGCAATCACCTTGCCCTCTTGCATAAGCACACAGCCTAACCCATTTAAGGATGCATCACTGTAAATTACGAATTCTTTCCCCGTCTCGGATTGTACTAAAACTGGAGCTTCTGTCAACAATACTTTCAGTTTCTCAAAACTGTGTTGGCATCTTTCTGTCCACTCAAACTTCACATTTTTTGTAACAACTTAGTCATCAGGGTTGCAATCACAGAAAACCCTTTGACAAATCGTCTGTAATAGTCGGCTAGGCCTAGGAAACTTCTAATCTTAGAAATATTCTTCAGTGGCTTCCAGTCTATTATAGCCAAAATCTTACTTGGGTCTACTCGAACTCCTTCTCCCGAGACAATATGTCCCAGAAATCCTACTTTCTTGAGCCAAAATTCACTTTTACTGAATTTGGCATACAGTTGTTTTTCTTGTAGAGTCTGTAAAATTGTCTGTAGGTGCTCAGCATGCTCAATCTCATCTCGAGAATAAACTAATATGTCGTCAATAAAAACGACTACAAACTTGTCGAGGTATAGTCTAAAAATGCGGTTCATTAAGTCCATGAATATCGCAGGAGCATTGGTCAATCCAATGGGCATGACTAAAAATTCATAATGCCCATACCTTGTTCGAAAAGTGGTCTTAGATACATCTGAATCATTTACTCTCAACTGGTAGTACCTTGATCTCAAGTCTATTTTGGAGAAAACAATGGCTCCTTTCAATTGATCTAACAAATCATCGATTCTAGGCAATGGGTACTTGTTCTTCACTGTCACTGTATTAAGCTGACGGTAATCTATGCACAATCTCATGGTGCCATCTTTCTTTTTCACAAATAAAACTGGAGCACCCCAAGGAGAACAACTTGATCTTGCAAAACCTTTATCCGTCAACTCTTGCAACTGTATCTTCAACTCTCTCAACTCCGTTGGAGCCATTCTATAAGGGGTAATAGATATTGGTACAGTACTGGGAGCTAGCTCAATATTGAACTCAACCTCTCTAACTGGAGGTAATCCTGGTAATTCCTTAGGAAAAACATCCAAGTACTCACATACTATCGGTACCGACTCAATCTTTAACTCTGTTTCTCTAGCATTCATCACAAAGGTCAGATATGCTTCATACCCTTTTCTTACGTATCTCTGTGCCGTCATATGAGAAATCAATACCGGTGATCTACCTTGTTCATCTGGTTCTACATGGAGAATGTCCCCATTCTCACATTTCATCTCAAAGTACTTTTTCCCACAATTTACTATTACATCATGGGCAGTCAACCAGTCCATACCAAGAATGAGGTCAAACTCATCAAATTGTAACAACAAAAGGTTTGCTTTAAAATAATGACCTCTAATCATCATTGGGCAGTCTTTACATACTTCATTAACTAAATCACTCTTACCTAAAGGATTGACACCTTAATCATACATTCTGTAGAATCTATAGGCATACTCATATCTGATACTAGTTTCATACAAATGTAAGAGTGTGTGGATCCGGAAGCTATTAAAGCAATAACTTTAATATCATGAAGAGAAAAGATGCCTCTTCACGAGTGCGAATGGCATAAGTTCTCGCATACGCCCTACCCTCGGGTCTCGCAGCATGTTCTCTAGGGTTACCTCTCCAACTTGCCCCACTTCCTAGGTTCCTCTGCAGTCTTCCTCTGACCATAATTCCAGATCTCGGGTTTTGAGCTCTCTCTTCTTTCATTGTCTCTGGACAATCTTTTATGTAGTGGTCCTGGGAACCAAATCTAAAACATGCATTTTCATGCGCTCGACATTCACTAAGATGACGTCTGCCACACTGTGGGCATTTGGGTCTATCCGATCAGATGTTCCCCACACTAGCAACTGAAGTCGTCTGTGCTTTATTTCCCGAATACTACTTACTCTTGTCCTTCCTTGAAAACTCAGTGGAAGTAGCTGATCGGGTGGAGAGATCTCTTGACTTCTTGGATGAGGATTGGAATGACTTATTCCACTATCTCCTTCTAGAGTCACGAGACTCCATTTCAGATTTTCTCTTCTCCTTTACTAGCTCTTCAGCTTTACAAGCCCTCTCTACTAGCACAACGAATTCCTTTAGTTCTAAGACAGCAACAAACAATTTGATGTCATCATTTAGTCCATCTTCGAATCTCTTGCTCATAATGGCCTTGGTGGATACACACTCTCGAGCGTATTTACTGAGTTGCACAAACTCGCGCTCATAATCAATCACCGACATCTTGCCCTACTTCAGTTCTAGGATTTCCTTTCTTTCCTGGTCCACAAACCTTTGACTGATATACTTTTTCTTCAACTCTTCTTGGAAGAATTCCCAAGTGATCTTCTCTCTTGGTACTACCGATACCAAGGTGTTCCACGATTGATAGGCAGAATCTCTTAAAAGAGAAACTACACACTGCATGCATTCTTCAGACGTGCATGACAACTCCTTAAATACCCTGATGGTATTTTCTAACCAGAACTCGGCCTTTTCCGGATCATCATTTCATTTAGCCCGGAATTCTTCTGCCCCATGTTTCCTAATCCTATCAACTGGAGGCTTAACTCCTCTTGCCACCTCTACTATTTGAGGGGCTACTGGGATAGGTTGAGGAATAGGTGGGGTGGAGGGGGTTGTGCATTCTGGTTCGTACGAACGAACTCTGTGTACCATGTATTCATCATATGGAGGAAGGCTTCTCTAGCCTCTTCTCCTC
The DNA here is from genome assembly GCA_005393395.2 of Gossypium australe. Taxonomy (NCBI): domain Eukaryota; kingdom Viridiplantae; phylum Streptophyta; class Magnoliopsida; order Malvales; family Malvaceae; genus Gossypium; species Gossypium australe. The sequence goes on along the minus strand of CM016618.1, from coordinate 62,927,545 downwards.
CTCCTTGACTCATCGTAGTGGGTCTATTCTCATTCTCGTTCGTCACCGTCCCTTCAGCAGGACCCAGTGCGTTACTTTTTATGTCATCCGCCATAGCTCCTTCGGGATCCATTTACTATACGTATAAACATAATTTAAGTCATTAAGAGTCGTCACATTATCATTATAAAACATTCTTACCTATGGCATGTATAGCAAGACTCGTGCTCGTGCTACATTACTCCTAGAACTGACTAAACCATAGCTCTGATACCACTAAATGTAACACCTCATACCCGAGTCCAAGGCTGAGACCTGATATGAGACATTACTATGCTTGAACTTTCTTAAACATGCACTTACGGGCTGTAAAATTTTGTTCCGAATTAAAAACTTCTCTTTCTTAATCCAATCATACATTTCATGGGCCTACGAGGCCTTAAACACGTATCTAGAAACTTTCAGAACTTAATCGAAAACTTTTCCTTAAAATAGGGGTCACATGCCCATGTGGCTTTGGACACGCCCGTGTACCCCTAAGACACGCCCATATCTTCCAACCGTGGTTAACATTGACTAATTTCACACGGCCTTGACATGTTCGCAAACTTTGAACGTGTGTTATACCTTGATATACTGACTTATTCACACGGCCTGGGCCACACGCCCATGTTCTAACCGTGTGTCACACACGGCCTAAACAAACGGCCGTGGGATTAGCCAGTGGTCTATTCTGACTTAAAGTACTAAGGTGGAGGGGATGCACGACCTAGACACATGCCCGTGTGTCTATCCGTGTGGGCACCTGAAGGCTATTTACCAAGCCAATTGCCTCCCTGAAATCAAGATCAATCTCAACCTCAATTCAACAAGTCAAATTACTACATCCTTCATTGATATCAATAAACATACATACTTTGTCAATCTTGGCCAATCACTTAGCCATATACAAAAGAATAATAAACTTGATAACCCATACTTTTGCCCTTTTTAAGACAGATTGTCAAAATGAAATGTTTCCTATACATGCCATACTTAATATAAAAAACTTGGCCATACCAAAATAGCGATTGATAGTGTGCTTCGAGCTCCGATGACAATGATCCACGAGATTAGCTTGGCGGGACTACATGGAAAGAAAGAATAAAAGACATAAGCATTTAGCTTAGTAAGTTTGCATATAATGTACATAGCAACATACTTGTTTAATATAAGCCATTTGGCATAAACTATGGCATCTTAAATTTCAGCTATTTAAGCTTACTTACGCTTACTGATTCTTACATATCTCATGATACTTACTAGTCTCATGCTCGTGAGGTAAACAAGGTACCTGTATCACTTGATCACATAGATCAGCATACTTTACTACAACAATCATAATCTCTAATTCATCATTCATAACATGAATAATACTTATTTCTAACTTAATAATAGCTTTGCTTACTTAACTTTCTTGCTATCTCATTTAAGCTCTACTCATTTGCCTGATGAATTTCTATGAACAACCAAGGATACTGAATCTCATCCCACATATAACTCGATGCCAAAGCCATATCCTAGGTATGGTCTTATATGGGATCTCTCATCTTGGTATCAATGCCATGTCTTGACATGGACTTACACAAAGTCTTCCTTGTGTGTTCCCTTGGGAACTTACCATTGCCATGTCCTGACATGGTCTTATTTGGTATCTTTACTCATGAACTGGTCAATGCCAAGACTTAGCTTGGACTTACATGAAATCTTCCTTGTTACTCACCAATTTCATGCCTTGGCTTGGACTTACATGGGATCTCTATCTCATGATAACTTTTCAATGCCAAGACTTGCCTTGGACTTACATGACATCTTTACTTTGAGACTCACCAATGTCATGCCTTGGCTTGGGCTTATACGGGTCTTCATCTCATAATAAATCTTCAATGCCAAGACTTGTCTTGGTCTTACATGATAACTTGCTTGATTGCCGATGCCATGTCTTGGCTTGGTCTTATACGGACTTTCTCATTTCATGTGATAGGTTGAGTATCATAAGTAATTCAACTTCAATCGAGACTTTCTCATGCTTAATCTCATTGATTTCTTTATTTACAATAGCATTAAGCATTTCCATGGTAATAATGTACATTATACTAAGCAATTCAATGATAGTAATCATAAAGCTTAGAAATCATACAAACTTACCTCGACATACAAAATGTATGTAGATATGCAATTTAGTCCTCGATTTGTTCTTGCCTCGGTTTCGATCTGGGTTTCGTTTTTCTTGATCTATAATAATAGCTTAGATCATTTAATACTCACATTGACTAAATTGACTCTTAACACATACTTTGGCAAAATTATAATTTTGTCCCTAAACTTTCTCATAATTACACTTTTACCCCAAGGCTCGTAAAGTGATTTTTATTCAACTATTATGAACTCCATGCTTAGCTGATTCATTGTCTCAACTATAGCAATAAAAATTTCTCACTATTTCTACCATGTATGACAAATTTCATAATAATTACAAACTAGTCCTTACTAGCATTTCTCATGAAAGTCACTTAGAAAAAGATGTTTATCTAACATGAAACTCTCATAATCTTCCATAAAATATCATTTAACATGCATGTCATTCATGGGTATATTTTTTAAACACGAATTCTAGCTCAAATTATAGTTATAATTAGCTAATTCATAATACGAGGACTCCAAAAATACGAAAAATATTAAAAAAGGGCTAAGATGCACTTACTAGCAAGCTTCAAAAATTTGAAGAACCCTAGCCATGGAGTCTCTCAAATTTTCGGCACAAGGAAGAAGATGAATAAGAATTTTTTATCATCTTTTTTTTCCTTTTTAATCATTTAATTGATAAATGACCAAAATGCCCTTCTCTTTAAAATTTAACCATTTACTAACTCATGTCCATTTTTTTCCAAAAATTATAATTTGGGAAAATTGCTATTTAAGGACTTCTAATTAATATTCTAAAGCTATTTCATACAAAAAGCTTCTAGAAACTCATATTTTGTAACTTTTTGCAATTTAGTCCTAATGGACCCTTTAATGGAAATTTCCATAAAACTTCTACATGAAACTATCATAATATCATGCAAACAACTCAATACCTTAAAAACTCATATTACTACTTCAAATTTGTGGTCTCGTACCACTGTTCCGACTAGGCCCTAAATCGGGCTGTTACAACCAGAGAAATCAAACTCATTTATCACCATACAACCTTCTTAACTCGATTTGAGCTAGCTCTTCAATTACTTCACCATTATAACCATCAGCCCGAAGACCTAAAAGCTTTCTTAATTCCAAGCTTTTGTTGCCTCTTTCATAATAGCTCTTTTTCTATTTCTAAAACTGAACCGGATAGCAATTCATTAACAAATTTCTTAATTGAAGAAGCGATTATTGACAATCCAACTTGGTCCTTTTTCGTTCTACCTCACCTCATTTTATTTAGCTATCATTCTTTCTTTTTCGTCAATAACATAATTTTTTCTTCATCAAACTCATACAGACTTCTAATCTTTCTAACCTTTCCCACTTGAACTAAATCTCTATCAACATAAGGTTCTGAATCTTAACTTCTCTCATAAAGACTCAATACACTCATCAGAATCATAATTAGCATCATCATTGTTTTGAGTTGCACTTGAATTGTCAATATTGTAATATGAAATACTATACATTTCAGGGGAATAAGGAATTCTACCATTCTCATTAACTAGGGCTAGCCCATATCAATCACTAATAGAATAAGGCCCACTATTAGTCACATCAAAAATACCCTTCACAAGTAAAACACTTAACTCCTTATTAATTGATACTTTATTAACAACTGTTAATGAGTTAGCCATAGAACACTCCACTATCTCCTTGGGATTCAGAGATCTCATAGTTCCAACACTAACAAAAGTTTCCAATGTTGGGAAGAATTCTCGAGAACCATCATTATGACCTTGACCAAAGATGATTCATTTTTACCCTCACCCATTGTTGAAGTGGTCAACGAAGATAAATGAGAATCAATCTATATTTCTTCTTTGAACTCATATTTAAATCTCAATTTATTTCAAAAACATGAAATGAAGTTCTATTGTTGTTGCACTTGACAATAATGGTATCATCGATTCTTCTTTGTTGATCGATTGAAATCAATACCCCTCATTTATTAATGTTTTCTATTTTCAGAATGTAACATCCCAAATATCCCTTGGTCGTAAATAATATGAGATAAGTTTTTAGTGAAATAAGGTATAACATCAATAAACGTGAAGGTCATTGGATACCCAAGGAAGATGAACTAAGAAGTATGACATGACGTATTAATTTATGATGTGACTAAATCATAAAAATGTAAAAAGTGTTATGACATTAGTGAAAAAATCAAAATTCATGAGGTCTAAATATAAATATGGAAAAGTTGAAGGACCAAAAGTGCAAATACTCTAGAGGAGGAAATGACTAAAGAATAAGTTAAATTAGTAAATAAGGACCAACTTGAATAAGTGAAAAGCTAGAGGCTCTAAATTAAAATTTTTACCAAAAGTAAGGAATGACACAAAAGTGTATATTAAGATATTACAAAGGCAAAATGATAATTTTCTCATCAAGATATTTATCATGATAATAATCAGTGAGAGATGGTGTTAAAACATGATTGGTTAGAATATTTTATTAATATTTTATCATAATATTTTATTATAAGACATTTGTATGAAAATATGAAGAAAATTCTTCACACTTTTCCATGCTCCAACACCATCACCATTATAAAAGGGGGAAGTTCTCATTCCTTACAATTTGGTCCTTTTTCATGTAATCCCACTATTTCTCCCAAATTTTTTGGAAATTTTCATAGGCACCAAAAAGGAAAAATGAAGTAAAGGCTCTAGAGAGTATATTCATAAATTTAAAAGAAAGAAACTACTAGACGGAAGTGAAAAAAAATTAGTAGAAAAGAGAATAATAGTTATGAAGTTGAGGAAGAAAATGGAAGAGAAGCAAAGGGAGAAAATTATTGATAAAAGAGGTAATTTTTCATATTAAATTTATTTTTATTTTAAAGAAAATAAAGATATGATTTGTATCATGGGAAATGAATATGTTACTAACATATGAATTCATTTGACTAAATTAAAAAAATAATCAAAAGTATAATTATTATATACATCCAATTGAAAGTTAATGCAAAGAATCATGGAAAAGTAAATATTTTCACTAAAATAGTTTTCGAATAGCAAGAGTGGCTCAACTTTGAAAATTAACCAAAATTTGTAGAAATTGATTTAGAGGTTGAACCAAATATTAAATGAAATCCTATTAAGTCTAATTTTGTATAGAAGAAATGGTATAAGCAATTGAGCTATAAATCATTAGATAGATAAATTGAAGTGAGACAAGGTCAAATTGATTTCGCATTCCACTGTTCTAACTTTTAAAAATTATTAAAAATTGTAAAAAAAAATGTAGGGTTGAGGGTATGAAATTTATATTTATAAAAAATATTTGGGATATGAAATTTATATTTATAAAATCTTAATGAGTAAATTTGCAAGAGAAAAAACGGTAACATTATACTAATCATGTACTGAAAGATAGATAAATTTTATTGAAAAAGGGCCAGAGCTGCCTAGTAGCAGAATTGTGGAAGAAATGAGGAAAAAAACAATATTAATTGGCTTATGTGAAAATTTTGAAATTATTATGGTAAAAATTTCTTTGAGTCGCAATTTTGAATTTTGAATTTTATATGCCAAGATATAAATAATTTAGTGACTGTTACTCAAGTAGACAATCTTATTAAGAGTATATGTGTAATTAGTGAAAGAATAATTAATATTACATTTAAGCATGCTATATTAAAAGCCAAATATTCTCATATATATATATATATATATATACACACATATATATACACATGTACATATAGGATTTGGAATGGAAAGGAGTAGGAGGAAAATAATAGAAGAGTTGTAACGCTAAGAAGTTAGCCTGAGGATGTAACACCCCCAGACCCGGCCCAGACGTTATGGCCGAATCCGGGAATGTCACATCTAAGGGATAATTCAAAACTATTTTGCTAAGTTAAAATTTTAAGGCCTAAAAGCCCAAAATCCTTGAATCTTGCTAAGTAATGATAAGAGCCCATGTTTAAATTTAAGAAATTTATCCAGGTTCAACAATTAAGTAAACAGTTGGAACAAAAACAACAAAACTCAAAATCTAAAGTCAAATCAGAGTACAAGGCCTTATTACAACCCAACAAAAACAAAGTAATTTAAAACTAAGTCTTTCAAAACAAATTAAGAAGTGCTTGCAGTGTGGCCACCTCCGAGTCCTCTTCCACGTCGAGCCGTCTACTGAGGATCACCTGAAACATTAAATAAAAGGGTGTGAGTTTCAAAACTCAGTGTGTACGACTCTTGGTAATCCAATCAACATACAATTATTACATTGGGCCTAAGCCCTATCAAAAACGGTGGTCTTGGGCCTTAGCCCACAATGACCTCATATCACATCAGTATCACATGAATGCAATGCACTCATCCCAAATCCAACCCTGCACTCCATTTCCCTTCCAACCCTACACTCTTGTGGGGATATAAATATCAACCCACCCATCCCTACACTCCAAAGGTAGCACCAGCAGCGGCACTACTCAAACGTTGTAGCAAAGCTGCTATAATGGGCTTAAAGCCACCAGTGGATCCACGGTCGTCAAGCGACTATGCGATCCTCAAATCTTTCTCCGTATCATCAAAACCCACCGAAGTGCAACATATATTTCATGAATGCAACATACGCATTTTCACACATTTGGCACTTAGGGGTATTTTAGTCATTTCACTACCCAAGGGTATTTCTGTAAATCTACTCTACAGGGGTATTTAGGTAATTTTGCAAAATAGGGGTATTTTGGTAATTTTGCAAATCAAGGGTATTCTAGTAATTTTACAAATTAGGGGTATTTTAGTAATTTTACAAATCTAAGGATATTTTGGTAATTTTCAAATCAGGGGTATTTTAGTAATTTTGCAAATCGAGGTATTTTGGTAATTTTACAAACAAATTCGGGTATTCTGGTAATTTTACAAATTGGGGTATTCTGGTAATTTACAAACAAATCGAGGTATTCTGGCCCCTTTCAGGTTTTAGTTATGAACTTTGGCCCATTAACAAGTCCTTGCGGCTAAAGTGAACAGACACTATGCACCAGGTAGGATCCCAGAGAAGAGGAGGTGGGCCACTAGGACCGCTTAAGTACCAAGCTCTCCCTAGATCCAATCCTAAACATGCATATGTTCGTTGCCACACTCTAACCCAGCGACTTGTCCACGGACATGTTTAATTATTAGATTAAGTCTTATGCGGTTTAAGAGTTGTTCAGAACTAGGCCTAAAGTCCATTAAACCCTAGCATACTTGTCTACATCCCCATAAAGCCCATTTCACATCCTTATAGCCCATTATGCCCCGATCTCCTTCATATGGCCTATTAAGCCCAAAATAATTCCAGATCATGTAACATGCATGACTAACTCAATTCATATAACCAAATCAATCAATTTCATCCAACTTAGCCTTAGGGCCCACCGGGCCCATTTAGCCACTTTCGACTTTTTGGCTTTCCGGCATCGTCGATATCATGTGTGTGTAGTGTTTGTACACACCTGGTTACTGCGACGTGCTATACTATCCTTTTTCTTATACCTACAACCAACCAACCTTCAATCAATCACCCATACTTAATCAAAATATTTACCAAAAGCCGAAACCTTACCGTAACCTTACCGTGTGCCACCGGGTTCTATAGCACTTCCTTAGCTACTAATCATGAGTATCCCCTATATCTGCACTCACACATACAGCATCAAACTTCGAGTGACTCATAATCCACTCAAGTCACCCTGATAGATCATACTCACATTCGGCCATTTACTTAAACCATAATTGAGTTGAGTACAGTTACACTTTGCTAACGATCCTTACCACGCTTGCGATCTCTGAACCTTACCCTTGTTAATACAAGATTAACGACAATGAGGAGTTAGATAGCCCTTTGGCTTTTAACAAAACACACTAATGGGTTAACTGAATACTTATCGAATCCACTTTTGATCCTACGGTCTAGACAGCTACTGAACAAGATTCGACTTTTAAGCTTGACTGATAGTAGATAACAATCGATTTGTGATAGAGGAAAACAACAAAGATTCGGCACTAATAGGGATTTCGACAAGAGAAGATGATGATACTTCGATAATAAAAGAGTTTGGCTATGACAGAATTCGGCAGAAAGGGATTCGGCTATAGGAGATTTCGGCAACAAGGCAAGGTATTTTCGGGTGTAGAAAAAAATAAGGTTTCGGCAAGGAAAAGAAAAAGAATGGACAATTCGGCATTACCTAGGACCCCAGATTCGGCACACACACATTTATATAGCCTATAGCCGAAACTTAGCCACCCCTAAAGTCCAATTCGGCACCACTTTATCCACTGCTCATCTCCTAATTTTTCTCCATTATATCTCCCTTATCCTTCTCCTAAATTCTCTCTACTGATCACTTCTCCTTAGAGTCCCTCTACACGCCACTTCCAGCATTCTAGAAGCCTAAAATTTAACTCTAAAATAAAGCTAAGCTAGCACTCGAACCTCAGACCTCCCTGCATGTATATGTCGCCACCTCTCTACACCCTAGTGGCGTCACTTAGCCACTTCACCACAAGCTTCTTTGTGCCATTTTTCACTTATTTTTATTTAAAAGCCCACTACTCACAACCCTGATTCCTTAATTAAATAACTTAAGAATCCTCCACCATAAAACTCAAACCCAGAGCTTCTCCAACACACCTAAACACTCCAAATTCATTAAACTTTTAAAGCCATCATGTCATTTGTCATTTTCTTGCTCACTTAGAAATTTTATGAGACCCAAAGCCCAATAGGCTCAATTCTACTAGGCCCAAATTCGGGGCGTTACAGAGGATCAACTTGCAAAATTTACAAAATATACAACAAGTGGGTATCGCGATATCCAGGGTGTAATATTGCGATACCAAAAACAGTCTACTAATTTACCTGTACACAACCTTGGTACCAATTTTAGGGCTACCATATAATCTTCACATTTTTAGCATAATTGACTAGTTTACCTGCATTAAATCACTTCATACACATGCCAAATTAAATACAATTGATCCCATACATTCTCACATCATTTTATAACAATTAAACAAACTTTAAACATATAGTCAAGGTATACATGTCAACCATTTTCCAAATACCACCTTTAACATTGCCAATTCACATCCAAAAGTATCATTTCAAATGCCATAAATACAACTCCAATTATTCATCAAAATCATACCATATTAACAAGCATTACTATCAAGCAAAGTCATGCACAACATATACCAAAATAAAGAAATATACATATGAGCATTAAATAAGGTTCAAACTAAGTTAACATTCCAAGCTAACACATATGAACACCTATGTACATGCCACATAACCGAACTATCATATGTTTGAAGGACTACCGAATAAAAAATGTATAGTTTGAGCTTCTCCTCAATTCGCTATACACGTTTCACAAATTGGCAATCTACAAGGAAAAAGGAGGCAACGGAGTAAGCATACCGAATGCTTAGTAAGTCCATATGAAAATTACCTAACTTAACTTGACATTTCAACAATTTAACAATTAAATCAATTTGGTATATAACATGACATCCTTTGGCATCTTTATACTTTCATGTACAATTCAACAATTCAACTAATAGGTTAGTTCATTTGTATCACAAGAACTTATAATTGAAATCATATGCATGTTCAAACATTACATCTTGCAACATGTAATACTCAAGTAATATACAATTTGCAACATATCCAGTTCAATTCATATCCAATCATTTCGACCATTTCATTTCCATTTAGTTACCATTTTCTAGCCTGAGGGAACCTTATTAAACCAAAGTCAAGTACACGGGGACAATAGTGCTCACACAAGTTGACAATGATCATGGTTGCTCATACAAGCTAACATATTTGCTCACACAAGCTGACATTATAACCTCCCTAACTCGGCCTAGACATAATAGGCTACATTAGCCACCAAAATAGCTAAGCTAACTTACGTTACTTTTGAACACTTTAAATAAACTCATTTTATAGAAAAATTGTATTTGCACTTTGAGTTAGTTTAAAAGAGTTCATTTATTAGATAATCTATACTTAAGACTCATTTTATTATTGATAGTGCTGTCTAAGAAAAAAATTGTTTGCTTGTCACTCTTCTTTGTAAAAACTCAAAGTTAAACTAATGCAACAAAAAAACTATTTTTCAAGTCATTCTGGAAACTTATTTCTTATCGACTTGTTTTTCAAAAACGGTTCATTTGCAGTGCAGCAAAAATTAGGGAACAATGTCAAATTTTAATTAAGCCCAATATCATGGATTTTTCGATTATTATGATTCAGTAATCCATGCATGCAAAAATCCCCAAAAGAAAAGTTATCAAGCCATATACCAGAAATAATTGAAAATTACAAGCCAAAACCAATAAAGACTTAATAGTACTTCTTAAGAATGGTCCGAGGTCCAAGATAGTTCTCCGAAAGCCGAGTCTGATCGTAATTTCAAGGTTTACCTAAAAAGTTAAACACTATTGGGGGTGAGTATATGAAAGCTCAGTGTGAGTGGAACAGTTTTTTAAACAGACATAAATATCAAATTCAGTGAAACATGTTAGCTTTAATAGAAGAACACAGAACCATCATTGGAATTTCATATCATTATATAGCCATTATCAAATTAATGTCAAACGGTGTAAGAGCATGAGTCATCATTCATTCGAGTAACAATCATTAATTTTGATACCATTCAATACAACACAATACAATTCGTAACATAAATCAATAACATTCGAATATGTCGTGAGTAAGATGAAATGCAAAAAGGTTCCTATCCATACCATCCACTACACACCACGGGTTCCCCAGAACCCGTCTGCCAAAATCCAAAAAATGTGAGCATAGCTTGATGTGGTAAAACCACCAAATAATCAATAATGCAGAAAATCTATCAGATATCAAATAGTGCGATACAATTGCCAATCCCCTCGGTACTCTAGGTGTAGTGCACTGACTATATATAAATGCAAACTTAATATGCCGCTGGTACTCCATGAAACTCCTCCGTCGACCACAAGGTATCCCATCCCAATACAAATGCAATATGTCACACAAATTCATACATAATCATATCTCAATATTTTTCACATTTACTTAACATGTTCAACACGCCCTCAATAATCACGTACTTTCAGTAGATGGAAACAGTGTTCCAACTTTCAAATTACCATTAAGATGATATCATTCAACATTACACAATTTCACATACTTCTACAATTTTCCAATGTGCATGTATAGAAACCTTTCTAATATAACATAGCAAACTATCCATGCAATTATATCATGCATAATGTAACACCCTAAACCCGGCCTAGATGCTATGGCCGAATCTAGCGATGTCACATTGAAGTGTTTTTCGTAAAGTGTGATATCGATGAAAACCCCTTTTCTATTTAACCTCTTTGTGTTATTTTATGATGATTCCAAGACGTGTCATTCATTTTGAAAAAGTGAGTCATTATCAAAAAGTTTATTCACTTCTAAACCGTTATTCATTTTCAAAACGTCATTTATTGCGAAAGCTTTGGACTAGGTTGCGTATTCGTGGTATTTTTGCTAAAACATTTGTATTTTTAAAAATTCACGTCTTATCCTACTGCTAGCTGTTATAAATCAAAATAAAAATCCCAAATTAAAGTAAAAAACCCATAAAGGCCATTTACAGTAAAAATACTCCAAATAATAATACTTAAAAACATAATCAAGTACGAAAATATATGTGGAAGTGTGGCCACCTCTGAGTCCCTCGCTACACCGATCCGCCTACGCCTGGGGATTACCTGAAAGGTCAAAACAGATGGGTGAGTTTACGAAAACTCAATGTGTAATCCCATACTTAGCAAACAGAAAGAAAACAAACACAGTCTGGGCCTAAGCCTTTTTCAGTATCAGTGACAATTTCAGTTTGGGCTTTGGCCCATCTCAGTACAAAATAATCATGTGCTTGGGCCCTGGCCCATTACAGTAACATTAATCAGTACAGTGACATATAAAACAGTATACAAGTCCTACCCATCTAGCCTCTACACTCCATCTCCATCCAACCCTACACTCCATGTGGGGATATAATCAACCCACCCATCCCTACACTTCAGAGAGTACTGAATGCAGCACTATATAGTGATATGCAGCTCGGTTGCCAGTAATTTAGGCTCGAAGCCTTTCAGTACACTTCCTCTGATCAGTAACAACCTACCCCCATGCAATGCATCATGCAATCATGTCATTTCATATCATATTATCGTGTATGTAATCAATACAGTCTACATAGCATGCTAAAATATAGCCTTACATGTACATAAATATAAATATATCACACAGGGGCATAATAGCCATTCATCAATTAGGGGCCTAAGTAAGCTTACTGACCCAACAATAGGTCCATAGTCGAATCGGGCAACTCGTGCAACCTTAACAGTCAAATAGTGAAAATGAGCCCTTGAGCCCATGTTGCTGGCCCATGTGGGCCCAAACACCCGTGTGGTCCACACGGCCCAAAATGGCCTTGGCCGTGTGAAATGCACGACCTGACCCAACAATTTCCACACGCCCGTGTGGTTTGCTCGTGTGGGGCCTACACGGCCCAGTTCGGCCCGGCCCATAAAATCGCACATGGGCGGCCTCATCGATCAATCGCTTATTCTTAGGCACACGGCTTGCCACACGGGCGAGGTCACCCCGTGTGGCGTCGACATTCACTTATTCCTGCTTTTGTCGATTTCCATAGTCGAGATTGTGTTTACACACTTGGTTACAAAAATAGTGCACTCAGTCCTTGAACCCTCCAAATCTAAGTTCAAAACATAAACAATCCATTAGTCGTAAGACCAAAAAATTTAAAATGACTCTACTCGACCCACCTAGTCGCTTGGTTTACATCCATTTACCTTGTTTGAACAACCGAGGCCTGCCCCACTTAAACCGTCAAAATCGAAAGATCACTAGTTCCTAAAATTCAACCGAACCCTTATTAACCAATATCCGTATGAATAGTTTGAACCAAACCTGAAATCCACTTACCAAAATGCCAAACCACGAAGAGGGAAAGAAAATAACTGCACAATAACCCTCAAAAGAAAGAGCCAATGTCACAGTAATTTGACAGAAAGCAGAAAAAGATGATGGCCGCGGTAGTAAGGGAAGAAAATAGGGAATGGCACAGAGGGGGAAGCAGAAGAAAAAGAATTGACAAAAGAGGTGAAGGGAAAATCAGACGTGGGAAGGGCAAGGCCGAATGGAACCACAAGGTCTAGCAAAATCCCCACTAACAAAATTCAGCACAGGTCTTCGGAAAGAGTAAGAATTCAAAACGAGCAAATTAGCAAAATAAACAATGAATCCACAGGGTTGGAATGAAGAAGATCGGCAACACAAGCAAGGTGTTAGGAGAAGCAGACCAAATCAGCAGAGAAAACTAGGAGGGTGTGGCTGCAGAGAAGGAGAAAAATTGAACAAAATCCTAAAGGAAAACTGTATGAAAGACCAAAATTGGAAAAATGAGGGGAGGGGTTGAATTCAAACTCCACCAAATCGGGATATTCCCTCAATCCCATAATTTCCTCCTCATGTAACAGCCCGATTTAGGGGCTAGTTAGAACAGTGGGTTCGGAACTACTTATCCAAAGATAAAGAAAATTATTTTTATGTTATTTTATGAATTAGAGCATGATTATATGGGTGCATGAAAATTTTGGTGTTTTAATTTTAGCGATTTCATGTTTAATTTCGAAAAATGACTAAATCGCATAAAGTGCAAAAGTTATATTTTACAAGCTAGAGGTGTCAAATAGCTAAGGAATATTAATTGGAGGTCCCTAATGTGAAATTAGGCCTTATTTTAAGAGGTGGCCGGCCATAGGGACAAAGAAAATACTTTGTCATTTGGTTAGGTGAAAATTTGGTGATTAAATTGATTTTTTAATCATAAAATAACGAAAATAAAAATATCATCTTTTCTTCTCATCTTCACCACCAAAAATTAGCAGCAAATAGGGGTTTGAAAGCTCCAAAATTTTAGCCAACTCTTCTCCGTACAAGTAAGTGTTTTAATGATCATTTCTTGATAATATTTGTACTTTTGGAACCCCTAAAGCTTAAACTAGCTAAAGAGGGGACTATCTTGCAAAATGGTTGAAAGTTTAGAGTTTTGCCATGTGAGCTTTTAAGTTGTTTGCTGCATTTTTTATGGAAGAAAATGAGTCATAGTTGTCAAATAAACAACTTTTGTGAAAGGTGTTACCATGAAAACACCTAAAAGGACCTTTTTGTAAAGGTTGTAAAAAGTAATAAATGTGTGAAATAGTAATTTTACCAAAATTATGATTATTGAAATGTATTTATTAATGTGGCGATTAAATGAGCTAAATTGTTATTATAGATCAAGAAGAGCGAAGAATTAACCTCGACCGAGGAAAGGGCAAAGTATCGGACTAGATCGGCAATCTAGCCTATTTTGAAATTGAGGTAAGTTTGCGTGTAATAAATTCAATGCCATGTTAGTATGATTTTAAATGTTTGATATTTGTGAAGATGTATGATATGTCTATGAATTTGAATAATGGTGTTGTATGAGAAAATGATGAGAATTGTGATGTTGAAGTCCCGGTTGGACTTAAATAAATGAGAGAACAATATCATCAAAACTTGAGATGGGTAAGGTCCCGTATAGGACCATGTCTGGGACATGGCCTCGACACCAATTTGAAATCCTGTATAAGACCATATCTAGGATATGGCATCGGCATTGAATATGAGAATCATATAAGACCATATCTAGGATATGGCATCGACAATCGATATGGGATCCCATGTAAGACCATATCTGGGATATGGCATCGGCATCTAGAAGTGACCCCACGTAAGACCACATCTGGGATGTGGCATTGGCATCGTAATTATGTGAATGAGGATGATCATGTATCCTTGAATATCCCAAGTGACTGAATGGGGTAAATAGTTAAGCTTATGATAGAGATGAGATTAATGCTAAGACTATGTGATGAAGTGATATAGGTATATGTGAGTAATTCACGAGAATGGTTTACGATATGTGGCATGATGTGTAATTGGTAAGAGTAAGTATGAGTAAGTTATGGAAATGAGCTTAAGACTTGTGTTTTTATTCAATGCAATGAATCGATAACATTACAAGCTTTATGTTGCAATTTATTTCATGCAAACTTACTAAGTTTTATGCTTACCCCTCTCATTTCCCTTTTCCTTGTAGCATTGCCAAGTTAGCTCTAGAATTCGTGGAACGTCAGAGTTTGGAAATCACACTATCGACTACTCATTGGTATAGCAAAGTTAGATTCATTTTGAGTATGGCATGTATAGGACTTGGTCATTTTGTTATGTCATATTTGTTAGCCAAAATGTTTGCTATTTATGTTATCAAATTCATTTTGTAAGTGTTTCTCAAAATTAGGCCAATACTTGACAAGTTTATTTATTCAATGATGATGAAATTCATGAAGTGTTGTATGAATGTCTTGATTTTGAGTCCCTAGAAGTGCTTCATGGTTATGATATATGTTGATTTGAAATGATATAAGTATGGTTGTTATATAGGGTGGCATTTGGCTTGGTAGATAGCCTTCCATATGTCCACACGGGTAGACACACGGGAGTGTGTCTAGGCCGTGTGTTACACACGGTCAGCCCCATGGGCGTGTTGATTGGTCGTGTCTCCCCTTGCATGCTAAGTTCACAAGTCTGTATGCTTAGTAGTAAACACATGGGCAGAGACATGACTGTGTGTCTCAGCCGTGTGGAAGGCAAGGCCAGGAACATGGGCGTGTACTCCGTAACACCCCTACCCGTAACCGTCGTTGGACTAGGGTTAAGAGGCATTATTGATCAATTCCAAACATTCCAAAACATTTCACTTTCAAACATGAAAATTCACATTCAATGAGTCCCTTAATGGGGTCTACGACACCTTAATCGCATGTTAGAAAGGGGTTGGGACTAAATCGAACACATACGAAAATTCACAAAATTTAAACAATTTTCAAAGTTACAGAGGTCACACGCGTGTGGGTAGGCTGTGTGCCCCACAAGGCCTCGGACACGCCCGTGCGTCCAAGCTGTGGCCAAACAGGGCATACATACTGACTTGTTCACACGGCCTGAGACACGCCCATGTGCCTCACCCGTGGTCGCTACTGACTTACACCACACGGCCAGTCACACACCCTTGTGTCTTGCTCGTGGTCGAGTCTAACTTGCATCAAATTGCAAATTCGAAAGACACGGTCGAGCCACACGCCCGTGTACTCAAATTTGCCTCCCACACATTGAATCACCTACAAGCCTCAAATTAATACCAATTCATACCTAAAAATGCAATCAAACATACCAATACAAACTCCAATTAATCATCTCCTATGACATCTATTCTTATTTTCAATTCCTACTCAAATAATTCCATTCTAAAACACCATATTCATAACTCAAATTCCATAATTAAACATTATTTAATCATACCACAATTCACACTTAAAATGCCATTCTCTTCAACCAATTTAAGCATGAAATATACCATATTTATCACTCACATATTTCCACACATACATACTAACATTATTCAACCTTTAAGCCATATCTCATGGCAAAGATTACATATTACAAAACATGCCACATTAACTAGCCTATACATGCCATATACCACATTTATACACATCTTTTCAAAAGTACCGAAATAGATAGCCAATAGTGTGATAGAGATGCTGACGATCCCCAAACCAGAGCTAGCTTTACTGACACTGTAAAACAGAGAAACAAATCACACAGTAAGCTTTCAAAGCTTAGTAAGTTCGTAATATAATACATACTACTCAATAGTGCAACATCAATATACAATTAAACCATCACATAGATAGATACACAATTAAGCATATTATCATTCTCAACCATATGCTCAAATATCCATTCATCCAATCTTTAAACTATTATCAACCACATAGGTTCAAACATACCTTTTCCAACACTTAGTTACCATACGTACTAGCTATTCAATGCTTGATACCATGTCTCATTCAATGCTCGATATCTTTTTAACTCAATCGCACACTTAGTGCCCAAAACATAGCCGAAGCTTAGTTAACATCGCACACTTAGTGCCTTGATACAAAACCGAACTTAATTCGGTATCGCACACACAGTGCAAATCAAGAAAGCCACTTCCAATACTTCGCACACACATAGTACCATTCAACTCTGTCTTGATTCAATTACGCACACTTAGTACCTCGTTTCTCAATTTCATATATTACATTTCTAATTCAATATCTATCATTCAATTCGCATCGCATAGAAAATAAATTAACAACTTGTACTATATCCGAACTTACCTCGGACGTCGAAATACCGAAACTAGCCGACCAATCCAGTACTTTGTCTTTGCCTCGATCTCAATCTGAATCTCTCCTTTCTTGGTCTATACATATTCAAATTTAACTCATTTAATTGTCAATTCATTCAATTTAGTCCAAACACACATATTAGGGCATTTTACAACATAGCCCTCACATTTTCACATTTCGACACTTTAGGCCCTATTTCACAAAATCACAAAATACACATAATTTCGTTACACCATGCTTAGTTCGAATTATCCTTATGCCCATACAAGTCCACACATTTCATTTATTTCACATTTTAGTCCTCCAATTTCTCATTTCACAACTTAGCCCAAATTACTCAATTTCACCAAAAATCCTAATACAAACTATGTTAACCCAACACTAAGCTTTCATATTCCACCAACTAACAACACAAAGCTCACATATTCATCAATGGAATATCTCAAAATCATCATCAATTTCTAAAGTTTAAGCATGGGTTTTATAGTACACTAAGCAACAATCACAAAAACATAGAAATTATTAAAAACCGATCAAAAATCATACCTTAATTGAGCTAAGTAGTAGCCGAATATAAGAAAGCTTCCAAGCCCTATTTATTTTGCAATTTTTGGTTGAAAGAAACAAAGATGAACATGTTTTCATCTTTTTGTTTTATTTTAATACACATTAATTGGCTTTTTACCATTTTGCCCTTTAAGAAAAACATTAAAATTCCACTAATATAAGCCCATTTTTGCCCATCCCATTAATCAATGTTTAATAACAACATAAGGACTCTCACTTTAATAAGCCATGCCAATTTAGCACTTTAACAATCAGCACACAACTTTTACATTTTATGCGATTAAGTCCTTTTTCATAATTCGACACACAATCGATAAAATCTCCACACCAAATTTTCACACATGCTCAATCACATATTATAAACATCAAAAATAATATTAAAATATTTTTCTAACATCAAATTTGTGGTCTCAAAACTACTGTTATGACTGTAACACCCCTAATCCGAGTCCGACGCCAGATTAGGCTTAAAGGCGTTACCAGACAGATCGAAAACTTTTATAGATATTTCATACAATCATTCACCAAACACAATCAAAGTGTCCCTTATATTGGTCAATGAGACCTAAATCATGCTTTGAAGTAGGGTCAGGACCAAACCGAACACATACGGAAATTCTTAGAAATTTAAAACTTTTCTAAGTTATGAAGGCCACAGACCCGTGTGGGCAGGCCGTATGTCTTCCACAGACACCAGACACACCCATGTGTTTTGGCTGTGCCAAATCAGGGCATGTATACTGACTTTTCCACACTGCCACTAGGCACGCCCGTATACCATGGTCGTGTGCTCATAGGCTATATATTGACTTAATCACATGGCTACCTGGCACGTCCGTGTGCCAAGGCTGTGCACCATAACCGTGTAGACAAAACAGGCCATTTTCAAGGCCATAATGCCACCCACAAAATGGTCTTACCTACAAGCAATACACCAATTCATACTAAATTGACAAACAAGTACATGACAAATACTCAACAAAGCTTTGCATCCAATCTCATTTGCAAACATACTAAATTGCAACAACTAAAACACATGTGCATTCAAGCATGATTCTTCTACATATACCTTTCAAATAATCATTTCTTTTCTCAACCATACATATTCATAAAGCATTCATAATCTTACCAAAACTTTGACCATTTCATTAGCTATCTAGCCATATCAAAACATGCATCATTTCCATATATATACTCAAGCATATTACTAATACTTATCTAGCCACATCTCATGGCTATTATATACATTTTAAACATAACCAAAATGACTAGCCTATACATGCCATATCTAGTTATATACATATCCCAAAAGTACCAAAATGAGTTGAATAGTGTGATGATGATCCTCGACCGTTGATCGTCATAATCAGAGCTTTAAAATTTATAATGAGAATGATCAAACTTGGAAACTAACTCTGACAACGATTTTAAGGCAAGCGCACCTATCGAATAGTAGTATAGTTTAGGCAAGACCGGAATATCGAATCCCAAAGGAACCAAAAGTACTAATACTAACTCTCTTTCTATTATTTAGCCTAAGAATTAAGTGAATGTTTAACTATCAACTAAACTAAAGACGCAAAGACAAAAGGAGAATAAATTGGGGAAAATATTGTTGGGAAAA
Source organism: Gossypium australe (assembly GCA_005393395.2). NCBI lineage: Eukaryota > Viridiplantae > Streptophyta > Magnoliopsida > Malvales > Malvaceae > Gossypium > Gossypium australe. The sequence continues at coordinate 62,907,808 of CM016618.1, read as the reverse complement.
CTTAGTTGATTAAGACGATACCCTTAGGAAGAATCCACCTAGACTTCACTTGTTATCTAACACTGAACCAAACGTTGTATTCTTGACTTGATCCGTAAGATTCCCTAAGTTATATTAAACCCTCTCTCGAAGCGAATAACATCTAAGCCTAGGTTGATTAATTGAAATCTCTTTCTAATTAAAACCCCTAGAACCGCATTAACTCGATCTATGGACTCCCATATTAGGTTTCACCCTAATCCGGCAAAATCTTGTCACCCTATCTCTAGGCGTACGATCAACTCCGCTTAATTATGCTAGATCTACTCTTAAGCAGGGACTTTTGCTCCACCACCTAAGCACATCATACTTGAATCAATATCCCAGAAATATCAACACAAGAATTAAGCACACATAATTAAGAACAAGTCAAATATTTATCATATAGTTCAGAAAACAATAACAAGATCCATCTTAGGTTTCATCCCCTTCAGGTATCTGAAGGGTTTAGTTCATAATAATAAAAGAAAACATCTTAAGAGAAAAGATAAAACAAAACATAAGAAATCCCTAAAACTCCCTGAAGGAATTGAATGAGAGATCCGCCGTCTTGAGTAGAATTTTGGCTTCTTGAGATGGATCAACTGCCTATCCTCGAGTGATTCCCACAAATATGACCTTTTCAGCTCGGCTCTTTGGCCTAGCTAATCGCCTGTTCCGGCTTCTGCCGTACTCTCCTTCAAGTTGCCCCATTGGGTGTTTATATAGACTTTGAGATGCCTTACTTGGTCCCTAAGTATCCTAATTCAAGTAGAATTCCTACTAAGGTGTTTGAATAGGCTTTGGAATGTGTTTCTTTGCCTCCAAGTATCCAAATCCGAGTAAAACTTCTCTTGGCCGTGGCAGGGACACGCCCATAACACACGCCCGTGTAAGTCGTGGCCAGGCCGTGTTTGACCCTATTGAATGAGGCACGGCCGTGTGAATCATGATTAGGCCGTGTTCTAGTAGATCAATGAGGCACGACCGTGTCGACTTCGGCCCAGGCCGTGTGGATTTTGTGATATGGCCCATTTACTCCGTTTTGGGCCCGTTTTCCGTTCTTTTCATCTTCGGGTGCTTCTTGGGTATAAAACATGAAAACAAAGGATTAAGAGCACCCTTTTACATAAATCAAGGCTTAATTCATCCAAAAGCATACTAAATGTGGGCTTAAAATATGTTACTTTTACGGTTTATCAACTGTCTCCGAGCCTTCAGTAGCTTTGACGATCTATAAAATAGAACAAGCACACACAGAGTAAGCTTTCAAAAGCTTAGTAAGCCATATACAAATAAACTTAGCAAATAATACACATATTCAATTTGATAAGATATCATTTATAGTTCTCATAGCAACTACATCTCATAATCATTGATTCATATTCTTAGCCATATGATACCAAATACTTCAACTCTAATATCACACATACACACACACACACACACACACACACATATATATATATATATATATATATATACACACACATAGCTCATTTGAGCATATAATCACATAATGTCTCATCTTTCCATTTAACATATTCATCTTAGTAAGCTCACATAGATACTTACCTTTCATACACACCTTGTGTACTTAACAAACATACCTGAAACGGATATACATTCACGTAATCGTTCATAGCTCGGAATTGCCCGTTGAACCGTTTGGAATCTAATAGGATATACAGAATACTCAGAATAGTTTTACAATGCCAACATCCCAGACGTGGTCTTACATGTAATCAGATGTCGATGCCACTCCCGACACGGTCTTACACGAATTAATACGATGTCAATGTCCTAGACATGGTCTTACACAAAAGTATCATATCAACCCCAACGTCCCAGACGTGGTCTTACATGATAAAAACAGAACAGACACCTATGTCATGACATAGCTAACCCTATCTATTCCTAGGTTCATACGGGACTTCTCGGACATTGTCACTATGTTGATCTTACCTCAAAATTCATGTACACAACATCTCGTAAACATTCATCGTTATCAATAGTCATATGAACATACATAATTCAATACAAATACGTTTATTTGTATAATGACTTACCTTGGATTCGAATATTCGTTATATTTAGGCTATTTGCAACTTAGCCCTCACATTTGCATATTTTATCAATTTAGTCTATTTTTCTCAAAACATCAAATATACAAAATCACCATTTGACCATGCTTAGCCGAATGCCTATATATCTCATACAAATCCAAACATTTCATCAAATTCACAATTTAGTCCTTCAAAATACTATTTTCATAATTTAGCCCTCTTGTTTTTAGCTGCTAAGGGTCTCGTGGTTGCTTTGGTATCAAAATCGAATCAGGTGTGTAACAAGAAACCCGAAAAATAGCGAACGGAAAAAGCCAAAATTGGCGTCTGTCGACACCACACAGCTATGTGTTAGGCCGTGTGTGACACACGGTCTAGGCCATTTTGGGCCATGTGGACCACACAGGCGTGTGGGCCTAAGATTTTTAAAATTTTCCCTAGTGTCGTACATGCCATCCTGATCGACTGTGAGCCTCCCATGGGGTCAGTATGTGATTATATATGCTATAAAACACAAAATATGTTAATCTATTAGTATAAACTTGACGAAATCACATGTATAACATGTATGATGCTCATATAGAGTGATACGATATGTATGATCTGTTATGTATAAAGAATTTTCTATGTTTGTTATACGATCATGTATGAGATGTAAATTCTGGTATCTGTTAACTCTGTTTGTATCTGATTATGAGGTGGGACATATATTATTTGGAGGAAGTGTTCTGTGTAAGGTGATATCTCGCCATTATACTAGCAGCACTGCTGCAATTATTCTGAAAAGTGTCATAAAGACACTAAGTGGTGTGTAGGACACTAAGTGGTGTGTCAGAGCAGATGTGTAAAGGATGGGGGTAGGATTATATATATTTGCATCTGTATTATTCTGACATGATTCTGATTCTGTATAAGATGTATGTCTGTATCTATTCTACCATGTGATTAAATCTGAAACTTTGTTTTCTTACGAGCTACACATTGAGTTATAAAACTCACTCTCTGTTTGTCTGATAATTTTAGGTAACCCTCAAACTTAGGCGGGTCGGTGCGACGGGAGCTCGGTTATGTCCACGTTTCCTTAAACCCTAATTACTTAAATTTGACTTATTTAAAACTCTAATTTGAGAGTTTTGTAATTTTTGGACTCTCTAGACATTTGGTATTGTTTTTGTTTTGGATTTTTATTTTGGATTTTTGACATGATAACGACTTTACAAAAACAACTATTTTTCTGCGATCAACTATTTTTGAGAAAACGAACTCGGTTTTCAAAAATGTAACGTTCTAAGAATTTCCACTGTAAATATTATATTTATTCAGAAAATGTAAACAAACAACGATTTTAATGAAATAAGTATGACAAATACATTTTAAATAAGTGGGCTTTTTAAGTAACAAAGATACACGATGTTTTTCAAAAAGCAAATGTCGGATTTGAAACTATTTAAATAAGTGGGCTTTTTAAGTAACAAAGATACACAATGTTTTTCAAAAAGCAAATGTCGGATTTGAAACTATTTTACTTAAAATTTCTAGATTCGACCATAACGTTTAGGCCGAGTTTGGGGTGTTACAAATTTCTTCAAGCATTCATCAACAGAAAGTTTTAGAAACTTTAACAGTTTTACAAATTGGTACATGGGCTAGTTAAATCAAGCTCTCATGACCTTAAAAAAATAAAAATTACAAGAAAAGGACTTGAAAACTCACCAATAAATTACAAGAAAAGGACTTGATCCAGAGTTGGAAGGAACCCAAAACCAAAACAACTTTTAATGTGGAAAAAAAATTCAGACTAAAATAAATTAATTAAATGTCTAAGGCTGTCAATTTTTCACCATAAATGCTTCATCTCTTAGGGTATCAAAACTTTTTTCAGTTTTTATTATATTATATTTTATAATTTTTTTTAAAAGGGGTTTAATTTATTGTTTTGCCTAAGGCCCAAAAATATTAATAAAAGGCCTAGTAAGTAGATAAAGTAAGAAAGCATAGGAATTTTGACATTTCCATTGACGAGGGTATCTTTAAATTCCACTCCAGCCTTGATGATATTGTAAGAGTATGCCCAAAGATCAATCATGAGATGGTTGTAATAACATACTTTATTTACCATATTTATTAATATAAAGCGTTGTCATTATTATTTCAGTTTTTCTATCTGTGTATACAAATAAACTGTTTTATAATAATGTCCTGAGAATAATATGATTATTCTTAAAAGATCCTTAGTCGAGTATTATTGTTGACTAGGACAACAATAATGCATTAAGACTAACATGTAGTTGATTGATGATAAAGAGTTGTCATTGATATGGAGTGTCAAAATCAATGCATGAATATGTGTGTTAGAGAACAACATATTGGATTGACCCGCTATGAGTATGTTTCTTGGATTATTATGTAATTGTCACAACATTACTCATAGTGATTAATATGTATATGATCCTCAGACTTGAGATCATTATTATCCTAGCATCGTGACTTGTATATTTTGATACAGTCAAAGGTACACCGTAACAAGTTGTTCTATAAAGGCTGATGTTGGATATACCACAATCTATGTAGAGGGATATGGTTGATCAATAAAGGATAAGTCCCTCCTACATAATAGGAGTAATATCTTTTTTAGGCCACTTGATTGAGTGAGACTAGAAATGCATGGCCATGCTCAAATAAGTTGATATGAGATGTCATACTAATTTGTATATCATAGTCTACTCAAGATATCAAGAAACATGGGATGGACTATGCAAGTGTGACTATCCTATGACTTGTATCCGTTCCAGAGATAAAGGACTTAAGGATTAATGCATGAAAGGTTAATCACGAAAGGTTATGTCGAATCATGACTTATTGTAACTTAGGTAACAATGATGCATTGCTAGATGCCACTCATTGTCTGTGACAATAGAATCGTTCTAGTATTACTGCTAACGTTGCAAGCACCTACAAGGTCATACCCTATGGTTGAAATGAACGGAATAAAATATAGTTGGTATTGTGTTTGGTTGTCACATGAATTAAATTAATTAAAGAGTTAATTTAATTGGGCAATCAAATATTGAACATATTATATGTACAAGGATGTTGTACACATAATGATAACATAATTTTATTAATATATGAATTTGATTCATATATAAATTTAAATAAATATAGTTTACCGAAATCCTTATTATAATTAATGTAATTATAATTTCCAGATATAATTAATGTAATTATAATTTTCGGTTAAAAACTTTATGGTATTTATTTAATCTTGTAATACATTCAAGAGATACCAATTATAAAAGGCCCAATTAAGAGGATACCTATTATAAAAGGCCCAATGAGAAAGGCACCCATTATAAAAGGTATTAAAAGGAGACAAAGCTTAGAAGGAAAACCCTAATGCGACGGTGGTATTTATAATTTCCAGTAAGTGTTAACTGGCTAGTGGAACAAGGGTTGTTCCGATATGAAACCTCAAGGATTAAAATCCTAAAAACACGATTCTGTTGATAAAAACTTATCAAATCGTGAGGTTTCATTTGACTTGGGTATGCGATCCTCAGACCCCCGCAAAAAAATTTGTTAATAAAAGAAATTTATAAACTTGATGGGCCACAAAAGGTTGAAAGGATATTTTATAATTCACCTTAGCAAAAAGCATTGAATTATGTATGCTAATTTTGACATGCACGGTGTTTGAAATGCAAAGTTATAGCCCAATGACCCATTCGATAAAAGGTTGTATTTTTTTTAATACGGCCTGCGTGTCGTGCCTTACTATTATTCTCTTGTATTTCTCTTCTCATCTTATTCCCTCGTATGTAAAACGAGTTTCTACACATTGTAATTTGGAAGAGTTGCTGTGGGCCAAACAAGAAGGAAGGTGGGACAACGATTGTGAATGATAGCTTGTGAAAGGGCTTACACCTTTAGGTTTCCTTTTGGTTTTCCCATTGGCTTGGGTTGAACCACTTTAGTTTATAGGCTATAACTATTGTATTTATTTATTGCTTTATTTATTCATGCATGAGATGCTATGGATGATAATAAACCTTGTTGATAATAAACCCTATTAATTGACGAGATCGATTAGAAGACTAAATGGACTAAAGTAGACCATAATTGGTGAGATGCAACAACCTTAATAAAATCCCTCTATTAAAATATTAAGTCAACATGGCCTTCCAATTTTGCCCTCGTTAAGGCCTCGATCAATACTATGTAGGTTCTGCCAAAGCGAAGTACTAGTATTTATCTTGGTTAAACGCGAAGAATAAACAAGTGATATTCGCTGGTTAAAAAATTGGTTAATGACTTAACTAGGTTACTCTAATAGGATTAGAAACCTAGAGGCAAGTAAATTGGATAAATCATAAGATGATTAGAATAAGAGTTGTTCACCAAATATTAGGAGTTACATATGATGTAATTAGCAAATGTTGCTTACCTAAATAACCATAATCTTAATAGTAAAGCCAAAGCTGACTTAAGAGGTGGTGAAATATGGATCATTAACCTACTAGAAATACTTTTGAGAAAGTTTTTCCGAAATTAATATACGAGGGTTATTAATTTTGAAATAAAATAGTGGGAATATCATTTAATAAAGTCTTTTTAATGATTGATATAAAATTGGTAAATTTACTCACATGCATTTTTAATTGTTGTAGATATATTATGGCTGCAAACACTAGCACACTCTCATTGCGATCGGTCCTTAAGAAGGACAAATTGAATGGTTTGAATTTTCTTGATTGGTTCCGTAACTTGAGGATTTTCCTTAAACAAGAACGGAAATTATATGTCATTGAACAACCGCTTCCTAATGAACCACCCGCTAATGCCTCGAGGACTGATAGAGATGCTTACAAGAAGTATCTCGATGACATGATAGATGTTTGATGTCTTATGCTTGCCACTATGAATCCTGAACTTCAGAAGCAACATGAGGACATGGTTGCTTATGATATGATCGAGCACCTGAAAAAACTTTATCAGGGGCAAGCACGGCAAGAGAGGTTTGATATCTCTAAGGCCCTATTCCAATGTAAGTTGGCTGAAGGAAACCCAGTAGGACCTCATGTTCTTAAGATGATTGGCTATATTGAAAGCCTATCTAAGCTTGGGTTTCCATTGAGCCAAGAGTTGGCCACTGATGTTATTCTACAATCATTGCCGGATAGCTATAGCCAGTTTGTCCTCAATTTCAATATGAATGAATTGCTCAGTATGTTACGAACTGCTGAAGGCAACTTGAAAAAGGTTGGACCCAAGCCCATACTGATGGTCCGTAATAACAAGGGCAAGGGAAAGGCCAAAGTTCAAACAAAGCCCAATGGCAAAGGTAAGCCTAAATTTGGAAAAGGAAAGGCTGCACTGAAACCTAAAGGTGGGGTGTCTAAGGAAGGAAACTGTTTTCATTGTGGTGTGACTGGACATTGGAAACGGAACTGCCCTGCCTATCTTGAAGAAGTCAAGAAGGCTAAAGCAAGCAGAATGTCTGCTTCAGGTATTTATGTTATTGATATTAATTTATCAACTACTACTTCTTGGGTATTAGATACTGGTTGTGGTTCTCATATTTGTACTTCTGTACAGGGACTACAAAGGAGTAGGACTTTGGCTAGAGGAGATGTGGACCTACGAGTTGGAAATGGAGCAAAAGTTGCTGCATTAGCTGTGGGAACATATACTTTATCTTTGCCTAGTGGACTTGATTTATGTTTAGAGGATTGTTATTTTGTGCCCAGTTTGACTAAAAACATTATTTCAATTTCTTGTTTAGACAAAATTGGTTTTGAGATAATTATTAAGAATAATTGTTCATTTTATCTCAATAATGTTTTCTATGGTTCGGCACAATTAATTAATGGCCTCTATATTTTAGATCAAACGAATCCCATTTACAACATAAATACTAAAAGATCTAAAATAAATGACTCAAATCAAACTTATCTTTGGCATTGTCGTTTGGGTCACATAAGTGAGAAACGCATATCCAAACTCCATAGAGATGGTCTCTTGAATTCATTTGTTTTTGAACAATTTGAAGTATGTGAATCTTGCTTATTGGGAAAAATGACTAAATCTCCTTTTTCTGGAAAAGGTGAACGAGCTAGTGATTTATTGGGCCTAATACATTCTGATGTATGTGGACCAATAAATACACAGGCCAGAGGTGGATTTCACTACTTCATTACTTTCACTGATGATTTCAGTAGATATGGGTATGTTTATCTCATGCGACATAAGTCTGAGTCCCTTGAAAAGTTCAAGGAATTCAAAAATGAAGTACAAAATCAACTAGGCAAAACTATCAAGTCACTTCGATCTGATCGAGGTGGAGAGTATTTGAGCCTAGAGTTTGATGATCTTTTGAAAGAATGTGGGATTGTCTCACAACTTACTCCTCATGGTACTCCTCAATGGAATGGAGTATCTGAGAGAAGAAATCGAACTTTGTTAGACATGGTTCAATCCATGATGAGTCATGCTGATCTACCGACTTCCTTTTGGGGACATGCACTTGAGACTGCTGCTTTCACACTAAATCGTGTTCCATCTAAATCGGTTCAAAAGACGCCATATGAGATGTGGACTGGGAAACGTCCTAGTATGTCTTTTATGAAAATTTGGGGTTGTGAAGCTTATGTTAAACGTCAGACGTCTACTAAGCTTGAACCCAAATCTGAAAGGTGTATTTTTGTGGGGTATCCAAAAGAAACCAAAGGATATTATTTTTTTAATCCCATTGAGAACAAAATTTTTGTTGCTCGGACTGGTGTCTTCCTAGAGAAAGAATTTACTTCTAGAAAAGGAAGTGGGAGAAAGATTGAACTTGAAGAAATTCAAGAATCACAAGATACCACTGAACCAGAGATTGAACAAAACCAAATTCCACAAGAAATTGAGGAATAAACAACTGCTATAGAAACACAACCACCGCACAGATCTTTAAGAGAACGCCGTGCACCTGAGAGATATGGATTTCTTATTACAACGCATGGTGACGTTCTTCTTATAGATCAAGATGAGCCTAGGACTTATCAAGAAGCAGTGACGAGCCCAGACTCTGAGAAATGGCTTGAGGCCATGAGATCTGAGATGGATTCCATGTATGAAAATCAAGTATGGACTTTGATTGATCCACCTAAAGGGGTTAAACCTATAGGGTGCAAATGGGTTTTCAAAAAGAAAACTGACATGGATGGTAATGTACAAACATACAAAGGGCGATTAGTCGCTAAAGGTTTTCGCCAAATTCATGGTGTTGACTATGATGAAACCTTTTCTCCTGTAGCTATGTTTAAATCCATCAGGATCTTGCTCGCCATACCTGCATTTCATGATTATGAAATCTGGCAGATGGACGTCAAAATAGCTTTCCTTAACGGGAAACTTGAAGAGGATGTGTATATGACACAACCTGAAAGTTTTGTAAATCCAAAGGATGCTAGAAAGATATGTAAGCTGCAAAGATCCATTTATGGATTAAAGCAAGCTTCTCGAAGTTGGAATCTTCGTTTTAACGATGCAATCAAAGAGTTTGGTTTTGTCAAAAATGAAGATGAACCATGTGTTTAAAAGAAAGTTAGTGGGAGCACTATCACATTCTTGGTACTATATGTGGATGACATACTTATCATGGGAAATGACATACCTACCTTGCAGTCTATTAAGACTTGGTTAAGAAGTTGTTTTTCTATGAAGGACTTGGGCGAAGCCACTTATATCTTAGGAGTCAAGATCTATAGAGATAGATCAAGACGACTACTAGGTCTAAGCCAAAGTACATACATAGATAAAGTACTGAAAAGGTTCAGTATGGAAGAATCTAAAAGAGGATTCCTACCTATGAGACATGGTATTTCACTCTCGAAGGAAATGTGTCCTTCAACTCCACAAGAGAGAGAACGCATGAGTAAAATTCCATATGCTTCCGCTATTGGATCTATCATGTATGCCATGTTATGTACTCGTCCAGATGTCTCATATGCCTTAAGTATGACAAGTAGGTACCAAGTAGATCCCGGTGAAGGTCACTGGACCATAGTCAAGAATATCCTTAAGTACTTAAGAAGAACTAAGGATACGTTCCTAATATATGGAGGTGAGGAAGAGTTAAGTGTAAAAGGTTATACTGATGCCAGCTTCCAAACCGACAAGGATGATTTTCGATCGCAATCAGGTTTTGTGTTTTGCCTTAATGGTGGTGCTGTGAGTTGGAAGAGTTCAAAGCAAAGTACAGTAGCCGATTCTACAACAGAGGTCGAGTATATTGCAGCCAGTGAGGCAGCAAAAGAAGCAGCTTGGATCAAGAAGTTCATTACTGGACTAGGGGTTGTGCCTAGCATATCAAATGTTATAGAACTCCGATGTGATAACAATGGAGCCATTGCACAAGCTAAAGAACCCAGATCTCACCAGCGATCCAAACATATACTTAGGCGCTACCATATTATTCGAGAGATTATCAATCGAGGAGATGTAGAGATATGCAGAGTACCTTCAGATGATAACATCGCTGATCCCTTGACCAAGCCTCTGACACAGCAGAATCATGATCGTCACACTAAGTCGCTTGGTATTAGATATACGAGTGATTGGTCTTAGTGCTAGTGGGAGATTGTAAGAGTATGCCCAAAGATCAATCATGAGATGGTTGTAATAACATACTTTATTTACCATATTTATTAATATAAAGCGTTGTCATTATTATTTCAGTTTTTCTATCTGTGTATACAAATAAACTGTTTTATAATAATGTCCTGAGAATAATATGATTATTCTTAAAAGATCCTTAGTCGAGTATTATTGTTGACTAGGACAACAATAATGCATTAAGACTAACATGTAGTTGATTGATGATAAAGAGTTGTCATTGATATGGAGTGTCAAAATCAATGCATGAATATGTGTGTTAGAGAACAACATATTGGATTAACCCGCTATGAGTATGTTTCTTGGATTATTATGTAATTGTCACAACATTACTCATAGTGATTAATATGTATATGATCCTCAGACTTGAGATCATTATTATCCCAGCATCGTGAGTTGTATATTTTGATACAGTCAAACGTACACCGTAACAAGTTGTTCTATAAAGGCTGATGTTGGATATACCACAATCTATGTAGAGGGATATGGTTGATCAATAAAGGATAAGTCCCTCCTACATAATAGGAGTAATATCTTTTTTAGGCCACTTGACTGAGTGAGACTAGAAATGCATGGCCATGCTCAAATAAGTTGATATGAGATGTCATACTAATTTGTATATCATAGTCTACTCAAGATATCAAGAAACATGGGATGGACTATGCAAGTGTGACTATCCCATGACTTGTTCCGTTCCAGAGATAAAGGACTTAAGGATTAATGCATGAAAGGTTAATCACGAAAGGTTATGTCGAATCATGACTTATTGTAACTTAGGTAACAATGATGCATTGCTAGATGCCACTCATTGTCTGTGACAATAGAATCGTTCTAAAATTACTGCTAACGTTGCAAGCACCTACAAGGTCATACCCTATGGTTGAAATGAACGGAATAAAATATAGTTGGTATTGTGTTTGGTTGTCACATGAATTATATTAATTAAAGAGTTAATTTAATTGGGCAATCAAATATTGAAAATATTATATGTACAAGGATGTTGTACACATAATGATAACATAATTTTATTAATATATGAATTTGATTCATATATAAATTTAAATAAATATAGTTTATCGAAATCCTTATTATAATTAATGTAATTATAATTTCCAGATATAATTAATGTAATTATAATTTTCGGTTAAAAACTTTATGGTATTTATTTAATCTTGTAATACATTCAAGAGATACCAATTATAAAAGGCCTAATTAAGAGGATACCTATTATAAAAGGCCCAATGAGAAAGGCACCCATTATAAAAGGTATTAAAAGGAGACAAAGCTTAGAAGGAAAATCCTAATAGATTGCTTGTTAGGTCTAGCAGCCGTCAAGCAAATAAACCTCCAAAATAGTTTTGGAGATTTCTTCCGTTCATAGTCAAACCGGGTGGATCACGTAGAGGCCGACATCGGAAAAGGTTGTGGCTTGATTCGACAGTAGATCAAAACTCTTGTTGCCAAGGCGTCGCTGTCTACTCAGATTGAAGTTTTGGTAATTTCGAAACCTTTATTTCACCCCGATTCGTTCCTCACACATGGATTCCTGATTTGGATCGCCGGATTTAATTTTATTCTGCTGCGCCATGGGGTTCCGGCGTTCCAACAGATATGAGGCAAATGTTGATTGTAAGAGGTTTAGAATTATAAATTCCCTAGCGTGATTGACATTGAGGAGCCTGGCCATGGAGAAAGGATTTTTTTACTTTGCATTTACTTGAGGCTTAACCATGCATCTTTTCTTTTGTGAATGCATTGAGCGAATATCATCTTGCTCTTGGCCAATTGGCGGGGAATGCCTGGTGGACATTTATAACTTCTCTTATCATTTTTTGTAATCGGAGTGAGGAGCCAATGTTGAGTGCATTTCAGAAGATATATCTCTTAGCTTGCAAAAACATTAGAGGGGAAAGACATATTTTAAGGTTCATGCTCAACATGAACCTCTTTTGCAAAATGTAATAACTTACATTTCGATAAAAAAAAAGTTTATCTTTGTAAAATGGAAGTTGGATGCATTTGATTTTCCAACTAAATGGGTATTGCTTGCTAGCGTGGTATGTCAAAGGGTTCAATTCCTAGAAAGTAATGCAAAGTCACAGTATAAAATACATAAACGTGGTTAGAAGAGACCTTCATTTGCTTTACTTATTTCTTTAATTAGACTCATTTTTGCAAACCTATCTTAGACACAACCATATTTAGTTTCTCTAGTTCTCTTAGATTATCTAGAATTTAGAACATGAAAAGTTTCAGTGTTCACCTTTGGAGGAAGGGCATTGAATCCTTAGAATAAATGTTGGGCAGTGGGAGGTATCATCCCAAACGATGGATAGGTGTTCTCCCCCATGGGGTGTTGATGAGAAGAAACCTCTTCATTTGCCTTCCTTTTCCCTTTTAATAAGTCAGTGACCATTGCCATAAACTTGTTCAATTGTTCTTCTAACTTTTCTTGGGACTTTCAATCATGTCAATTGTGGTAACTTGTTATTCAGCCATTACTTTGGTTCTGAAAATGAGTATTATAAGGGTGAGCTATCCTTGAACTTTGTTTTGGAAATTTCTTAAGATTAGGCGTTCAAATATGATGAACGGACGAATGCAAAAGAATATAATGCAATGATATGAGTAAAAGTATACTTCAATGCATCATAAGAATGGATGAATCAAATGTGAAGATGCATTAAATAAGAAAGGACTTTATCTTAAAATGCACCAGGAATACATAAATGCAAAAGAAATTAATGAATTGTTATTGTGGAAAGCATTAAAGACAAGCAAAAAGACATAAATTAATATAAAAGCATAAAAGATACAAAGATGTAAATCAAAATAAAAGGAATACAGGGCGAAAAGATAAAAGAAAACATAAATGTTCCTTCGTGTGTCCTAAAATTAGGTTCCACTTATACAAGGATTGTATGAAATTGTGATTGCACGTGATCCTTATCCCTTTTCAATAAGAGAATGACAAATCAACTTTTTCCTCTTATTTTTAGCATTCTTAGTTGGATTTGAATTTTTTAAGGAGGAAAAAGCTGAAAAAATGGAGGAAAAATCTAATTTGTCATTCTCCTATTAGAAAGGGATAGGGATGACGTGGAATCACATAGTTTCATACAATCCTTTTTCTTTACAAGGTAAGGTATGAGTTTATCCTATGGTAATGCTTTTAAAAATTATTTTCATTAGTGTTTGGAAAATCACCTAATAATTAAATTTGAGTGTAATTATTTGTAATTACATAAGAATGTCATGTTTGAATAGCCATTGTAATTGATGGGTCTCGCCAAATTAGGTGTAATTGGAACATCCTAATTACACTTTGCAATTTTTAGGGGTGGGTGAGAATTGGGGTAATTACACAAATAATTACACCCAAATTCAATTTTAAAAAATATTTTTATACAAATTATAAAATTATATTATAAACATGACACGTATGAGCATTTAAGATGGCTATGGTAAACAATTTCTTATAATATCAATTCTAAAAAATTATATTATAAAAATAATTTGTGTATTTTATAAAATTATACTAAAAAATATATTATTCAAATCTTTTTTTTAAATTTTAGTAAATAAATTATTATAAAAAATAATTTACATGTTATAAAATTTTTATAATATATTTATTTATAAAAATTTAAGGTCAAGTATAGACATAAGTTATTTATGTGCCCTAACTATATATTATAAAAACAATATACTTATTCACAAAAAAAAATTGCTATAGTTTTTTTTTATCTTAACTTATTTATAAAAATAACTTTTAAAAATAATGATAAAAAATTATATTATTTATAAGAAGTGTTATGAAAGTTTCCAGCCATTTATAAAACCTTTTTTTATAAAGGTTAAATATATTAAATATTATTATTTTGATTTAATTTGCGTATTATAAAAAGTGATATAATCTAGTATAAGTCTTTTTTTTCCAAATTAAGTTTATATAAGTTTTTATAATTAAAGTTACAAACTATTAGAATTGTAAAACTAAACATTATACTATTGATGCTAATTATGCAAATAAAAAAGATTTTCTTACACCATATCTTGGGGTATATAAGGGCAAAATTAAATTGTGATTTTTACGATAGTAAAAATATAATTTCACCATTTTAATAGCCTATATTTTTACAATTTTTAAATGACTAAATCAAATTTTTATCATTTTTAGGGGGCAAAGTGAAAATTTACCTTTACTAATCTAAAATTTTAAAAATTTTAAAGGACCTAAATGAAAAATTTTCCATTTTAGGGGGCAGGGCCCCTTCTAGTCCCTCTAGCTATGCCCCTTGGGGTGTGATACCATTAAAGAGAATGGTTTCAAACACAAGCACATAGACAACTCGCTAGCTCTTTATTTGACACATTCAATGCTTTGAAATATGGTTGAAAAGACATTTTATTATTCTAAATAAATATTTCTCATATTAGCATCATCTTGGTATAATATAAACAAAGATGAATCGTATTAGCATGTTACATATTTTATAACTTCAATTATAGGTGGAATTGAGATGATCCATATATTTTGAAGAGTATATGGAAGAATAAAATCTTGATAACCTTAATGATGCAGATTCAAATTCAAATGATGATGAACTCGGTCAAAGACTAATAGATGATGTTAAGAAGCATATGTTAAATATTAAAGATGAATTAACTCAACAAATATGTACTAGAACAATTAAATAAAATTACATATGATGCTTATTTTTTGTTATTTTTATTAGTAATCGTATTATTATCTACTTTTTTAGACTAACATAATAGATATGATGATTTGATTTTAATTTTTGTTACTTATTTAGAAATTGTTTTTATCATACTAATATTTTTTATAGTAATTAATATTTTTTTAAAAAATATGTGTAACTATGCAATTACAATTTGTACTACCAAACAAGAATTACGATGTAATTACACTCTGCCAACCAAACACATCTAGAGATTTACAATTCTTTGTAATTACTAGGTAGTAATTAGACTTCATTCAATTACTCTGTGTGTCCAAATAAACCCTAAATACTTGGTTTAAAGATTTAACTATAGTGTTTCCAAAAAGAAAAAAAAATTAACATAAAGGGAACCCAAATCGTAATTTAACAATATCATGGAGGACAAAATTCCACTATTCCTTGCCATCACAGGTTTCAAACCAAAGGGTTCAATTTTGGGTGGTCATATTTCCTAAGAATAATGCGGAGGCTATGACCACACAAAATGGTACTCCACTACCATGAAGTGTTTCTCTAGCCATTACGGAGTCTGCAGTCTCACAATAGCACAGAGTAACTTCTTCTCCTAAAAAGGACTGATCCTGGTGGAAGATCATTTTCAATATATGCATTAAACAAGTAAAATGTTTAGTAACACATAAATAATTTAAGTAAATATAAATCAAGCATAACTACAATAACTTAAACAAATAAACACAATATTTACAAAAATTAGAACATAAAACCCTAAGTTTTACGAAGCTAAATTTATGGTTCCACTCTCTAAGTCCCCAGTAGAGGGAACAAAATGTCGTCCAATAAAAATCCGATAAGTTTGTAACGAATTGCTACTCGAACAGTAGAAAAACTTGTAATCAATGGACACCCAAATAACAACAAAACTTATAACCAAATGTATGTATTCATTCTAACTAAAGGTACGTATTTCGGAAAGGAAATAAAATAAATAAATAAATAAATTAGCTATCTAATCCCTAATATTTATGCTAGTTACAATTGTACAGTATTCTCTATCAAAAGGTTTGAATTGGGCTAATTGAGTTCGTTTGTTATGTGGTACAGCAAAAGGAAATGATTCTTCATCAAATAGAACATGTCTAGAGATGATAAATCTTCCATTATTTGTAAGACATTGGTATACTCTATGTCATGATTAGAAAAATAACCAAGAAATGCGCGAAGCAAGGAATGAAAATCCAATTTGTGTTTATTGAAAGGTCTAAGATAAAGGAAGCACTTAAAACCAAAGGCTTTCAAGAAGTCATAATTTGGTTTGCTTGCAAACAACATCCCATGAGGAGTATTATTGTGAAGAACTTTAGTGACTGTCTGTTCATGATGAACACAGTTGAATAGAATGCATAACTGTAGAAGGGTAAAGGATTGACGGTTGTGTAAGCAATGTGAGACCAATCTCAACAACTTGGCAACTAAGCTATTTTGAGAAGGTGTTTGAGGGCATGTCAACCTATGAATAATACCATTATACAGAAACTGACGTTTTAAGGTTCTAAACTTGCCATTGTCAGTCTATATCTCTTTTCTTTTTCCTATCAAATCGTTTTTCAGTCACAAAAAGAAATTGTATGATAACTGTAGGAGCTTCTGATTTTTTAGTGAGAAAGCATATCCATGTATAATTTGTGTATGCATCCATGATCAAAACAATATAATATCTGAATCCATTAGAATGTATAGGTGTTGGACCCCAAAAATCTATTTCAACTAATTATAGAAGTTTACTATAGTGATGGATATTTTAAATGGAAATTTGTGCATTTTTTCCATGACACGCATTGGAAGAACCAGAATCTTTTTATTGCTGAATAGAAGCATTATATGACTTTAGTGAATAAAACTCTACATCATAAGAGGAGTGACCTACCCTATTGAGCTAGAAAATAAATGACTCATGTTTTTGGACAAGACTATATGATAGATAGATAGATAGATAGATATATATAGAGAGAGAGAAACTAGTAGATAATAAGACTGAAGATGACTCTTTAATATCTACAGTCAGAAGAATTGAGGACTCAGCATTAGGTTGAAGTGGGGCTTTGGCTTTAGTAGGTGTAGAGAGTAGAGGTCACCGTGCTCATGTCCTTGAAGTAGGATTTCCCTAGACACCAAATCCTTCTTGAGAAATCATGAGGTTTGGTGTGGTGGTTTCCATCTCATCCCTTAATCATGTGATCGAGGTTTGATTTCCGTTCATGGGAGTAGAGCATATTTTATGATCAATCGTTTACTTTTTTAAAGAACACTTGCAGTGAGGGTTTAATCACTACTATCGGCAATGAATACCCTGATTATAAAAAAAATCCTTCACGAGACAATGTAAAGGGTAAATTTCAAACATAATGTTATATCCTTGAAAAACTTGGAAACTAAAAGTAAACTTTTAGTGATTTTAGGTGCAAAGAGTATATTAAAAATGGTAATAGTTTAGATTTGGATAGAAAAGCAGTTTGTCCAATATAAGAAAAAGCCTAAAAGGTTTAGCGCATTGTTTTCAAATGTATAGATTGCAAAAACTGATCAAGTAAAAAGAGTTCGAGTGTGACCTATCAAATCGCATCTCATCAACAGAGCAGAGTTTGTGAAGTATAAATTTTAAATTATGAATATTGGAGTGACATGTATATAGGTAACATTTTGGATTGAAAGTATTAAATTGATAGTGCATTGGTTAAAGGTAGTGTAGTGATTTAGTGGAAATGTATTGAATATTTGGTGGCACATTAGTTGGAGATTCAACTTAAATAAGTTATATGATTATTCGAATAAAATTTAGGAGTATTTTGAGGTCTAAAAATGGTTGAGAATGATTGGGATATGATTTAGTATATATGTTTATAGGTTTTTATAAGCTTGATTTTGGCTCCCTTACATCTAAGTCTTAATACTTACAAACTTTGAACCTAAAAATCAATAGTAACAGGTTCAAGTCTTGAGACTTGCTTCCTTTCTCCAAGAAAATGTCGTTTTTAGGTCTCAAAAGGCCTCTGAATGACTCTGAAATGCTCTCCTTTCATAGTGTTGGATCTTGCGCCCTAAGTGTAGTATTTTCATCTTTATATACTTATATTTTTCGAACAAATTAGTTTAATAAAATATCCATTAATTTTAATTAATATCATTTATATATTTTCCTCAATGTTTTTTGCACGCAAAGCAAAATTGAAGAAAATATTTGCTCAGTGATTATCAAATGTTTAACTAATACTATATGGTATTACGTGGCCGAATCATAATGCTGAAATACAACTTGTATTAGTAGATAATACAAACATGTCCTTAGTCTAATTGAAAACAAGCAAACTGTTTGAAAGACTAATATGTTGTCTATCAAGTCCAATTAGGGAGACACCTTATCTTGGGTATTGGAGTAGATGACTTCCAAAAGCTAGAAACATAGATGTGACTGACTAGACTGATAGTACATCAGGCATGATCGAACTAGAATAGATCTTAGATTCATTTATGGATTTATTCACTTATGACATTCATAGTGTGTCATACATTAATCCTGAGTGAATGATGGGTTATGTATGTGTGACTCGTATGCTTTTATGTAAGTAAAAAACTGAGTTCAAATAGATAAGGAATCAAAAGCTGGTGTGTTGGGTATAGGACTTGTAATATCCTGAAATAGGAGTTAATTTTTATTAAATTATTTTGCATAAGTGTGGTCGTTGTGGTGTTAATGGAGATATTTTAGAGGCTAGTTATAAGCTAAGGAAAGGCCCGAGCTATAAGAAAAAATTTGTTTTTAAGTGTTAATTAAGGGGAGCTAGGTGAAGGGAGGCTTTAAGAGAAGATGTGGGGGATGTATGACACAAAGAGTGCCTTGGTAAAGTGGCTGGAATGCGCCACTTAGGGCCTTGGTGAATGACGCCATGTGCAAAGGAGAAGGGCCTTGGTTCGAATCACGTGGGCAGCAAGATGGGTGGTTTTTATTTTTGCACTTTGGCGTTAAGGGAGTGAGGTCTTAAAGGAATAAGTGTGAAGTTTATGACACAAGCAGCCTAGTAGTAAAGTGGTGCGTCGAAGGGAGCTTCAAGGGGGTGGTGGTTCGAGCTGCCAAAACTGCACTTTGGGCAATTGTTTTTGGCGTCAAAAAGGTGAGGGGTGGTGGACGGCACATGGGTTTTTCAGGGATGAGATAAGGTTTGTTTTTTTTTTTTTAATTTTGGCTAGGATATGTGATAAAGAGTTAATTATTTTAAGTTAGTAGATAGAAGATAAGTGTAGTTTTATTTTATTTATTTTTTTTAAATGGGTAAGTAAGGGATAAGTGATGTTTATTATATTTATTTATAGTGAGTAAAGAGATAATATAAAAGATTGATAAGGGATTAATGATGGATAATATTTGTAACACCCCAAACCCGGCCCACAAGCCATGACCGGATCTGGTATGTCACGGAATAAAAGAAGTTTGAAAGGTTTGGATTTACAGTGGAAATTAAAAATTTCCGCTAAGGGTATAAAACGGTGTTCGTTAAAAACTCAAGTAGTTTAATTTGGTAAATCCGATTGAGTTGAAAATCCATTCTTCCTTTTTAAAACCATTTGACCATTTAAGTTTTAGAACATTAGCATGATCAAAAGCTTAGAAAAAAATCTCGTTACCCGATGGTAACATTTCTTTGAAAACGCGTACGAGTGCTTATTTTTGAAAACATTACTTTTAACCGATTTGCATAACCGTCCGTAAATTCATCAGTTATAAAGTAAAGTAAAAACAACTACCTAACCATCCAAAATAATAAGCGGCCATATTACAACCCAATCGAATTGTAGCGAATAATTAAACTTAAAACGGGGCAAAAATAAAATTTCAAGTCCACAGAACCAACATGGCCGCCTCGAGCTCTCCTCGGCTCCGCATCCGTGCTCTACTCACCTGCAAGATGATATGGGAAGGGGTGAGTCACCAAGACTCAGTGTATAAATCCCCAACCCGGGAAATAACACTCATACACAAGATATTAGTATGGCATGCAATTATGCGACCCAATCTAGCCATCCATGCTCCTTTTCTACCCCGTGTGGTACCAAACCACTGGTGGTGCCAAACCACTGGTGACGTATAGTCACAATCAAGTGATGGGGCCAACCCATCGTGTGATACCAAATCACTGGCGTCAATCCCGTATCTCAAGTGTGGGGCCAACCCACGGTGGTACTAAGCCACAGGGACGAGACGCTATGAGGTGCCAAACCTCTGGAGGTACCAAACCTCTGGTGACCGTAGTCACAATGTGTTACCAAAACACTGGTGGTGCCAAACCACTGGTGACCCGAAGTCACAATAAAGTGATGGGGCCAACCCATCGTGTGATACCAAATCACTGGCGTCAATCCCGTATCTCAAATGTGGGGCCAACCCACGGTGGTACTAAGCCACAGGGACGAGACGCTATGAGGTGCCAAACCTCTGGAGGTACCAAACCTCTGGTGACCGTAGTCACAATGTGTTACCAAAACACTGGTGTCCGTCGACACGAATATTACTCCCTCTCATCAATCCCACCATCATCATGCTCATATTACAAGTATCATGATTCCATATATCATGCAAACGGATATAGCATAGCATTTTTCAGCATATGATGGCATATACAACATATATCGTAAATCGAGTAATAAGGAAACTTACCCGAGAACCAAGCTTATGCCCACTAAGCCAAGTTACCATATGAGAGGTTATTAATATCATTAAACAACAGTTTATACTAATAAAGTGTGTAAGAGTTTACACACCTAATTAATCGAAGGTCTACAAGGAATCCCGGATCTACGTGCTATTTAAAAAGTCCCGAACTTGTCCTCGTATAGCCCCTTTATCAACACCCAGCAAAGTGATCAAAACTCGAACTTCTAATTTCTCGACCGATTTGCCTCCTAGCATCACCGTACAAAATTCGGTTATCACTTCAAGAATACCAAGGATGGCTTTTGGCCGAAAATGATTATTCATCTCCAAGCTTACCGAAAAACCCTAAGTTATAGTTTGACTCGTTGAGGCTCTCTGAAGAATCAAAATCCAAGTACTCCTTGTGGTCTGCTATGCATGCAAACATTTTTAATTTAGTATGGCCTATACCCCCCCTATTTCGGCCGATTCCCAAAAGGTCCTTAACTCAAGTTTTCAACATGCATTGAGGGGGCGAGTTTGAAACCGAAATTTGAAAGAGAGCGAGTGTGTTCTTACCAAGCGATTGATAGGCTTGGCTTTGAAGATCTCGTAATTCCGGAGCACCTAGACAGATTCGGTTTCAACAAGTAATTAGTACCTTTGGTAGAAAGTGCCGAAACCGGCTTTTACTCCTTTAAACGTTGACAAGAACGAGAGAAACAAAATAAGGCATTCGGCTTTGACCATATACCCACCTTATGAACCGATTGGAGAAGGACCAACTTTTAGACCTGCCCTTGTTGCTAATCGACTAAGGCTACAGTAAAAGAAGAAATGAAACTTTTACAAGGTCAAAGAACTTAGAAGTTTCGGCCAAAGCCTAAAGCTCAAGTCCACCAAAAGTTGGTCATCCCTTACCTCGACATTGCTTCACTTCATGGACACCCCTTCTAGCCGAAATTTCCTTTCTAGGAAACACCATACTCGATCATCAAAAAAAAATGGAGAAGAAAAGATGGTATAGAGAAGCTCCTTCGGCCAAGCATTCAAAGTTGGAAGGAAGGGAAAACAAAAGAGCTATTGCCGAAATGCTCTCCTTTGCTAAGCTTCAAAACCGGCCAACCCCAAGACATCCTCCTTCCACCTTCAATTTCCTATGAACATTGGTTGGGTACATTCCCAACATTTCCCCCATGCTTAGATTAAACTATTGGCTAGGTAAAAATAAGGATAATCTCCCATACTAACATAAAATATTACACCATATTCCATATATAAAATAATAATAATTAGTAGTAAATATATATAATAATAAAAAATAGTTAACTAATACCAACACTACCTTCCCCCCCCCCAAGGCCGTGCAACACTAGGGGACATGGGCAGCATGCTTAGCATGCGTGCGCCCCATGCAGGTGGCCAGCATGCGGGTAAAAAAAAATGTCCCCAGGTGCTGCTCCTTGGTCTCGAAACTGAGACCTGGAGGAAAGCCTCCTCTGCACCGTTCCTTAGCCACTCGGCTGTGGCTCCTTTCATGCCATAATCTGGCATGAAAATTCTTTTAGGCTTTCCCTCCCCTGGCTCCCTTACGCAATTAATGCCAGAAGCCAAAAAAAAACAAAACGCCTCACTGCAGCCCAGGGGTTTCGAACCCAAGACGTGAGGGAGATACCCCCACACCCCAACCGCTCGACTAACGCGACTTTCATGACATAAGCCGGTAAAACTTCTTTTAAACCTAAGCTTCACGAGTCTCCAAAGCTTTAAATGCCAAAAGAAATTAAAAGCATCCATGCGCCTAACAGGACTCGAACGTGAGTCCTCGAGCTGCCACGAACCCCACGCCCCTGGCCACTATGCCAAGGTGTGAATTGTGAGATGAAAACATCAAAACTTTCCTTTAAAACCTTCCCCAAAGGCTCGTTTCGCTTAGGCACAAAAAGCGAAAATTTAAATGCCCCGAGTATAACTCCCGTGGCTCGAACGCGAGGCCAGGAGGAATAATTCCCAGCCTCTAGCCATTCTTCTAATGTGTGGTTCATGCCCCAACTCGGCAGCATTTTCTCTTAAACACCCCCTTACTTCAATGCTAAAATAAAAACAAGCTCCCTTGTGTCCAAGGCGATTCGAACTCAGGCCTAGCGCCCCCAGCCCCTAGTCGGCGCCCCAAGCCACCAGGCCAGGCTGATTTTTATGCCACAACTTCGCCGAATTTATTTTTAAACATTCTTCCACCTAGCTCTTTCCACCTAGGCACTAAAAAGAAATTTTAGCCTTAGGCCGGAAATTAATCCAGGTTTATGACTAAGCCCCAAAACGCATCAAACGAGTATTTAACAGGCAACCACGTGGAAATCAGTAAATTTGTCAAAGACTCCTAAATAGGGATGTTACAGTTCTACCCCCCTTAAAATAATTTCGTCCTCGAAATTACCTGGTTCAGAAGAGTTGGGGGTATTGCTGTCGCATCACATCCTCGGGTTCCCACGTAGCTTCCTCCATGCCATGATTCCGCCATAGAACCTTCACTAGCGGAACTGACTTCCTACGCAAAACTTTCACATCCCGATCTAGGATCTGCACAGGTTCTTCTTCCATCGTCAAATCTGAACTCACCTCCACTTCCTCAACTGCCAAGACGTGTGATGGATCAGAACGATAGCGTCTAAGCATGGAGACATGGAACACGTCGTGAATCTGACCCAGTTCTGCAGGTAACTCGAGCTGATAAGCGACTGGTCCCACTCGTCTCAGCACCTTAAACGGTCCAATGAACCTTGGGCTTAATTTGCCCTTCTTCCCAAATCTTAGCACCTTCTTCCATGGCGAGACCTTCAGAAAAACTTCGTCTCCTACGGCAAACTCTATGTCCCTCCGTTTGAGATCAGCGTAAGACTTTTGCCTATCCGAGGCTTCTTTCAATCGAGCTTGGATCTTCTTCACCTTATCTTCAGTTTCTGCAACCAATTCCGGTCCTAACATCCGTCGCTCACCCAACTCCGTCCAACAAGTAGGTGTGCGACACCTCCTACCATACAGTGCTTCATAAGGTGCCATCTTAATGCTTGCCTGATAACTGTTGTTGTATGCGAACTCAGCTAATGGCAAAAATTCCTCCCAACTACCTCCGAAGTCCAAAACGCAGCCTCTTAACATATCTTCCAAAATCTGAATAACTCGTTCCGACTGCCCGTCAGATTGTGGATGGAAAGCTGTACTGAAATCCAGCCGTGTGCCCAAAGCCTGATGTAGTGCTCTCCAAAACCTCGATGTAAATCTGGGGTCTCTGTCTGAGATGATCGACACTGGCACACCATGCAACCTCACTATCTCTGCCACATACAACTTAGCTAACTTCTGAAGCGAATAATCCACCCTTACCGGAATGAAATGAGCCGACTTGGTCAGACGGTCCACAATCACCCAAACTGCGTCTTTCTTGCTGGGCGTGAGGGGTAGCCCACTGACAAAGTCCATAGTGATCCTTTCCCATTTCCACTGAGGAATCTTTACCGGTTGAAGTAACCCAGATGGCAACTGATGTTCAGCCTTTACCCGCTGACATGTGAGACACCTTCCCACGAATTCAGTTACCTCGCGCTTCAACCCTGGCCACCAGAACTGCTTTCGTAAATCTCCACACATCTTGCTACTTCCAGGATGCATAGCGTATGGGCTGCTATGCGCATCCTGAAGAATTCTTTGCCTCAAGCCCACATCATTCGGCATACAAGGCCGTCCTTGAAAACACAGCACCCCATCACCGGTCAAACTATACCCTTCCAAACCGCCATCTTGAACTTGTAGCCTCCGTGCGTTTAAACTGTCCTCCCCTAATTGTTTTTCCTTAATC
This sequence comes from Gossypium australe, assembly GCA_005393395.2. Taxonomy (NCBI): domain Eukaryota; kingdom Viridiplantae; phylum Streptophyta; class Magnoliopsida; order Malvales; family Malvaceae; genus Gossypium; species Gossypium australe. The sequence goes on along the minus strand of CM016618.1, from coordinate 62,882,821 downwards.
TCCTCGATCCAAGTTGGCTTAATTTGCAATTCTGCTAAGAGACTTCCGTCGTCGTATAGACTGAGACGAGCAAACATCGCCCTTAAGTCTGTCACGACCTTTCGGCTTAACGCATCAGCCACCACGTTAGCCTTGCCTGGATGGTACTCAATTGAACAGTCGTAGTCCTTTAACAGTTCGATCCATCGGCGCTGCCTCAGATTCAAGTCCTTTTGAGTCAAGAGGTACCTCAAACTTTTATGATCCGTATAGACTATCGACTTTTCTCCATACAAGTAATGCCTCCATATTTTTAAAGCAAAAACCACTGCTGCTAACTCCAAGTCATGGGTAGGATAGTTAATCTCATGTGGTCTTAACTGACGGGATGCATAGGCCACTACCTTCCCTTCCTGCATCAACACACATCCCAACCCATTATGGGACGCATCACAATAAACCGTGAACAATTTCCCCGCCTCAGGCTGCACCAAAACCGGAGCTTCCGTCAAAATTTTTCTTAGCTTATCAAAGCTTTCTTGCTGCTTCTCTGACCAAACAAAAGGGACTCCTTTCCTTAATAGCTTAGTCAACGGTGCTGCGATTAAGGAGAATCCTTCCACAAATCTTCGATAGTACCCGGCCAGACCTAGAAAACTTCGAATTTCCGCCACTGACCGAGGTGGTTTCCAGTCCAACACCGCTTCAACCTTGCGAGGGTCCACTCTAATCCCTTCAGCTGACACCACGTGACCTAAGAAAGTCACCTCATTAAGCCAAAATTCGCATTTACTGAATTTGGCATACAACTTCTCTTCCCTCAGCACTTGTAGAACTATGCGCAAATGCCTGTCATGCTCCTCCTCCGTTCTTGAGTAAACCAATATGTCGTCTATGAACACCACGACAAATTGATCTAAGTATTGCTGGAACACCCTATTCATCAAGTCCATGAATGCTGCCGGTGCGTTGGTCAACCCAAACGGCATCACTAAGAATTCGTAATGCCCATACCGGGTACGAAATGCCGTCTTGTGCACATCAGCCTCCTTTACCTTAAGTTGGTGATAGCCCGACCTAAGGTCTATCTTCGAGAATACCGATGCACCCTTCAGTTGATCAAACAGGTCATCAATCCGAGGTAACGGATACTTATTTTTGATCGTTAACTTGTTTAGCTGACGGTAGTCGATACACATCCGCATTGACCCGTCTTTCTTCTTAACAAACAGCACAGGTGCTCCCCACGGAGATATACTAGGTCGAATGAACCCTCTATCCAAGAGTTCCTGAATTTGAGCCTTCAATTCCACCAACTCCTTTGGTGCCATTCGGTAGGGTGCTATAGACACAGGTGCCGTCCCAGGCAACAAGTCTATACCGAACTCTACCTCTCGATCTGGAGGTAGACCCGGAAGTTCTTCAGGAAACACATCAGCGAATTCTGCTACAGTTCGGACCTTCCCAACTGCTGACTCCTTAGCCTCCAAGGCATAAATTTGAACCAACAATGCTTCACACCCTTTTCTGATCATTTTCTCGGCCTTCAAGGCAGACACTACATTGGATAGATAGTCTTTTCTGTTACCTATCATGACCACTTCATCACCCTCGGCCGGCCTTAGAATCATGCGCTTAGCAGCGCAATCCAACCTTGCCTGATACTTAACCAACCAGTCCATTCCAAGAATTAAATCAAACTCCCCAAACGGCAGTTCCATCAGATCGGCCACAAACACTACCCCTTGGAGTTCTAGGGGTATATCTCTATATAACTTGTTCACCATCACGGAGTGTCCTAGAGGGCTAATTACAGTCATCTCGCTAGGAGCAGTCTCAACATCCAAGTTCATAGCCTCTACTACACTACTGGCAATGTATGAATGCGTCGAACCCACATCAATTAATGCAACATAAGGGAGACCAAAAATTAGGAACGTACCGGTGATGACGTCCGGTGCGTCACCCTCCTCGCGACGCCTTGCTGCGTAGACTAAGCCGGGCTGCCTAGCTTCGGTGTTGCCTGCTCCTCTGCCCTGAACTCCGCGTCCTCGATTAGGACCATTGCCTCCTCTACCGTTACCACGACCCCTCTGCGGCGGTCCCACATTCTGTGCTGGAGTACGGTTCTGCCCCTCTGGCTGATTCCTTGCCATCTTCCGAGGACAATCCCTTACACGGTGATTCGGCGATCCGCATTCAAAGCAACCCTTTTCACTGGTGTAACAACCTCCCCAATGTGACTTTCCACAGCGATTACACTGAGCCGGTCTCTGGTTAGAAGCCATGGGCCTTCCAGCCTGATTCGGCCCACTCTGTCTGGCCCTCTTTTGTGCATTAAAACCCGACCCAGATGATCCAACACCTCTTTTCTGCTTGCTCCTATCATAGCTCTGTCTCACAGACTCCCGGACCCTTTCGGCTACCTTAGCCTTTTCTACCAGAACAGCAAACTCACGTACCTGTTGTGGAGCAATCAACAGCCTTAAGTCATCCCTAAGTCCGTCTTCAAAGCGGACACAACGATCGTGCTCAGTTGACACAATTCCCTGAGCATAGCGGCTCAGCCTCAGAAATTCTGCCTCATACTCAGATACCGACTTATTTCCTTGTACCAGTCCCAGAAAGATTTTCCTCTGAGTATCAGTGTAACTGGTGCCCACATACTTCTTCTGATAGGTAGCTTTGAAGTATTCCCAAGTAAGGTCGTCTGCTGTAGCGCCGCCTCGTACCGTGAGCCACCACTGGTATGACTCGTCTTTTAGGAGCGACACCGCTCCTTTCAGCTTCTCTTCATCTGATAAGTCGAGATCATCCATGATCCTCTCGGTTGATTCTAACCAATATTCAGCTGTACTGGGTGCGACACCTGACACACCCCGAAATACTTCAGCTCCATTGGATCGGAGCCGCTCAGATACCGATTTCCGAGCTCCTGTTCCTCTGCTGGTCTCAGCCATCATTTCTAGAACACGCAGCATAGCCTGCGATACCGACTCACCCCCCGTCTGATCCTGAGGTCCATCACCAAAAGCTGGAGGTGGTGGTGGAGGTATCTCATTATCTGATCCTTGGCCCGACCTAACTGGTTCTGTCACGGCCATCCGGCCTCTACCGCGTCCCCGACGGCCGCGACCTCTAGAACTCATTTCTTATGGCGCAATCTATTTAAAAAGTTTTATGAGTTAGTCAATGTTCCACTGATTATTAGCAAAGAATCTTATGGGCAAAATTAAGAAGTTGTTCTTTCGATCAAACAAGTGTCAAATCCTCTATCGTAATTTGAAGATACACGTTCACTTGTTCCATCACTCTCTATGTCCAACTCTTAACCCGGGGGTATTTTCGTCCTTTACCCTACAGGGGTATTTTGGTAACAAAACAAGGTAAGTTGTAAATCTTGCCAAATCAAGGGAATGCAAAACTTGGGGTTCTCTTTTTAGAAAAATTTTCTTCCCAAATTGGTAGTGTTGCAAAACTTGAAAATCAGGGTCATTTTTGGAAATTTGCGATCTAGGGGCAATTTTGTAATTTTCCAAAAGCACAACATTTTTGACATTTTGCAAATTAGGGATTTTAGGTATGCTTGTAAAATAGGAAAATTTTGTTTAAAAAGAAAATTTGGGGTCATTTGGTAGAATTTTTAAAACTAGGGGCATTTTTGTAATTTACCCCTAAGGGTATTTTAGAATGCCCATAAATCAAAGGAATTTTGTAGCAAAATTCTCATAAGTTTGAGGGAAGTCTTTAAAGCTAGAGTCTTTATAAAATGCGGCTAATTCCCTTTCGGGTTTTAGTAATGGAGTTTAGCCCATGAACAAGTCCTCACGGCTAGAGTGAACCGAAGCTACGCACCAGGTAGGATTCCCGCGAAGAGGAGGGGAGTCACTAAGACCACTTAACTACCAAGCTCTTCCGGATCCAATCCTAGACATGCGTACAAGGGTTACCACACCTTAACTCGGCGACTTAATCATGGGTTTGTTTAATTAGGCAATTAGAATCTTATGCGATTGTTTGGGGTAACTAGTCCTAAAGTTCATATACCTTTCATACTATCTACGTCCCATTTTCTACCCACTTACAGATAACCATAGATTAAAAATACTTACAAGAGCGGATCGGTGCCGGAGACTCGACGCCATGTTGTTCAACCAAAACCATTTTCAAAGAGGTTTTCATAAGCCTATCTAGCAAAGCATTTTTGGGTCTTAGGCCCTCACAGCCGAGTTTTTGAACCTGGCTCTGATACCAAAACTGTAACACCCCAAACCCGGCCCACAAGCCATGACCGGATCTGGTATGTCACGGAATAAAAGAAGTTTGAAAGGTTTGGATTTACAGTGGAAATTAAAAATTTCCGCTAAGGGTATAAAACGGTGTTCGTTAAAAACTCAAGTAGTTTAATTTGGTAAATCCGATTGAGTTGAAAATCCATTCTTCCTTTTTAAAACCATTTGACCATTTAAGTTTTAGAACATTAGCATGATCAAAAGCTTAGAAAAAAATCTCGTTACCCGATGGTAACATTTCTTTGAAAACGCGTACGAGTGCTTATTTTTGAAAACATTACTTTTAACCGATTTGCATAACCGTCCGTAAATTCATCAGTTATAAAGTAAAGTAAAAACAACTACCTAACCATCCAAAATAATAAGCGGCCATATTACAACCCAATCGAATTGTAGCGAATAATTAAACTTAAAACGGGGCAAAAATAAAATTTCAAGTCCACAGAACCAACATGGCCGCCTCGAGCTCTCCTCGGCTCCGCATCCGTGCTCTACTCACCTGCAAGATGATATGGGAAGGGGTGAGTCACCAAGACTCAGTGTATAAATCCCCAACCCGGGAAATAACACTCATACACAAGATATTAGTATGGCATGCAATTATGCGACCCAATCTAGCCATCCATGCTCCTTTTCTACCCCGTGTGGTACCAAACCACTGGTGGTGCCAAACCACTGGTGACGTATAGTCACAATCAAGTGATGGGGCCAACCCATCGTGTGATACCAAATCACTGGCGTCAATCCCGTATCTCAAGTGTGGGGCCAACCCACGGTGGTACTAAGCCACAGGGACGAGACGCTATGAGGTGCCAAACCTCTGGAGGTACCAAACCTCTGGTGACCGTAGTCACAATGTGTTACCAAAACACTGGTGGTGCCAAACCACTGGTGACCCGAAGTCACAATAAAGTGATGGGGCCAACCCATCGTGTGATACCAAATCACTGGCGTCAATCCCGTATCTCAAATGTGGGGCCAACCCACGGTGGTACTAAGCCACAGGGACGAGACGCTATGAGGTGCCAAACCTCTGGAGGTACCAAACCTCTGGTGACCGTAGTCACAATGTGTTACCAAAACACTGGTGTCCGTCGACACGAATATTACTCCCTCTCATCAATCCCACCATCATCATGCTCATATTACAAGTATCATGATTCCATATATCATGCAAACGGATATAGCATAGCATTTTTCAGCATATGATGGCATATACAACATATATCGTAAATCGAGTAATAAGGAAACTTACCCGAGAACCAAGCTTATGCCCACTAAGCCAAGTTACCATATGAGAGGTTATTAATATCATTAAACAACAGTTTATACTAATAAAGTGTGTAAGAGTTTACACACCTAATTAATCGAAGGTCTACAAGGAATCCCGGATCTACGTGCTATTTAAAAAGTCCCGAACTTGTCCTCGTATAGCCCCTTTATCAACACCCAGCAAAGTGATCAAAACTCGAACTTCTAATTTCTCGACCGATTTGCCTCCTAGCATCACCGTACAAAATTCGGTTATCACTTCAAGAATACCAAGGATGGCTTTTGGCCGAAAATGATTATTCATCTCCAAGCTTACCGAAAAACCCTAAGTTATAGTTTGACTCGTTGAGGCTCTCTGAAGAATCAAAATCCAAGTACTCCTTGTGGTCTGCTATGCATGCAAACATTTTTAATTTAGTATGGCCTATACCCCCCCTATTTCGGCCGATTCCCAAAAGGTCCTTAACTCAAGTTTTCAACATGCATTGAGGGGGCGAGTTTGAAACCGAAATTTGAAAGAGAGCGAGTGTGTTCTTACCAAGCGATTGATAGGCTTGGCTTTGAAGATCTCGTAATTCCGGAGCACCTAGACAGATTCGGTTTCAACAAGTAATTAGTACCTTTGGTAGAAAGTGCCGAAACCGGCTTTTACTCCTTTAAACGTTGACAAGAACGAGAGAAACAAAATAAGGCATTCGGCTTTGACCATATACCCACCTTATGAACCGATTGGAGAAGGACCAACTTTTAGACCTGCCCTTGTTGCTAATCGACTAAGGCTACAGTAAAAGAAGAAATGAAACTTTTACAAGGTCAAAGAACTTAGAAGTTTCGGCCAAAGCCTAAAGCTCAAGTCCACCAAAAGTTGGTCATCCCTTACCTCGACATTGCTTCACTTCATGGACACCCCTTCTAGCCGAAATTTCCTTTCTAGGAAACACCATACTCGATCATCAAAAAAAAATGGAGAAGAAAAGATGGTATAGAGAAGCTCCTTCGGCCAAGCATTCAAAGTTGGAAGGAAGGGAAAACAAAAGAGCTATTGCCGAAATGCTCTCCTTTGCTAAGCTTCAAAACCGGCCAACCCCAAGACATCCTCCTTCCACCTTCAATTTCCTATGAACATTGGTTGGGTACATTCCCAACATTTCCCCCATGCTTAGATTAAACTATTGGCTAGGTAAAAATAAGGATAATTCTCCCATACTAACATAAAATATTACACCATATTCCATATATAAAATAATAATAATTAGTAGTAAATATATATAATAATAATAATAAAAATAGTTAACTAATACCAACACTACCTTCCCCCCCCCCCAAGGCCGTGCAACACTAGGGGACATGGGCAGCATGCTTAGCATGCGTGCGCCCCATGCAGGTGGCCAGCATGCGGGTAAAAAAAAATGTCCCCAGGTGCTGCTCCTTGGTCTCGAAACTGAGACCTGGAGGAAAGCCTCCTCTGCACCGTTCCTTAGCCACTCGGCTGTGGCTCCTTTCATGCCATAATCTGGCATGAAAATTCTTTTAGGCTTTCCCTCCCCTGGCTCCCTTACGCAATTAATGCCAGAAGCCAAAAAAAAACAAAACGCCTCACTGCAGCCCAGGGGTTTCGAACCCAAGACGTGAGGGAGATACCCCCACACCCCAACCGCTCGACTAACGCGACTTTCATGACATAAGCCGGTAAAACTTCTTTTAAACCTAAGCTTCACGAGTCTCCAAAGCTTTAAATGCCAAAAGAAATTAAAAGCATCCATGCGCCTAACAGGACTCGAACGTGAGTCCTCGAGCTGCCACGAACCCCACGCCCCTGGCCACTATGCCAAGGTGTGAATTGTGAGATGAAAACATCAAAACTTTCCTTTAAAACCTTCCCCAAAGGCTCGTTTCGCTTAGGCACAAAAAGCGAAAATTTAAATGCCCCGAGTATAACTCCCGTGGCTCGAACGCGAGGCCAGGAGGAATAATTCCCAGCCTCTAGCCATTCTTCTAATGTGTGGTTCATGCCCCAACTCGGCAGCATTTTCTCTTAAACACCCCCTTACTTCAATGCTAAAATAAAAACAAGCTCCCTTGTGTCCAAGGCGATTCGAACTCAGGCCTAGCGCCCCCAGCCCCTAGTCGGCGCCCCAAGCCACCAGGCCAGGCTGATTTTTATGCCACAACTTCGCCGAATTTATTTTTAAACATTCTTCCACCTAGCTCTTTCCACCTAGGCACTAAAAAGAAATTTTAGCCTTAGGCCGGAAATTAATCCAGGTTTATGACTAAGCCCCAAAACGCATCAAACGAGTATTTAACAGGCAACCACGTGGAAATCAGTAAATTTGTCAAAGACTCCTAAATAGGGATGTTACAATATTTATTATTTTAAAGAAAGTGATAAAGGAGGAAAATGTGGGTTGATAAGGGAAGTGATGGGTTATCTTATTTTTATTATTTGTTAAGGTGATAATGGGACTTTGTAAAGGATGGGATAAGCTTGTTTTGTTTATTTTATTTTTTGGCTGGAAGAGTTAGACATATATATGGCTTTATTTTATTTATTTTAAAATAGGTAGATAAGGGAATAAGAGTTGGACATATATATGGCTTTATTTTATTTATTTTAAAATATTGTGGCATGATACATGGGGCTTGGGATGTGACTATCGAAGGAAAGGGTGTACATTATGTACGTGGTCTAATGTTAGCCTTGTGCTACATTAGCGCTTGATGTTAGCTATGTGCTTCATCAAGGGAGGTGTTGGCTAGGTGTTCATCTTGGCGGTTGATAGCTATGTGCATCACCGTGGACTGATTGAAATGTGGGATCGCTTATGTGATCGGTGGCTTAGCCGCGGCCTTGGGCAGCAAGTCTGCCAAGGTAAGATATGTGGGATCACTAGGTTGATCGGTGGATTAGCCACGGCCTTGGGCAGCAGGTCTGCCGAGGTAGGTGTGACGGATGGACATTAGGTTGGGTTGGGCTTCATAATTGCATATTTATGTGTATGGACTGTGTGGATATGGGCCAAGCCCATATGTGGAACATGTGAAATAACTATGCACTGAGTCTGTTTGACTCACCCAATATTTTATTAAACCTTACAGGTGATGCATGATGCTCGGACCGGGTTGGAGTGGATACGGGGTGGCCCATGCAGAAGATGTTTTAATTGATTTACGGATTTTATATTATCAATATTTTGGGAATTTATTTGATGTAATAAGGGCCACTTAGTTTTATTTGGAAACTTTATTTATGGTTTTGAAGTTTATTCTATTATTGAACTAATAATGGGAAATATTTCTGAATCAATTTATTTTTTAATAACTTATGTAAAAGTTTTAATCCGGGAATTTGTAAAAACTAAATTTTATTGGGCTTTTAAATGCACAATGTTTTTCCAAAGACAATAAATCTATACGTTTTCACCTTTAAGTCAAATTCTTCGCAAACGTTTTCCGCAGTGACATACCAGATCCGGTCAAGGCTCGTGGGCCGGGTTTTGGGGTGTTACACGACTTCTACAGTATGTAGCATCATTTCGTAATATTGGAATTCATAGCCCAACTAAAGGGTAAATGATATCATGTCATCGGCACTACATGATAGATATAAAATAAAAATTGTGATAAATGATTTGATTACTATTTGATAGTAATTAACTTTTCATGAAGAAAAATTTAATGGTTACAATGAAATAAAATAGGAGCACATTAGAAGAAATGGTTTATCCCAGAAAAATTGAGGATATCCTATGAGGGTACCACAATTATGATAAGGTCATTAGACAATCACTTATTAAGTAGCTTTTGTAATTGTATATAATAAGGGAGAGCTTAGTCATAATACTTTAGTGGAATGACTTCATGACTAAATAAGTTTATAATTAATAGACAAAAAGTCAGAACTTATTTGAGCCCTAATTATATATGTTCAAGCGTTTCCTTCACTAGCTTGTTGAAGCCAAAAATGAATTGTATGTAGAACCAAATGAACAGAAACAATGAAGTAAGAAAAATAGATCGTATTCACAATAAATGTGTCTTCTCGCTAGATACATAAATGACTTAAGAATCAATTTAAGATTTTTTTGAATTATTATTTAATTATTTATAATTAAATAATTAAATTTCAAAAATGAAATTAAATTAATTAGTCATTATGAAATAGTTGAATAAGTAAATTAAACATATTTTTCATAGATTATTTTAAGGTAAAAATTGTCATGGTTTTGATGAAATTAGAATTGGGTTAAAAAGTATTTAATTGAGAAATTTATTTAATTAAATTAATTAATTAAATTAATTGAATAAATAATATTTATTTTGAGAAATAAAAAAGTAAACATTCGATTGGATTAAATTATAATGTGTTGGGTCAAAAGTTTAGGAAGCATATATAATTGAACCTAATACATGAGAGACACCCAACATGCCCTCATATAGCATGTGAAGGGCGAAAACCCTAATAGAAAACACTAGGGCATGTTGCACATCCCTATCTCACTTAGAGTGGGATTGTGTTTTCTATTTAAATATTATTATTTATCTAAGGGTTATTCAAGCAAGATTCTTGCACTTCCCTTTATAAATAGAGAGCATCGGTTGACCTAAACACAAACTTTATAGATTATTGAGTTATTGTTTTTTTTTTTTTTTTGCCAGAAAGTAGTGTAAATTTATTTACTTGCAATGAATTCTATGTTCTAGGAATTACAATCATTATCGATTTTTATAGAGAGGACTTACTTTTCCTACTTAAATTAAGTAGATCGTTTTCTTTTTTGTGATTTGGTTTGTGTTGCTCAAGCCCACACTTGGTGCAATTCGTGGTATGAGGATAGTGGAAAAGGTTGTTCAATTGAACGTCAGGCTTGACTAATTTCGTCTTGCATACAACACAAGTACTATTTCGGTTAGGGCTTATTATTATAAATATCACAAGAGAACTAAGTTTTGAAAATTTTTAAACTTCCATTGTAACTATAAATTGTTGTATCTTAACCAATTTTTCCAACTGTAACACCCTTCACCTAATCCGATTGCTGAACCTGAGTTTTAAGATGCTACTACAGTTATCAAAACATTTACATGCAAATCATAAAATTGAATTCAATTTAAATCATCAAGTTGATCTAAATACATGCATAATAGAAGTTATGAATCAAACAGAGACTAAATCAAGCATACAAACATAATTTAATAGATTCGAGCATGATTAAGGATCAATCTAAAAAGTTTTAAAACTTGAAACTAGGTATCAATACAAAAGGAACAACTATCGATATTTTTATCAAAAGTATCATATCTTTATGACATTCTGCCATTTTCAAAACATTGTTCATTTGGTCAAGTATCGATACTTGGATCCCTGGTATCGATACTTTTACCCAGATAGTCAAAATCGCAAGTTTGAAAACATTTTCATGCTCAAAATTAAGACACCATTCACTAAAAAACTCAAATATCAATATATTTGTATAATATTATTTAAATTCATTTCCAACAATCCCAATCCAAGCATACTCAATAAATAACTAACAACCTCATACAATACACCAAATTGTTCCATTACTATACAACATATTCTTACTCACATACACATACACATATCTTTCACATACAAGTCATATTCTAATAATTTTAACTTTAAGTGTACCACATTTGATACTCAAATAAAATTCTCATCATTGATACTATAATTCACCATGCACATATCAATACACATCCTTCCTATAATGACCTATAATGCATTCAATAACCAATGTAAATACATCCCAAAACTTAACCAATTCATGACATAAACTCATTTCTAAGCATACAATCAATATGCCCTCATAGGCACCATCACAAATATTAGTCACAAGCAATTATAATGCATACTTAATCCAAGATTCAATTCATAATATAAATAGACTATATGCATGTCACATTCCAAACTTTACCATAGATCAAACATCATTTTACTAAGTTAACATATAGACATATATGTTTATAAGCAAAATCAACCTAAACCAAAACATATATATGTGTCATTACCTAAGCTTGTCATTCTCATTTGTAAAATACCATTCAAACTTTACTTAAGTGACCATATGCACATGTTCACATTTATCCAAGCTCAACAATACCAAAGCCCAAACACATTCATTGTATTACAATTATTTGATCATTCTATATACAAAACATATATTCATTCAAAACTCAAACCACAATCAAGAACCAAAGTATTAACATTCAAGATGGACTAAAAATGAATAACCTATATATATATATGCCACAAAACCAAGTTTTAAGTGATAGAAAGGCTACTAAATCAATACCGGGATAGGATGAGCTTCTCGATGATCCACCTAACACGTTCTACAAGTTGAAACTAAAAGGAAACAATGGAGTAAGCATTACAATTGCTTAATAAGTTCACAGGTATTAAAACCAAATAACTTACCTTAAGTTATTAATTATACACTACATGCTACTTAGCTTGATAAAGTTTGTATAACATGGCAAATCTCATATCAAAAAGTGAGTTCAACATTTATCGTACTATATATTAACTCAATCATTTTACATTTCAATTCACTTAATTCAACATTTCATTATCATTCATAAAACAAGCAATCATTTAATCAATTCACTATCTTAATCATATCATACAATCTATTTACCTGTAATACATCCCATTTCAAATTAATGCCAAACATTATTTTCATTTCATAGTTTGAATTCTCAATCAAATTCATATTAAATCATATAAACTTTATTTCATAATACAAATTACGAATCACATTCCAACTCAACTTCCAAATTCATGGATTCATTGAACATAATCAATCAATGTTCCTAACTCATTCCGCAATTTCATATTCCATTTCACGTTTCACTTCCATTTCACATCATTTGTCATTTCAAATATCAGATATTTTGTTTTTGCCATCTATTTCCCTATTAACACAACTCAAACTCAGATAGATACACAAATCTAACTAACACACTAGTTTGGCACCGAGTGCCCCATTGGATAAATTTGAAGCAAATAGTTGTGCCCAACGCTATAAACAAGTTTGGCACCCAATGTCTCATCGGTATAACCAAAGCAAATTGGCACCCTGTACCTCATCGACTCATAGTCGAAGTAACCCTAAACTCTTCCTATCCTATGACATGCCAACTATATCCAACTTTGTTCGCATAGTTAACAAAGTATTTGTTTCATATTTCATCATCAACCAATACCTCAATTCAGACTTATTATCATCATTAGTACATTTATCCAACATATGACAACAATAAATCATCTCAATATATGCTCAATTTCACATTATAACATTATATTATACTTTCACATATGTTCAATTTGGTCATTATCACTATCAATCAGTCTAAATCAAATAAATTCAGCTCATTTCATCACATCATCACATAATATATTGTATTTCAGGTCAATTTAAGGTCAATTTTATAATTATTTCAATTTTCAGTTCATCATATTCAATTTAGTCATCACATTCACCTTTTTGTACAGAATTGTAAACAATTAAAATTTCAATTAAATATAATTATAATTATAATTATAATTCTAAATGCATAACCATTTATTACAAACATACCGTATGAACTTACCTAGTCAAGATAACAAACAAATAACTCTCAAAGGACTAATAAACAATTTTTTTCTTTTCCCCGACTATCTTCAATTTGATCCAATTTCCTATCTCTATTCAATAGTTCAATTCAATTTATCAATTCCAACCCTCTTACTTCATCCAATTATAAACATGTACCAACTCAATTTCATTATTCGGTTGCCCTTAAAATTTTGCATATTATTCAATTTAGTCCCTAAAACCGAACTCATTATATTTTCCAAATTTGAACATCAAATTTTAAACCCACTTCAATTATGTCCATTACAACCTCCTATTATCACAATTTACAAAAATTCTATACCAATTTCAGTATATTCACAATTTAGTCCTTACCTCAAAACTAACAAAATGTACTTAACAAATTAATTCTATTTCATTTCTATGCTCCAAAATCTACCATAAAGATTCAAAAATTTTAATTGATATAAATAAAAAATGTAAAAATCTTTAACGCTTTTGAAAACAGAGATACGAGTTTACTAGACCTAGTTGTAACAATCTCAAAAACATAAAAATTATGAAAAATGAGCTTAAGAAACATTACCATGCAAGAGAAATTTGTTGGCCGAACCATGAAGCTTCTCCCATGGTGGTTTTTGATTTCTTATTCGGTGAAGATTATGTTCTAACTATTATAATATTAAAATTAAATAAAAAAATTAATCATAAAATTCAATTAAAACATTTAACAACTGACCACCAAAAATTAAAAGGGTATTTTGCTACTTAAAACCCTTAACATTAATTTATTTAACCTTTTTAATTAATAAAAATCAATACCAATTAACTTTTACAATTTTTATGATTTAGTCCTTTTTCCTTACTTAACCATCCAATCAGTAAATTTTTTGTACCAAACGTCAATTCACCTATATAACAGCTCTATAAATATTTAATAAAAATATTTAAGGGTTTGATTTACAAAAACGAGGTCCAGATGCCTCATTTTTCAAAACCACTTGACTTTCGATATGCACCACTTGTACCTTGACTAACTGACCAATTAATAAAATTTATTAAGTCATGATTCACTATTATACTATATTTAACTTATAAATACTAATTAAATATATTTATGGACTCACTTGTCGGAATTGTGGTCCCGAAACAATTGTTTCTGACAACATTAAAAAATGGGTTGTTACACCGACGGTATGACCTTCAAGAATGTTGTTAAGTGTTGTAATAGACCCGAATAAAGCCCAAAACATGTGTGAAAGCTGAGAATTATTATAAGTAATTGCATGTGACATTCGTTGCTCGATTTTGAAATTGGACTTGGGTAAGGCGTGTTACAAGAATAGTATTTAGCACTATTTATATTGTGCTCATTTTAAATTAAGTCACATTCATGAATATGGTAAAATATCAAGTTGGTTTAAATCCAACTAAGTATTATATTTTAGATTAATATCATATTATTTAATTGAATTCTTCTAAAAACAACATTTTTTAAACTATTAAAAATTAATCACTTTGAACTTTTTTCTTATTGTAAAATACGCGAAGACCTCATTTTTTAGTAGAAAAAACGATACAATGTGAAATCTTTTATGAAATGAAAAACCTAGAAATGTTTTTTTTTTTTTCACCTTGTTTGTAACACCCCAAACTCAGCCTAGACATTATGGCCGAATCTGGCGATGTCACATGGAATATGTTTTGTAAACTAAGTCATTAAAATAAAACCATTTCAACTTATTAGCTCTCATTTGTTTTTAAAAAATTCAAAAATGTTTATTCAACTCTTAAGTTTTTATATTCATTACCAAAACATTAATCCATTTGCCTAAAAATTATTTAGAGCAGAAGCTTACAAAAAATCATGATGTTTTAGCAATACAGTTCATGATTTAGAAAACCTTATTTTAGAAAACCATCGTTTTAAAAGAAAACTTTTTGAAAAAGCATGCATAAATCGAGCAACAAAACCAAAACCAACAGTTAAAAGTCTATACAGTCCTAGAAAATACAAACTCTCAAATCTTAATGCCAAACCTAAATAAAACTATAAAACAAAATAAAACAGTTTATGGTGAGTGGTCACCGTTGAGTCCTCCGCTGCATCGATCCGCCTAACTTTGTGGATTACCTGTACAGAACGGACAGAAAAGGGGTGAGTTTACATAAACTCAGTGTGTAACCCAACATAATTAAGCATGCATACACACAAAATTTCACAAATCAGACAGATACAGATTCATGCCTAAGCCCATTCCAGAAATAGATGCAGATAAGCATATCAGAGTTCAAAAACCAGAGTCTTACTCCAATCCTCTACACACCATCTCAGTCTATCCCTACACACCATGTGGGGTTTAAAACACCCACCCAAGCCTACACACCATAATGTGCCGATACGACACGTAATAGATAATATGCAGCATTGCTGCCAGAAATTAGGCGAAAATCGCCTCTTAGAACACTTCCTCCATATATATATATACCACCCCAACCCCAATAACAGATACAGGAATCAGATGCAGATATACAAGTTAACATGCTCAACATGCTATTACTCAATCAACAGATAATCATATATCATATTTCAAAATAGAATATCAGACTTTTGGATTTACAGTTTTAGGGTTGCGTTAGCCTTTACTGACCCTACAATAGGTCCACAGTCGATCGAGGGGACCCATCCGACCCTAGGAAAAATTTTAGATAAATGGGCCCATATGCCCGTGTGGCCCACAAGCCCGGATTAGCCTTGTTCATTTGGATCACACGGTCTAGCCCAAAAACCCACACGCCTGGGTGCCATGCCTATGTGGTCCCACACGCCAGTGTGGCCCACACGACCACACTCGAGCCACCATACGGCCGTGTTCTCACACACAGCCTACCACACAGGCGACCACACGCCCGTGTGGCATCGAAAATTTGCAATTTCGACTTTTGTTGAATCCCATTTTTCTGTGTTTTGGGTACACACTGGTACTGTTTCGCAGCGAAAATACTTTCGAGTCTTCTGAAACCTAAAATTGATCAATTAAAACCCCAATCAGTCACTTAAATCGACACTTAACCGTAACTTCAACTAGATAGACAAACCTTTATCCATCAAAATCCTTACCTTCAACTGAACGATGCGATTCTTCGCACTACAACACCATTTGGGAAAAACTTCAGCCCCTTAATCCTCTCCTAACACAAAACAACCCCCTTCAACAACGATTTACTAAAACCAAAATAATAATCACGTTATCCATACTTACCAGAATGCACGAAGAACACTAACAAAAACGAGACACAATGAGCAGCGCACAGAAAAGTAACAGAGATGAAAAGGGAGAAACAGAGAAGGAGAAATTAGCAAAGAGGAATCGACAGAGAAGGGGAAAAAGAATGGAACGTTAGAATTTGGGAAAGAAAACCGAAAAATTTTGAAAAAGGGAAAAATAAAATCATATTTGATAACCTCTAAATCCCTTAATTATCTCCCACTAACCCACTACCAATCCACCACTCAGCAACCATTTCCAGCACAACTCTAACCGAGAACCGAGCAAAAAAAATGCTCTTGCCAATGCAGGGAATCCAACTCAGGACCTCCAACACACCAACTCCCTTACCAGTTGAACCAGCAGGCTCATTCTGATATGTCCTTATAGATAACTAATTATAAGCTCGCTCTTCAAGTGTAAGACTTGGATCAGAAAAATACAAAAATTGACCCAAGGTAAGGCTTGAACTTGGGACCTCTCACACACACCCAGAACACTTAACCACTGAATCAGACAAATATTTGAGTCAAACAATTACAGAAACATAAACAAATATTTTGGGGCGTTACAACTCTACCCCCTAAAAGAAATTTTGACCTCGAAATATACCTGATCAGAACAGATGAGGATCTTGCTGACGCATCAAGTCCTCAGGTTCCCACGTGGCCTCCTCAGCGCTATGATTCCGCCACAGCACCTTCACCAATGGAATGGACTTTTTCCACAGAACCATGACATCACGATCCAGAATTTGAACCGACTCTTTCTCAAAAGTCAAGTCCGACCTAACCTCGATCTCCTCAACTGAAACAACATGGGATGGATCAAAACGGTACCGCCTCAACATCGAGACATGAAACACGTCATGAAAATGGTCGAGTTCAAGGGGTAGCTCCAACTGATAAGCAATTGGACCCATATGCTTTAGAATCCGGTACGATCCAATAAACCTATGGCTCAACTTGCCCTTACGACTGAACCTTAGAACCTTCTTCCACGGAGAGACCTTAAGAAATACAGAGTCCCCCACAGAATACTCAATCTCACACTTCTTCAGATCTGCATATGATTTCTGCCTATCATAAGCTGCTTTTAGACTATCTCAAATTAATCTAACATTATCCTCGGTCTCAAAAACCAACTCAAGACCCAAAACCCGACATTCACCCAACTCAGTCCAACATAACATTATACAACACTTACGACCATACAAAGCCTCGTAAGGTGCCATCTGGATGTTAGCCTGATAACTGTTTGTAACACCCCTAACCCGTATCTGTCTCTAGAATAGGGTTACAAGGTATTACAGATCAATTCACAACATATAGCATACATTCTTATAAATCATTCAACATAATCACATTTTTCCCTTAAAAGGGCCTACGAGGCCTTAAACATGCTTTAGAAATGGTTTGGGACTAAATCGATAACATACAAAAAAATTTGGAAACTTAGAAAATTTTCAATAATATAGGGGTCACACGCTCGTGTGAGCAGGACGTGTGCCTCACACGGCTCCAAACATGCCTGTGGCTCAGGCCGTGCGAAAACAGGGCATACATACTGACTTGGGTCACATGGCCAACCAAACACCCCTGTGTCTAGCCCGTGTGCCCTTTGAAGTGGCCACACACGCCCGTGTGCCAGGCCATGTGTGATATCCTAAAAAAAAAATTTGAGTATTATATGTTGCATTATTTTGGTGCTTAGCTAGTGGAATGATTCAATTTATATGTTTAAAATGGCCTCGAGAAGGCTTGGGATTTATTTGGACTTGGAATAATTTTTGGTAAGTAGTACTTTATTGACATGGAATAAGTAACCTTAAATGCTTAAGGTAATTAAATGGTAAAAGTTAGCATAAGATGAGAAAGTGGTAAAGGGGATATGACGCCATGTATGTTTGTTTGAGGAAAGAGGTTCGAATCCTTGGATGTGCATGTGAAATTTATTTTTTTTCTCTCCTTCCATCTTCATAGTGTCGGTTAAGCTAGTATTTATGGTAGGTTAGACTTTTATTTTTATGGTATAATGGCTAAGAGTGAATTAAGGAAAAGGTATGTGAGTGGGGGGACATAAGGCATGAAACAAGGAAGATTTTTTGGAAAGTTTGGAGTGGCCAAACTTTGACTTGGTGGCCATGTACTTGGACATTTTAGGGGCTAGGGGGTGACCAAAATTTGGATGGCTTTTGGTAGCTAGTTGGTCACTTTGGCATTTTGTCATTTTTGTGTTTTTCTCCAAAACCTTTCTCTCCATTTTCCTCTTCTTATCCGAATGCACATAAGCCTCAAACTCATTTCTTTGTTCATCTTCCATTCTTGAAAAGAACCGAAACCTAAACACCTTATTTTGCTATACCTTTCTTCATCCCTTTCTTCTTACAAAAATCTCTCAAAGTTTTTTCTCCCTTTTATTTTCATGATGGCCGAATGTTACTAAGCACCATCCCCTTTAACTTCTCCTTCATAGCCAAATCCTACACCATACTTATCTCCTTCTCAATCAATTTATTCTTTCTTCTCACACTTTGATCAATCGGTAAGTGGCTAGTACAATATTTTGGAATCATTATTTTTTTTCTTTTCCTTTGTGCCGAATCTACATGTTGGTGTGGGATGGTCTTTTTGGATCGAGACCGTCATCATACCATATCTATTTCGAATCTTTTCTCTATCATAGAAACTTAGTGGGTGACCGTGTATCATCCGTAGCCATAAGTTAATCGGTGGAAATCGGATTCATCATCGTTAAGGTAAGGAGTTCTTCTTGCATTTTTTTCGTTATATCTCTATTCGGCTATGTTGCAAATCAGATTGAAGTTTCGACTAATCGATTATTTTTAGGGACAAAGTCACTCGATATTCTCTATTTGTTAATCCTTCGAAAATAGTGGGTGTCATTGGTGCCGACGATCAAAAAGGTTTAGTCCTTACCGTAATCAGGTGTGTAATCCCGTACTTTCCAAATACATGATTGAAATGGTGTGTAATCTCACACCTCTTTGAATGTTTGCATAAAATGTTCTATGATTCGTTCGAAAGACCAAAAATTCAGAAACCGGCATCTGTGACTACTCGAGCGTACGCATGTTCGAAGTGGTAATCGTATTTTGCAATGAAACAGTTTTGGTTAGCAGCAGTGATGTGAAATTGCAAAATCACCAAAAATAGTGGAAATTGAATTAGAAAGTGAAGGAGATATGGATTGAAATAAAATTGAGTCTATTTTCTTATAAAAGAAACAAGCCAAGCAAAGGATTAGTATATTTCGAGATTTTTAGATTTTTGTAAGACTGGTTCAGAGTGATTTCGAGATCCCCTGTTCTGACTAGGAAAAATCATTAAAAATTGATAAAATTTATTTTGGCACATAATTTAATGGTTAGACTCCTTAATGAGTCTATTTTTATAATAAACAAACTAGAATATCATCTGAATTCTGTACAAGAAGATAATTAAATTTTAGCTAAGAATGGTCGGAATTGTCAGACAGCAGAAAAGGGGAGATTTTGAAGAATAAACTATACTAACTGGCTAAGCCAAAAATTCTGGAAAATTACAGTAAGAAGATATATAAGTCTAGTTTCAAGGAAAATTTACAGATATAAATTTTGAGTTTCCTAACTCGAGTTATAGTCAATTTAGTCAACATGACGCAGATGGATAGTTTCAAATTTTATGCCCCAAATTAGTAGTTAAGCCTAGGTTACGAAATTACCATAATACCCATATAGGGTAAATTACTAAAATACCCCTGGGTTGCGAGATTACCGAATTACCCTTAGTGGGTACGATTGCCGAATTGAGATAACTCTTAATGGGCCAATTTGATAAATCGCTATATGGGCCAAATGTGATATGTGATAAATGGGCCAAATGTGATATTTGTAATAGGGGCCAGATTGTGATAATTCTTTTATGGGCCTTATGTTGAAATTATTATATGTATGAATTATTATGCATGTTGATTACATGA
Source organism: Gossypium australe (assembly GCA_005393395.2). Classification (NCBI taxonomy): domain Eukaryota; kingdom Viridiplantae; phylum Streptophyta; class Magnoliopsida; order Malvales; family Malvaceae; genus Gossypium; species Gossypium australe. The sequence goes on along the minus strand of CM016618.1, from coordinate 62,862,427 downwards.
TTGCATGGGTTGGGATATTTGACGAAGAGAAGATGGCTTCGTGCCCAGTTAATGGCTTCGTGCCCAGTTTAAATTATGGCTTAATGCTCAGTTGGTGTGTTGGCGAGGTGGGTGACTTAAGCTCCCCACAGGTGTGCTGGTTGGTACAGGTGGTGTGTAGTGGATGGAAATTTAAGCTTAGTTGGGAATTGCATATCACATGCATTTTATACTTGTTATATTGTTACATTTGTAAATGGGCTCAAACCCAAATAAATGCTTAAATGGTTTTGGCCCAGTGGACTTTGGTAAGTGGGTTATACACTGAGTTCTAAGTAACTCACCCCATTTTCTTTACCCTTCTCAGGTAATAATCAGTAGTGGAGGCTTGGGCCGGGAATGACTTTATGGAGGCCATACTACGAATGATAGTTTATATAAACTTTGGACTTCTTTAAAGAATTTTTCTTTAATTACTATATCAGTTATGATGTAATAAGGCCTCTGGTATTGTTTTATGGATTTTTACTTGTGGATGGATTTTAATTATGTTTAGATACTTAAATGGGACTATTTTATTTTTATAAATTATTTCTTAAAATTTTCGTGCAAAAAGGGGTTTTTCTTAAATATTTTATCTCGTAAATTTTCTGTAAATATTCTTTTAAGAATCTTGTTTCCAAATCTCTTTTAAACTCTTTTAAACTTCTCGTAAAAATTTTAACCAATAAATTTCTAAGTTTCAAATTATAATCTCATACGTCTTAAATCATAGATTTTAAATTAACCTCGGTTTTTAATAAACCCTATTTCCAAAATAGTTTTGAGGATCTATTTTCTTTAAATCATTAGACGACTAGATGTATATTCGTTTCGCGTGACATACCAAATCTGGTCTTAACGCATAGACCGGGTTTGGGGTGTTACATTTTAATGGTATCAGAGCAAGGTTTTGAAACTCGGTTGTGGTTTGGGCTAAAAAAACATTTTCAAAGCTGTTTAAAGTGTTAATTTATAATGCATGTTCTAAAGGAAGTATGGCACCACGAGTATCCGGCACCAAGTCAAGTAAGTGTATGTGAATTGAATAATTCTTATTATTGTGATATGCCTATAGGAACACTTTAGAACTCTTAGTTTTAGGTGTTGAAAGTATAGAGATTAAGACTATAGGATGCGTTTACGAAAACAACTTTACCTCTTATATCTCATAAAATATCGTTAATCAATACTGAAATAGTATACTGATTCATAAAACTTGTAATCAGATTAAACTGAAATACCCAATATGAGCACTAGAGGACGTGGACGTGGACGTGGTAGACGTGGTCGTGGTAGAGGCTGAGGTGCTAGGGTTGCGTCTGAAGTGCTGGGTCTTATGCCGGAAATGGACGCCCCTGCGTCACCCGGGAGTGAGACTGGATCACACGACCACATGAGAGAGCACATTGCTTTGACCCAAGCAATGTTGCGAGTCCTAGAAAGGGTTGCTGAAGCTAGAATTGGGCCAGCAGCTCGTGGATCAATATCGGAACGACTTAAATGAAGTGGTGCCGAGGTTTTTAGGGGTGTCTCCGGTGCAGTGGAGCGAATCATGGATGATTTGGAGTGCACCACCGAGCAGAAACTAAGAGGCGCTGTGTCGTTGTTGAGGGACGAGACGTATCAATGGTGGCTCACTGTTCGAGAAGGCACTCAGGCTGAACTTGTTACTTGGGGTTTCTTCAAGACTGAATTCCAAGGAAAGTATGTCGGGGCAAGTTATGTGGATGCCCGGAGGAAAGAATTCCTGAATCTGGTCGAAGGAAATAAGTCGGTGGCAGGTTACGAGGCAGAATTTCTATGCTTGAGCCGTTATGCTCGGACAATTGTGCCAACCGATCATGAGCGCTGTGTACATTTTGAGGATGGGCTGAATGATGAGTTGCGGGTACTGATAGCCCCACAACAAGGACTTTTGCCAAGCTTGTGGACAAAGCCAAAATAACTGAGGAGGCTAAAAACTCTGCACGTCAGAACTGAGACAGAGGCAGAGGCAAGAGGGACTTCAGGTATTCGGGTTCCATTAAAAGTTTTCAGAAGAGGCCTAGGAATGATGAGCTAGCCCAAGCTAGAGCACCTACTGCTACCAATCAGATTCAACCGTGTGCTGACTGTGGGAGACGACACCCAGGTGAATGCTGGAAAAGAACTGGTGGGTGTTTCAAATGTGGTTCTAAGGACCATCAACTTAAGAATTGTCCTCGAAGGACTACTTAAACTCAAGAAGCTCGTAATCATGATGCACAGCTAGCTAGAGGCACGCAACAGGCACCGAGAGGCCGTGGGCCAGGTCGAGGTGGTAATGGCGGTGGTCGTGGTCAAGGTGCACCGGGTAGAGGTAATGGTTCCAGAGGCAACGCAGAGGTGAGACAGCCAGGGTTAGTTTATGCGATCAGACGCCGTGAAGATGGCAATACACCTGATGTAATAACCGGTACGTTCTTCATCTTTGATGTACCTGTTACTGCTTTGATAGATATCGAATCTACCCATTCATATGTTGCTAGTGCTATATCTGGAACCCTGAACATTAGATATGAGATTACTGATAGAAAGATGACGGTAATTAGTCATTTAGGACAGTCTGTGATATTGGATAAATTGTTTAGAGATGTGCCCTTGGAAATTCAAAGAGAAATATTTTTGGCAGATTTGATGGAACTGCCTTTCGGCAAGTTCGACCTTATTTTGGGCATGGATTGGTTAGTAAAGCATCGTGTGCACTTGGATTGTGCTGCAAAACGGATGTCGGTAAGGACTTTGGAAGATAAGGAAGTAGTAATAATAGGGGAACAGAGGAACTATTTAGCAAATGTGATATTGGTTTTAAAGGCAGAAAAGTTGGTGCGAAAAGGGTATGGAGCATTCCTAGCCTTCATTAGTGCTCTGGATGCCAAGGGATTATCGGTGGAAGGCGTTAGAATGGTAAATGAGTTTTCAGACATCTTTCCTGAAGAACTTCCTGGATTACCTCCAGACCGAGAAGTAGAGTTTGGCATTGAGCTTTTTCCTGGAACGGCTCCGGTGTCCATTGCTCCTTATAGAATGGCGCCGAAGGAGTTAGCAGAGCTTAAGGCTCAAATTCAAGAATTGTTGGATTGGGGATTCATTCGACCGAGTGTGTCTCCGTGGGGAGCACCAGTCTTGTTTGTCAAGAAGAAGGATGGGTCGATGCGTATATGCATTGATTATAGGCAGTTAAATAAATTGACGATCAAGAACAGGTATCCGTTGCCGAGAATAGATGACCTGTTTGATCAGTTGAAAGGAGCTTCAGTTTTCTCCAAGATAGATTTGAGATCGGGTTATCATCAACTCAAGGTTAAGGAGGCGGATATTCATAAGACAGTATTTCGAACTCGTTATAGACATTATGAGTTTTTGGTGATGCCGTTTGGACTGACCAATGCACCACTGCATTTATGGACATGATGAACCGAGTCTTTCAACCCTACCTAGACCGGCTCGTGGTGGTGTTCATAGATGATAACTTTGTATACTCGAGGAATGAAGAAGAGCATGACTCACATCTATGCATAGTATTATAAATATTGCGAGAAAAGCAACTTTATGCCAAATTCAGTAAGTGTGAATTTTGGCTGAAGGAAGTGACCTTCTTGGGACATGTTGTGTCGGCCGAAGGAATCAGCGTTGATCCTCGGAAGGTAGAGGCTGTGCTGGATTGGAAACTGCCGAAGTCAGTGGCCAAAATTCGTAGTTTCCTAGGATTGGCTGGTTATTATAGACGTTTTGTTGAGGGGTTTTCGTTGATTGCTGCACCCCTAACTAAACTGTTGCGAAAGGGAGTACCATTTGTGTGGGCAGAGAAACAACAAAAAAGTCTTGAGAAATTAAAGAAGATTTTGATGGAAGCGCCTGTACTGATTCAACCTGATGCTGGAAAAGAGTTTATTATTTACTGTGATGCGTCACACACGGGCTTGGGATGTGTGTTGATGCAAAGGTGGTAAAGTAGTGGCTTATGCATCTCGTCAGTTAAGGCCGCACGAAGTCAATTATCTTACTCATGATTTGGAGTTGGTCGCGGTGGTTTTTGCTTTGAAAATTTGGAGGCACTACCTGTATGGCGAGAAGTCGATCATTTATACGGATCATAAAAGTCTGAAGTACCTTCTTACTCAAAAGGAGTTGAACTTAAGACAGCGAAGATGGATAGAGCTGTTAAAGGATTATGACTTCTCAATTGAGTATCATCCTGGAAAGGCTAACGTGGTGGCAGACGTGTTGAGTCGTAAGGTAGTATTGAAGTTGAGAGTAATGTTTGCCCATCTCAGTTTGTATGAAGACAGCAGTTTGCTAGCGGAACTTCAGGTGCAGCCTTTGTGGTTAGAACAGATCAAGGAGAAGCAATTAACAGATGAAAAGTTGGGTCCTTTAATGCAACAAGTTAAAAGTGGTGTAACAGGGGATTTTGGAATAAGTAAGGATGGAGTGTTGTGTTTTCGTGGAAGAGTTTGTATACCCATGGATTCAGATTTGAGACAAATGATTCTGCGAGAGGCCCATAGTAGCCCTTATGCTATGCACCCCAGAGGAAATAAAATGTATCGAGATCTACGGGAGCAGTATTGGTGGCCAGGGTTGAAGCGAGAGGTTACAGATTTTGTAAGTAGGTGTTTGACTTGTCAACAAGTGAAGGCGGAACATCAATTACCATCGGGCTTATTACAACCGGTAAAGATTCCTTTATGGAAATGGGAGCGGATAACGATGGATTTTGTTAGTGGGCTACCCTTAACACCTACTAAGAAAGATTCTGTCTGGGTGATAGTGGATCAATTGACGAAGACTACCCATTTTCTACCAGTTCGTACGAATTACTCACTGTAGAAGTTGGCCAAGTTGTATGTATCGGAGATCGTGAGGTTGCATGGGGTACAGTGTCTATTATATCAGATAGGGACCCTAGGTTTACATCACGGTTTTGGAAAGCTTTGCATGAGGCTTTGGGAACAAAGTTAAACTACAGCACGACTTTTCACCCTCAGTCAGATGGACAGTCAGAAAGAGTAATCCAGATTTTGGAAGACATGTTAAGGGGTTGTGTGATTGACTTCAGAGGTAGTTGGGAGGATTTTCTAACGTTGGCAGAGTTTGCGTATAATAACAGTTACCAATCCAGTATCCAAATGGCACCTTATGAAGCGTTATATGGGCGTAGGTGTCGTACCCCTATTTGTTGGACTAAATTGGGGGAACAGCAGTTATTGTGTCCTGAATTGATATCTGAGACGGATGAAAAGGTAAAGGTGATTCGAGCGCAGTTAAAGGAAGCTTCGAATAGACAAAAGTCGTATGCAGATCTGAAGCGTAAGGATATCGAGTTTGCGGTGGGAGATCAGGTCTTTCTGAAAGTCTCACCTTGGAAGAAGATTTTCAGATTTGGAAGGAAGGGAAAGTTGAGCCCTAGGTTCATTGGACCGTACCGTATGTTGAAGCGTGTAGGACCAGTGGCCTATCAGCTTGAATTACCTCCGGAGTTGAGTCAGATTCATAGTGTCTTCCATGTTTCTATGCTGAGGCGTTATAGATCGGATCCATCTCACATAGTACCGGTAGAAGAAGTTGAGATAAGGCCGGACTTGTTGGTCGAGGAAGAACTAGTGAAAATTTTAGACCGAGATGTTAAAGTGTTGAGAAAGAAGTCAGTACCCTTGGTTAAGGTTCTATGGCGTAATCACGAAGCGGAGGAAGCTACGTGGGAGCCTGAGGACACCATTTAGCAACAATATCCTCACCTCATTTAACCAGGTAAATTTCGAGGACAAAATTTTCTTTAAGGGGGTAGGATTGTGATATCCTAAAAAAAATTGAGTATTATATGTTGCACTATTTTGGTGCTTAGCTAGTGGAATGGTTCAATTTGTGTGTTTAAAATGGTCTCGAGAAGGCTTGGGATTTATTTGGACTTGGAATAATTTTTGGTAAGTAGTACTTTATTGACATGGAACAAGTAACCTTAAATGCTTAAGGTAATTAAATGGTAAAAGTTAGCATAAGATGAGCAAGTGGTAAAGGGGATATGACGCCATGTATATTTGCTTGAGGGAAGAGGTTCAAATCCTTGGATGTGCATGTGAAATTTATTTTTTTCTCTCCTTCCATCTTCATAGTGTTGGTTAAGCTAGTATTTATGGTAGGTTAGACTTTTATTTTTATGGTATAATCGCTAAGAGTGAATTAAGGAAAAGGTATGGCTAAGAGTGAATTAAGGAAAAGGTATGTGAGTGGGGAGGGACATAAGGCATGAAACAAGGAAGATTTTTTGGAAAGTTTGGAGTGGCCAAACTTTGACTTGGTGGCCATGTACTTGGACGTTTTAGGGGCTAGGGGGTGACCAAAATTTGGATGGCTTTCAGTAGCTAGTTGGTCACTTTGGCATTTTGTCATTTTTGTGTTTTTCTCCAAAACCTTTCTCTCCATTTTCCTCTTCTTAGCCGAATGCACATAATCCTCAAACTCATTTCTTTGTTCATCTTCCATTCTTGAAAAGAACCGAAACCTAAACACCTTATTTTCCTATACCTTTCTTCATCCCTTTCTTCTTACAAAAATCTCTCAAACATTTTTTCTCCCTTTTATTTTCATCATGGCCGAATGTTACTAAGCACCATCCCCTTTAACTTCTCCTTCATAGCCAAATCCTCCACCACACTTATCTCCTTCTCAATCAATTTATTCCTTCTTCTCACACTTTGATCAATCGGTAAGTGGCTAGTACAATATTTTGGAATCGTTATTTTTTTCCTTTTCCTTTGTGCCGAATCTACATGTTGGTGTGGGATGGTCTTTTTGGATCGAGGCCATCATCATACCATATCTCATTCAAATCTTTTCTCTATCATAGAAACTTAGTGGGTGGTCGTGTATCATCTGTAGCCATAAGTCAATCGATGGAAATCAGATTCATCATCGTTAAGGTAAGGAGTTCTTGGATTTTTTTTTCATTATATCTCCATTCAGCTATGTTGCAAATCGGATCAAATTTCTGACTAATCGATTATTTTTAAGGACAAAGTCACTCGATATTCTCTATTTGTTAATCCTTCAGAAATAGTGGGTGTCGTAGGTGCCGACGATCAAAAAGGTTTAGTCATTACCGTAATCAGGTGTGTAATCCCGTACTTTCCAAATACATGATTGAAATGGGGTGTAATCTCACACCTCTTTGAATGTTTGCATAAAATGTTCTATGTCGTTCGAAAGATCAAAAATTCAGAAACCGGCATCTGTGACTACTCGGGCGTATGCATGTTCGAAGTGGTAATCGTATTTTGGAATGAAACAGTTTTGGTTAGCAGCAGTGACGTGAAATTGACAAATCACTAAAAATAGTGGAAATTGAATTAGAAAGTGAAGGAGATATGGATTGAAATAAAATTGAGTCTATTTTCTTATAAAAGAAACAGAGCAAGCAAAGGATTAGTATATTTCGAGATTTTTAGATTTTTGTGAGACTGGTTCAGAGTGATTTCGAGATCCCCTGTTCTGACTTGGAAAGAGCATTAAAAATTGATAACAATTTATTTTGGCACATAATTTATATGGTTAGACTCTTTAATGAGTCTATTTTTATAAGAAACAAACTAGAATATCATTTGAATTCTGTACAAAAAGATAATTAAATTTTAGCAAAGAATGGTCGGAATTGTCAGATAGCAGAAAATGGGAGATTTTGAAGAATAAACTGTACTAATTGGCTAAGCCAAAAATTCTGGAAAAATTACGGTAAGAAGATATATAAGTCTAGTTTCAAGGAAAATGTACAGATATAAATTTCGAGTTTCCTAACTCGAGTTATAGTCAATTTAGTCAACATGACGCAGATGGATAGTTTCAAATTTTATGCCCCAAATTAGTAGTTAAGCCTAGGTTACGAAATTACCATAATACCCATAGAGGGTAAATTACCGAAATACCCCTGGGTTGCGAGATTACCAAATTACCCTTAATGGGTACGATTGCCGAATTGAGATAACTCTTAATGGGCCAATTTGATAAATCGCTATATGGGCCAAATGTGATATGTGATAAATGGGCCAAATGTGATATTTGTAATAGGGGCCAGATTGTGATAATTCTTTTATGGGCCTTATGTTGAAATTATTATATGTATGAACTACTATGCATGTTGATTACATGATTGCATGGGTTGGGATATTTGACGAAGAGAAGATGGCTTCGTGCCCAGTTAATGGCTTCGTGCCTAGTTTAAATTATGGCTTAATGCCCAGTTGGTGTGTTGGCGAGGTGGGTGACTTAAGCTCCCCACAGGTGTGTTGGTTGGTACGGGTGGTGTGTAGTGGATGGAAATTTAAGCTTAGTTGGGAATTGCATATCACATGCATTTTATACTTGTTATATTGTTACATTTGTAAATGGGCTCAAGCCCAAGTAAACGCTTAAATGGTTTTGGCCCAGTGGACTTTGGTAAGTGGGTTATACACTGAGTTCTAAGTAACTCACCCCGTTTTCTTTACCCTTCTCAGGTAATGATCATTAGTGGAGGCTTGGGCCGGAAATGACTTCGTGGAGGCCATACTACGAATGATGGTTTATATAACTTTGAACTTCTTTAAAGAATTTTTCTTTAATTACTATATCAGTTATGATGTAATAAGGCCTCTGGTATTGTTTTAGGGATTTTTACTTGTGGATGGATTTTAATTATGTTTAGATACTTAAATGAGACTATTTTATTTTTATAAATGATTTCTTAAAATTTTCGTGCAAAAAGGGGTTTTTCTTAAATATTTTATCTCGTAAATTTTCTGTAAATATTCTTTTAAGAATCTTGTTTCCAAATCTCTTTTAAACTTTTTTAAACTTCTCGTAAAAATTTTAACCAATAAATTTCTAAGTTTCAAATTATAATCTCATACGTCTTAAATCATAGATTTTAAATTAACCTCGGTTTTTAATAAACCCTATTTCTAGAATAGTTTTGAGGATATGTTTTCTTTAAATCATTAGACGACTAGATGTATGTTCGTTTTGCGTGACATACCAAATCTGGTCTTAACGCATAGACCGGGTTTGGGGTGTTACACCATGTGCTAGGTCATGCTAAACCAATAGGATATACTAACTTATGCAACATGGCCAAGTCACACACCCGTGTGCTAGGCTATGTGCCAATTAGGGGGTATACTGACTTGTACCATACGGCCAGTCACACGCTTGTGTGTGAGACCGTGTGGGGCAAACTGACTTCAATTCAATTTCAACACCAGGGGACACACGACCGTGTAACATGATTGTGTGTCACACACGGCTCAGACACACACCCGTGTCTCTACCTGTGTGGGCAAAAATAGGCCATTTGCAAGGCCAATTTGACACCCCAATTCGTGCTCATTTAAACAACCAAAATGGTACCATTTCATCATACAATTTAGCAGTCAAAATCATCAACCAAATGCACAATTCATACTATATCCATTCCAACCAAATTCACTATTCAATTCAATGCCATTTACCTAATCACATACTTATCAACTTAACGTCTAAAATCATACTTCACCAAAACATTTCTCAAGCATTTATACTCCACAAAGCAATTAACCATTTGAGCAACTATAAAACCATAACCATATTAATACCAAACATGCCAAAATAAACCATCACTCATGGCTATATATACAAACCAAAACATATATATTTACAAGCCATTTCTAATAGCCAAACACACATCAAAATTAACATCATTTACAAGCTAACTCTCATGGTTATAATCACAACCAAAATTCCATATCTAGCCTTTACATGCCATATGCAATATATGTATAATTCAAAAGTACCAACTTAGATGTTTGATAGTGCGATGATGTTCCCGACGACTCCCGGATCCGAGCTAACCTTGATTCACTATAAAACATAGGAAAATAACACAAAGTAAGCTTCATAGCTTAGTAAGCTCGTACATGAATAACTTAATTAATCAAATAAATGCAAATTAACCAAATGCACATGACAAAACCATATACACATTAACTACAAACCTTTCTCATGTCTCAAAACATGATCAATTGAAATCTCATCAAACTTTCACCTTTTAATACTCGAATAGGTTCTATACATACCTGTTTAGCCTCGTACTAACCTCTTTCTCAATCACATCATTCGTGTACCTGTTGAACCATTAGGAATAGAAATCGGATATTCAATGATTTCAATTGATAAGTAACTATACCATGGCCTGTAGCCAAATCAAGGTAATTTATCCCCGGAGTACCTATACCATGGCTGTAACACCCCTAATCCGTACCCGTCGCCGGATTAGGGTTAAAAGGCGTTACTAATCAATTCCGAACATTTCATATCATTTTCAACACAAAGTCATACAAACAAAATAATTTACAATCATATAGTCCCTTAATGAGGTCCACGAGACCTTAAACATGTGTTAGAAAGGGGTCGGGACTAAATCGAACTCATACAAAAAATTTCTGAAATTTTAACATTTTTCTAAGTTACAGAGATCACACGCCCGTGTGGGTAGCCCGTGTGCCTCACACGGCCTCAGACACGCTCATCCGTCCAAGCCGTGGCAAAATAGGACATACATACTGACTTGTTCACACGGCCTGAGACACGCCCGTGTGCCTCACCCGTGGTCAACACTGACTTCCACCACACGACCAGTCACACGCTTGTGTGTAACAGTCGGTTTATACCCTAGTCAGAACAGTGGTTTTGGGACCACAAATCTGAGTTTGAATAATATTTTAATACTATTTTCTGTGCTATTGATATGTGACTAAGCATGTGGTAAATTTCCGTAAGTTAATTTGTTCGTTTGTGTGTTTAATTTGACAAAAGGATTGAATTGTATTAAATGTGAAAGTTACTTGCTATTTTTTAAATACTAATGTGTTGTGGCTTTTAAAAGAAAAGGCCTTATTAGGCAATTAGACCACTTTTAAGATAGTGGATGTTAGTTGGACAAATATGCCCTTAATGAATGTTTGTTGTAATTATTAAATGAAAGGTTAATAAGGTAAATGAACTTATATGTATATTATAATATGTTTAAAGATGAAAGATGGCCATTTTTACTCATCTTATGACCTAAAACAAGAGGAAGAAGAAAGGTTCTTATTTTTTTGCATATTTGGCCATTCCAAGCTTGAATTAAGGTATGATTTTGAGTTGGATTTTGATAATTTTTACTTTTTTGCAATCGTTGCTTTATCTACTATCAAGCCCAAGTCTCAATTTTGTGTATTGATGATGTTTGTGTAAAATGCCATTGATGATATGTTGAGCTTTGAGATAAGTTTAGTTGTTAAATGAAAGATTTGAGCTAGATGAACATACTTTGTCCTTAAATTTTTGACGAAATTAGCTAAATAGGGCTAAATGGAGAAAATAGTAACTTGAGGGACTAAATAGAAACTTTGATGGAAAATATGGGATTGTATGAGATTTATGAACATTCGGTTAAGCTTGGATGTGTGATGATTTTGTGAATTTGAGGTTTTGAGGAAAATGGACTAAATTGATAAATTGTGCAAATGTGAGGGTTAAATTGCAAATAACCCTAAATTTGTGTCTTTGGATTGAATTGAATGAGTTAATGAATAAAAGGATTAATTCTGAATATGTTTAGATCAAGAAATGAGGAAAACGGATTTAGATCGAGGGAAAGCGAAAGTAACTGAGTAGCCGTTTCCATTCCGATAAATCGAATCCGAGGTAAGTCATTATGCAAATAAACGTATTTGTATTGAACTGTGTATGCTCATATGATTATTGTTAATTATGAATGCTTATGAGATAATTTGTACATGAATTTTGAGATAAGATCGATATAGTGACAATGTCCGCGAAGTCCCGTACGAACCTAGGAATAGATAGGATTAGCCATGTCATGACATAGGTATCTGTTCTGTTTATCATGTAAGACCACATCTGGGACGTTGGCGTTGATTTGAGATTTCGTGTAAGACCACGTCTGGGACGTTGGCATCGATATGAGCTTTACGTGTAAGACCACGTCTGGGACATTGGCATCGATATGAGCTTTACGTGTAAGACCATGTCTGAGACATCGGCATCGCATTGATTCGTGTAAGACCCTGTCTGGGATAGTGGCATCGATATCTGAGTGCATATAATACCTCGTCTGGGACGTTGGCATGGTACGACTATTTCGAGCTTTCTAAGTATCCTACTATATTCCTAACGGTTCAATGGGCAAGTCTGTGATACGAAAGGGCTATGTAAATAGTGAATCCATTTCAGGTACGTTTGGTAGATACACTTAGTGTGTATAAAAAATACTTATATGATTTTGATTTGAAGAAAAGTATGATCAACTATGAGAACGAGAACGAGATACAAGAATGATTATAATAGAGTTATGTATATACATATGATTCTTGAATGGATGAAAGTGGCAATTGTGGCCAAGTATATGAATCAAGCAAATAAATGATAGTTTGCTAATTAAATGTTAATTACCAATGTATTTTATGTACATATGCCTTTTATGCTAAGTTTATTTGTATTATGACTTACTAAGCTTTTGGAAAGCTTACTCTATGTGTGTGTATGATTTCTCTGTTTTATAGGTCATCAAAGCTACTGAAGGCTCGGGACCGTTAAGGATCGTCATCACACTACTAAAATCATTTTGGTACACTTTGGAAATGTATATATTTAGATATGGCATGTATAGGCTAGTATTTGATATAAGCTTGTTATGTGAACCTAGCCATGTGATTTGGCATAGTTGAGATTAGTTTTGAATGTATAGAATGAATGGTTATTTTGGCATATCTTTGGTTGTTAAATGTTCTTGAGATGTATTTTTGAATGGTTTGTAGGTGTGACCTCAAGTGGATGGCATTTTGGCCTTGTAAATGGCCTATAATTGTCACACGGTTATGGCACACGGGCGTGCCTAGTGACCGTGGGGTAAAGTGTGACACCCCTAACCCGTATCCGTCGCCGGATTAGGATTACGGGCATCGCTAAGCTGAATAACAAGTCAGAGCATTCATTTGAACTATCACTAGCTAAACACATACCATTTCTTATAATCGAAAATACACATGTACGTTTCATCTAATCTCATTTCTTCCATAAATATAATACACTCCGCATGATCAATCCCAAGCCTTGGCCGAATAGGTATGTATATTAATAATATTCAAACATTTAATATCCATGAACACTTCTCATTTGATTTAAACTGCAAGTAAAAAGACCAAATCAACTAACACTTTAGCACTATTTCCATACCACATTCGGCATTATTTAATACACATAAATATTCGTACATATCATGAATACATCTTATTAATCTATTTAACCATTAAGGGTACAAAGCCAAGCATACTTCATCTATTCAAGAGAAAAGAATATACACTCCTTACCAAATGAACCATGACCGAATATATATATATATATATATATATATATATATGTATATATAAATGTTACCTCATCAATTTACTCACTACTATATCAACAATGATATATGCATGTACTAAACACCATTCTTACCATCTATACCTAGTCATTTTGTTACACTTACTTAGTCATGTCGAAAATCAAGCATCATTATTCAAATGTCACATAAATACTTAAACTATAATCAATCCATGACTAAAATTCAAATATAACATACACCTATTGAATAATTAACTTCTAAAACTTAAAAAAAAAAACTTAATATTATTAGCTATTTCATCATTTGCTCATATCATATAAACAAACATCAAGCATCATACATCATGACATATATTTTCATAGTAAACTTTTTCTATGACCAAATTCATGTAGGTTCTATAAAACGAGATTTAGCCATTTTCGCATGGCTTTTATAAACATCTCAATAAAAAAGAACTTAATAGAGTATTCGAGCTTATACATGCCATAATTTCTAAAGTTCATCGCTAATAAAAATACCAAAAGTAGTTGATAGCGTGCTTGACTTCGACAAGGATCCCCGAGTGCGAGCTTCAACTTCAAAGATCTATACCATAACCAAACAAACACACAAACGGTTAGCTATTATAGCTTAGTAAGTTATAAGCAAAAGATAATATGTATAACCAAGCCTTATAATAGTTTCTATTTGATTCAACTTAATCATTAATTAGATTGTAACATCAATACACATAATAGATTACCATTCACCCATATCGTACTCATTAGGTCTCAAGGAACCGAATACTCGCATGCTTCATAACCATATCAAAATTACTTACCTAATTTACACCAAGATAATAAACTATCATACAATACGTACATATCTGACACTTTTGTTTACCTCCACTAAGTATTTTGATCCTTGAGGAAACCCGATAATCCGCACACACAGTGCATCACCCGTAACGTATCGCACACTTAGTGACGTTACTTGTAAAAGAGCACACACAGTGTCGTTCATTGGTAATGTATCGCACACATAGTGCCATTACTATTTTATCCGTACACACAGTGCCATTTATTAGTAATGTATCACACACATAGTGCCATTACTATTTTATCTGCACACACAGTGCTTGTTACATGATTTTCTCCTCTTGAACATAACATATATATTCACATATTATAAATATGAACATACCTAAATACGCATATTCAAACCAAATCTTTCTTCCTATAATTTACCATCACATTCGGCCACACTCAATTAAACACATAATTATTTATTCAATCACCACCATCACCTATTTCATGGTCCATAGTTTACTACTTCTCAACCCATAAATATTTATCCAATCCAATCATATCAAAATTTCATACATAGGTCAAACATATATTCGGCCAATACAAAGATTTAATCTTATACTCTATCACATTGGTAAAATTTATATACCTTTATACATATTTCAACCATCCAAGGTATTTATATAAATAAATACATGTTCATGATACTATCACATTCGGCAAACATATATATATATATATATATATATATATGTCCCTTATTACAAGTGCATATATTTGGCCAACTCAATTATTCATGGTTATACATATACACATGTATTTACTAATCCACATTCGGCTATCACATATAATAATTCCTATGCCTTATTCGGAAATTTGAAAATAAAATTTATTATGTCACTCGAACATGTACATTTTAATATAGAGATAATTCAAATTAATTCGATTGCTTAAAACTTACCTCGAAAGTCGATGAATTTGAGTTTCTCGGCTATTTGTTTAACTTAGCTTTTCCCCGATCCAACTCCTTTTCCTTTTTTTCTTGATCTAAAAAATGCCAAGTAAAGCTTAATCAAATTCATTTTTATTCAATTTAATCCAAAACTCATAATTATATAATTTAATATTTTACCCCTATAATTTACAACTTTTTCAATTAAGTCCCCAAAGCATAAAACACAAAATACATGAAATTTGGATTAACCTCTTAAGGGCCGAATTTTCTTCATCCTTACACAAGTCTATACAAACCATTTATTTTGCATTTTTAGACCCTCAACTATTTATTTTCACAATTTAAGCCATCATGCTTCATTTCATATAAATTTCCTACTCTAAACAAGTTGATTTCAAACATATGCTCAACCTTCTTCCATCAAACATAACAAAGCAAAAACATACATCCATGGCCGAATCTATCACATGCTTCAAACTTTAAAATTTCAACATGGTTTTGATAGTACTCAAGATAACTAACTCAAAAATGTAAAAATTTTCAAAATCCAAGCTCAAATACTAACCTTTAAGTGACATGCAATGACCGAAAATATGATAGCTTAAGTTCTTCTTCTTTCTCTTTGTTTTCGTGAAGATGATGAAGAAATTGGAGAGAATAAACATGTCTTTCTAATAATAATAATAGTTTATTTCATATCACCCACTAACTAATAAAATATGCATAAAATAAATATACTAATATTAAACCATGGTCAATGCCGTCCACTACCATCAAGTTAAAGGTCAAATTGCATCTTAAATTCCATGCAAAAAGAAAATATTCAATTTGGCCACTTAATTCCACAATAGCTATTATTTTCACACTTATTCAAATTAGTCCATTCACTTTAATTAGTCACCCAAACACACGAATTAATCTGTGATATTCTAACACATGCTTGACCATATAACATAGATATCAAAGTAACAATTAAAATACTTTTCTAATTCGGATTCGTGGTCTCGAAACCACCGTTCCGATTAGGGTCGTAATTGGGTTGTTACAACTCCCCCTCAAGGAGTTTTCGTCCCCGAAAATCTTACCCGCGAATAAATGTGGGTAACGTTCTTTCATTGATTCTTCAGTTTCCCAGGTTGCTTCTTCTATCCCGTGTTTATGCCACACCACTTTAACCAACGATATCTTCTTATTTCGCAACTCTTTTACTTCACGAGCTAAGATACGAATCGGTTCTTCCTCGTAAGTCAAATCGGGCTGAATTTCAATCTCAGTTGGACTGATTACATGAGAAGGGTCGAATCTATATCGTCGAAGCATCGACACATGGAAAACATTATGAATCTTGTCTAACTTAGACGGCAAACTCAACCTGTACGCAACTGGCCCGATACGCTCAATAATCTCATACGGCCTAATAAACCTCGAACTCAGTTTTCCTTTATGACCAAATCTAAGTATCTTCTTCCATGGCGATACATTTAAGAACACTCGATCACCCGCTTGGAACTCTATATCTTTTCATTTCAAATTCGCGTACGACTTCTAACGATCCGAGGCGGCTTTCAATCTTTCTCGAATTACTTTAACCTTTCGTTCTGCCTCTCTGATCAATTCAACCCCGTGTATCTTGTCTTAATTTAGCTCGGTCCAATATAGTGGTGTACGACATTTTCGACCATACAATGCTTCGTAAGGTGCCATTTTAATACTCGATTGAAAACTATTATTATAGGCAAATTTAATCAAAGGCAAGTATCGTTCCCACGTACCCTCAAACTCAAGAACACAACATCTCGACATATCCTCGTGTATTTGAATAACACGCTCGAATTGACCATCCGACTGAGGGTGAAAAGTTGTACTGAAATGTAATTTAGTACCCAAAGCATCCTGCAGTTTCTTCCAAAACCGTGATGTGAACCTCGAATCTCTATCTGACACAATAGAAACAGGTACTCCGTGTAACCGTATAATCTGAGATAGGTACAACTCAGCTAATTTATCGAGTGAGAAATCTGTACGAATCGGAACAAAGTGACCCGATTTCGTCAATCTATCAACAATAACCCAGATTGAATCTTTCCTACTTGGCGTCAAAGGCGAACCCGATACGAAATCCATAGTGACTCGATCCCACTTCCACTCAGGTATCATAATCGGCTGAAGTAGTCCCGATGGTACTTGATGTTCAGTTTTCACTTGTTGACATACTAAGCACTTCGACACATAGTCTGAGATGTCTCGTTTCATACCATGCCACCAGTAATGCTGTTTCAGGTCATTAAACATTTTTTTGCTACCTGGATGAACTGAAAATCTACTACTATGAGCTTCTTCACAAATCAATTGAATCAATTCAGGGTTCTTCGATACACATACCCGATTCTTGAACCGTAGACATCCTTCAGTATCTATCTAAAAATCTGAATCTGCACCCGAGCCACAATGACTTCTTTTTGCTTTTAAATCATCATCAAACTCTTGAGCTTATCGAATCTGCTACACAAACAATAGTCTCGCTTTCAACTCAGCAATGATCACACCATCATCAGTTATAGCCATATCCGCATTCATTGCCCGTAGAGAAAATAATGATTTTCAGCTAAGTGCATCAGTAACCACGTTAGCCTTTCCCGGGTGATAATCAATCACGAGTTCGTAGTCTTTCAACAATTCCAACCATCGTCGCTGTCTTAAATTCAAATCCTTCTGGGTCATAAATACTTTAGACTCTTATGATCCGAATAAACGTGGCATTTCTCACCGAATAGATAGTGACGCCATATTTTTAAAGCAAAAACTATAGCGGCCAACTCAAGGTCGTGCGTCGGATAATTCCTCTCGTACGGTTTCAACTGTCTCGAGGCGTAGGCTACAACTTTACCCTCTTGCATCAATACACAACCCAGCCCATTTAAAGATGCATCATTGAAAATAATGAACTCTTTACCCGACTCCGGCTGAACGAGCACTGGAGCTTTCGTTAACAAGGTCTTTAATTGATCAAAACTCATCTGACATCTTCCTGACCACTCAAATTTCACGTCCTTCTGTAATAGCTTTGTCATCGGAGTTGCTATCATAGAAAACCCTTTCACGAAGCATCTATAATACTCAGCAAGTCCCAGAAAACTATGAACCTTAGAAACATTCCGCGGTGGTTTCCACTCTAATATAGCCGAGATTTTACTCGGGTCAACCCGGATACCCAATGCTGAAATAACATGCCCCAAAAAGCTAACTTCTTTCAACCAAAACTCACATTTACTGAATTTTGCATACAATTTCCTGTCACACAAAATCTGTAACACTAACCTCAAATGCTCAGCATGTTCGGTTTCGTCTCGCGAATAGATCAGTATATCATCTATGAATACAACCACGAATCAATCTAAATACAGTCTGAATACCCGATTCATTAAATCCATGAAAATAGCAGGGGCATTAGTGAGTGCAAACGGCATCACCATGAACTCATAGTGACCATATCACGTTCGAAAAGTAGTCTTTGGCACATCCGATTCCCTAACTCGCAGCTGATAATATCCTGACCTTAGATCAATTTTTGAGAACACCGGGGCTCCCTTAAGCTGATCAAATAAATCATTGATACGTGGCAATTGATACTTGTTCTTTACGGTCACCTTATTGAGTTGTCGATAATCAATACACATTCTCAAGGTTCCGTCCTTCTTTTTCACAAATAGAACGGACGCACCCCAAGAAGAGAAACTCGGTCGAGCGAAACCTCTATCTATCAATTCTTACAGCTAAGCCTTCAATTCTTTTAATTCAGTTTGTGCCATTCTATACGGTGCTATCGATATCGGAGTAGTCCCTGGCACTAACTCAATCCCAAACTCTATCTCATGAACAGGTGGCAATCCTGGTAATTCCTCCGGGAACACATCTGGATATTCACTAACAACCGGTACCGATTCAATCTTCCTTTCGGTTACCTTGTTGTCAATCACATACGCAAGATAGGCTTCGCAACCTTTTCTCAAATACTGTCGAGCCAACATCGAAGATATCACAGCAGGTAGTCCATTCAATTCTGCAGACACAATTCTGATCATTGTTCTGGCATCTTAAATCAATAGTCTTTCGTCTGCAATTAACTACCGCATCATAAACTGTCAACCAATCCATACCTAGAATAATGTCAAACTCATCGAAAGGTAATAGCATCAAATCAGCCAGAAAACACATGTCCCGAATCATCAAGGGGCAGTTCTTGCACACTTTATCAACTATTACACATTGACCCAGGGGGTTTGAGACCCGAATCACAAACTCAGTAGACTCAACAGGTAGAGTCTTACTGGATTCTAATGTTTTACAGACATACGAATGAGTTGAGCCTGGATCAATCAAAGCAGTTACACTAGTATCAAAGAGGGTGAAAATACCGGTAATGACGTCTGGAGATGAGGCCTCCTCTCTAGTATGGATGGCATAAGCTCAAGCTGGTACACGGGCATCTGATTGAATAACCGCATCTATAGTCCCCCTCTGTGCACCACTCCTACCTCCTCCAATATGAGATGGTCTGCCTCTAGCTGCAGTGCCGCTCGGTCTCGCACTCTGAGCAGTACCCTTTTCAATAGTCTCCGGGCAATCCCGAGCGAACTGATCTTGCGAACCACACCTATAACAAGTGCGATTAATAGATTTACCCTAGCACTCTTCGAAATACCGTCTGCCGCACTGCTGACACTTAGGTTTTCTCGATCGAGCATTGCCGACACTAGCCACTGATGTAGCTCGAGAACTCATTGGTGGCCGTTCTCGTATAGAAATCCCAGTGTTAGGTTTGGATCGGCTACCATCGTTCTTGAACTTCTTCATTGCCACCTGCGAAAATTTGCTAGCAGATCTCTTCCAGAAATCTTTAAATTTAAGTTCAGCTTTCCGTTTTTCTTTCCCCAATTCTTCAGCTTTACAAGCTCGTTCAACTAGTACAACAAACTTGTTAATTTCAAGAATGCCAACCAGAAGCTTTATATCTTCATTTAAACCATCTTCAAACCTCCGGCACATAGCAGCCTCCGACAAAACACACTCATGAGCGTAGCGACTAAGTCGCACAAACTTGCGCTCATATTCAGATACGGTCATACGACCTTGTTTAAGCTCGAGAAATTCATTATGCTTAGAATCTATGAAGCGCTGACTTATGTATTTCTTAGAAAATTCCGTCTGGAAGAAGTCCCAAGTAACCCTCTCTTTTAGAACAACTGACACGAGTGTATTCCACCAATAGTAGGCAGAATCCCGTAATAATGATATGGCACACTTCAGACACTCATCGGGTGTGTAGGACAGCTCATCGAAAACACGAACAGTATTATCGACCCAAAATTCGGCTCGCTCTGCATCCTCATCATCCTCGGCTCTAAATTCTTGAGCTCCGTATTTTTTGAATGCGATCAACTGGAGGCTTATTTACTCTTTCGGGATTGACAATCGGGGGTACCACCGACACTACAGGAGGAATGTTCGGATTCAGGGGTGGTTGAACAACCGAATTGGTTCGTATGTATTGACTGAACCAATATTCATCATACTATAGAAGGCTTGTCTGGCCCCCTCATCAGGATTACTCGTAGCCGGTCGAGATTCCTCTAGCGCGGGAGCGGGCGCTACACTCTCGACGTCATCAGCTACAGCTCCCTCAAAATCGGGATCCATTACTATATGAAAGAAATAAGCACATTTCACTGTCAGAAGTCATCACACTATAACATTATAAATTATGGCATGTATAGCTAGACTCACACGCGCTACGTTAGTCCGAGAACTGACTAAACCGTAGCTCTGATACCAATAAAATGTGACACCTCTAACCCGTATCTGTCACTGGATTAGGATTACGGGCATTGCTAAACTGAATACCAAGTCAGAGCATTCATTTGAGCTATCACTAGCTAAACACATACCATTTCTTATAATCAAAAATACACATGTACGTTTCATCTAATCTCATTTCTTCCATAAATATAATACACTCCGAACGATCAATCCCAAGCCTTGGCCGAATAGGTATGTATATTAATAATATTCAAACATTTAATATCCATGAACACTTCTCATTTGATTTAAACCGTAAGTAAAAAGACCAAATCAACTAACACTTTAGCACTATCTCCATACCACATTCCGCATTATTTAATACACATAAATATTCGTGCATACCATGAATACATCTTATTAATCTATTTAACCATTAAGGGTACAAAGCCAAGCATACTTCATCTATTCAAGAGAAAAGAATATACACTCCTTACCAAATGAACCATGACCGAATATATATATATATATATATATATATGTATATATATATATATATATATATATATTACCTCATCAATTTACTCACTACTATATCAACAATGATATATGCATGTACTAAACACCATTCTTACCATCTATACCTAGCCATTTTGTTACACTTATTTAGTCATGTCGAAAATCAAGCATCATTATTCAAATGTCACATAAATACTTAAACTATAATCAATCCATGACTAAAATTCAAATATAACATACACCTATTGAATAATTAACTTCTAAAACCAAAAAAAAAAACTTAATATTATTAGCTATTTCATCATTTGCTCATATCATATAAACAAAAATCAAGCATCATACATCATGACATATATTTTCATAGTAAACTTTTCTATGACCGAATTCATGTAGGTTCTATAAAACGAGATTTAGCCATTTTCGCATGGCTTTTATATACATCTCAATCAAAAAGAACTTAATAGAGTATTCGAGCTTATACATGCCATAATTTCTAAAGTTCATCGCTAATAAAAATACCAAAAGTAGTTGATAGCGTGCTTGACTTTGACAAGGATCCCCAAATGCGAGCTTCAACTTCAAAGATCTATACCATAACCAAACAAACACACAAACGTTTAGCTATTATAGCTTAGTAAGTTATAAGCAATAGATAATATGTATAACCAAGCCTTATAATAGTTTCTATTTGATTCAACTTAATCATTAATTAGATTGTAACATCAATACACATAATAGATTACCATTCACCCATATCGTACTCATTAGGTCTTAAGGAACCGAATACTCGCATGCTTCATAACCATATCAAAATTACTTACCTAATTTACACCAAGATAATAAACTATCATACAATACGTACATATCTGACACTTTTGTTTACCTCCACTAAGTATTTTGATCCTTCAGGAAACCCGATAATCCTCACACACAGTGCATCACCCGTAACGTATCGCACACTTAGTAACGTTACTTGTAAAAGAGCATACACAGTGTCGTTCATTGGTAATGTATCGCACACATAGTGCCATTACTATTTTATCCGCACACACAGTGCCATTATTAGTAATGTATCGCACACATAGTGCCATTACTATTTTATCCACACACACAGTGCTTGTTACATGATTTTCTCCTCTTGAACATGACATATATATTCACAGATTATAAAGATGAACATACCTAAACATGCATATTCAAACCAAATCTTTCTTCCTATAATTTACCATCACATTCGGCCACACTCAATTAAACACATAATTATTTATTCAATCACCACCATCACCTATTTCATGGTCCACAGTTTACTACTACTCAACCCATAAATATTTATCCAATCCAGTCATATCAAAATTTCATACATAGGTCAAACATACATTCGGCCAATACAAAGATTTAATCTTATACTCTATCACATTGGTAAAATTTATATACCTTTATACATATTTCAACCATCCAAGGTATTTATATAAATAAATATATGTTCATGATACTATCACATTCTGCAAACACATTTAAAGTCACCATATCCTAATATTCCATTTCCATATATATATATATATATATATATATATATATATATATATCTGTCCCTTATCACAAGTGCACATATTTGGCCAACTCAATTATTCAATGGTTATACATATACACATGTATTTACTAATCCGCATTCGGCTATCACATATAATAATTCCTATGCCTTATTCGGCAATTTGAAAATAAAATTTATTATGTTACTCGAACATGTACATTTTAATATAGAGATAATTCAAATTAATCCGATTGCTTAAAACTTACCTCGAAAGTCGATGAATTTGAGTTTCTCGGCTATTCGTTTAACTTAGCTTTTCCCCGATCCAACTCCTTTTCCTTTTTTTCCTGATCTAAACAATACCAAGTAAAACTTATTCAAATTCATTTTTATTCAATTTAATCCAAAACTCATAATTATATAATTTACTATTTTACCCCTATAATTTACAACTTTTTCAATTAAGTCCCCAAAGCATAAAACACAAAATACATGAAATTTGGATTAACCTCTTAAGGGCCAAATTTTCTTCATCCTTACACAAGTCTATACAAACCATTTATTTTGCATTTTTAGGCCCTCAACTATTTATTTTCACAATTTAAGCCATTATGCTTCATTTCATCGAAATTTCCTACTCTAAACAAGTTGATTTCAATCATATGCTCAACCTTCTTCCATCAAACATAAGAAAGCAAAAACATTCATCCATGACAGAATCTATCACATGCTTCAAACTCTAAAATTTCAACATGGTTTTGATAGTACTCAAGATAACTAACTCAAAAATGTAAAAATTTTCAAAATCCAAGCTCAAATACTAACCTTTAGGTGACATGCAATGACCAAAAATATGATAGCTTAAGTTCCTCTTATTTCTCTTTGTTTTCGTGAAGATGAGGAAGAAATTGGAGGGAATAAACATGTTTTCTAATAATAATAATAGCTTATTTCATATCACCCACTAACTAATAGAATATGCGTAAAATAAATATACTAATATTAAACCATGGTCAATGTCATCCACTACCATCAAGTTAAAGGTCAAATTGCATCTTAAATTCCATGCAAAAAGAAAACTATTCAATTTGGCCACTTAATTCCACAATAGCTATTATTTTCACACTTATTCAAATTAGTCCTTTCACTTTAATTAGTCACCTAAACACACGAATTAATCTATGATATTCTAACACATGCTTGACCGTATAACATAGATATCAAATTAACAATTAAAATACTTTTCTAATTCAGATTCATGGTCCCGAAACCACCGTTCCAATTAAGGTCATAATTGGGCTGTTACATAAAGTCTGTAGCTAGCATATGAGAACACGGCCTTGGAACACGGGCGTACCTAGTAGTCGTGTGGTTTTTATTAGGATAGTACAAGGCCTTAGCACACGGGGGTGCTTAGTGACCGTGGAGCCAAGTCAGTATAGCCCACGGCCAAAGTACATGGGCGTGCTCGGTGGCCGTGGAGCATAGTTAGTATAAACCACGGGGAGGACACACGGGTGTGTCTAGCAGCTGTGGGAGGCACACGGTTTGCCCACACGTGCGTGTAACCCCTGAAACTTTGAAAGGTTTTAAATTTCTAAGAATTTATGTATGTGTTTCGATTTAGTCCCGACTCAGTTTATAAGCATGTTTTTAGGTCTCGTTGGCCTATTTAAGGGACATTGCGAGTGTAATTGGTGGTTGAATGCCTGAACTTCTGTAAATGTTTTCTGATCTGTCTGGTAACGCTCCTAACCCCAATCCGGCGGCTGACACGGGATAGGGTGTTACATTTGGTTGGTATCAGAGCTACGACTTTGTCGATTCTTGGACTAACGTAGCATGTCAGAGTCTAGCTATACATGCTATATATCTAAACTGTGATAGTGTGATGAATCCTGATGTGTAAAATGTGATTTTTGTATAGTAATGGATCCCAGAAGAGCCGTAGCTGACGACGTAGAAAGTAATGCGCCTACTCCCGTGCAAGGGACAGCGCCTTCTGATTCGAGACCGGCTACTAGTAGTCAAGAGGAAGAAGCTAAACAAGCTTTCTTCCAGATGATGAGTGAGTGGTTCACTCAATTTGTAAAGAATAATTCGACTGTTTCACAACCCCCTGCCCCCGGTTAATCCCCCTCAAGCATCTGATATACCTCTGAATGCAAATCTGAATCCATGGAATAAGCCTCCGGTTGACAACATCCGTAAGTATGAGGCTGAAGAATTTCAGTCTACTAATGATGATGATGCTGAAAAGGCCGAGTTCTGGTTAGAGAATACTATCCGGGTATTCGACAAAATGTCTCTGACTCCAGAAGAATGCATAAAGTGTGTTGTATCATTACTCCGAGATCCAGCTTATCAATGGTGGAAAATTTTGATTTCTGTTGTTCCGGAAGAGCGAGTTACATGGGATTTCTTCCAGATTGAGTACCAAAAGAAATACATCAGTGAGAGATTCATCGATCAAAAACGGAAAGAATTTCTGGAATTAAAACAGGGACGAATGACTGTTACTGAGTATGAATGAGAGTTTGTTAGACTGAGTCAATATGCTCGTGAATGTGTATAATCCGAAGCAATAATGTGCAAAAGGTTTGAAGATGGGCTTAATGAAGACATCCGTTTACTAGTCGGGATTTTAGAGATAAAAGAGTTTGTTGTACTCGTTGATAGAACATGCAAAGCTGAGGCACTCGGGAAAGATATAAGAAAAGCTAAGTTTGAAGCCTGAGATATGAGAAAAAGATTTCCAAGCAAATCATTTCAATATGCTCCAAAGAGATTCAGAGACGAACAAAACCGTTCGAGAGCTAATGTGGGACATTTGAATAGAAATCGAGCTAGAACACAAATGAGTTCCAAAACCCCAGCAACTTCAATAGCAAGTGTTGAAAATGTCTGTTCTAAAAGACCTGAGTGTATGTACTATGGAAAAATACATCCGAGAAGTTGTAGATTAAATGACAGAGCTTGTTTCAGATATAGAGAACCTGATCATTTTATCCGTGATTGTCCTGAGTCTGTTGAGCCAAAGACTGTACAGAATCTAAGATCTGATAGTACACCTGTGAATGCAGTGGTGTCAGAGAACTACGAGAGACACTGTTGCGAGAGCTGAAGCTAGAGCACCTTTCAGAGCATATGGTATTCGAGCTCGTGAGGAAGCTTCGTCACCTGATGTTATAATTGGTACTTTTACACTTTATGATACTTCTGTGATTGCATTAATAGACCCTGGTTCTACGCATTCGTATATATGCATAAAATTAGTGTTCAGTAAGACTTTGCCTGTAGAGTCTACTGAGTTTACTATAAAAGTATCGAACCCCTTAGGTTAAAGTGTCCTGGTTAACAAAGTATGCAAAAATTGTCCGTTAATGTTTTAAGATATTTGTTTCCCTGTTGATTTGATGCTTCTGCCATTTGATGAATTCGATATTATTCTGGGTATGGACTGGTTGACATTGCATGATGCGGTTGTAAATTGTAAAAGAAAGACTGTTGATTTAAGACATCTGAATAATTAAATTGTACGGGTTGAGTCTAATGATTTGAATGGATTGCCTATTGTGATATCGGTATTGAAAGGGGTATGAGACATATTTTGCTTTTTTGATTGATTCGAAAGTGTCTGAAAAGAAATTTAAGTCAGTGCTTGTTGTATGTAAGTTTTCTGATTGTTCCCTAAAAAGTTACTGAGTTTGCCTCCGATTCGGGAAGTTGAATTTGGCATTGATCTATTGCCTGGTACAACACCTATTTTGATAGCTCTGTATAGAATGGCACCCACAGAGTTGAAAGAGTTAAAGTCACAATTGCAAGAATTGACCGATAGAGGGTTTACTAGACCGGGTTTTTCGTCTTGGGGAGCTCATGTTCTGTTTGTGAAAAAGAAAGATGGTACGATGAGAATGTGCATCGATTATCGTCATTTGAATAAGGTGACTATAAAGAATAAATACTCGTTCCCCAGAATTGATGATTTATTTGATCAGTTGAAAGGAGCTACTGTGTTTTCCAAGATTGATCTGAGATCGGGATATTATCAGTTGAGAGTGAAAGATTTAGACATACCGAAATGCTTTTAGAATGAGGTACGGGCATTATGAGTTCTTAGTTATGCCATTTGGACTAACCAATGCTCCTACTATTTTTATGGATTTGGTGAACAGAATTTTCAAACCGTACCTAGATCGATTTGTTGTGGTTTTCATTGACGACATTTTGATTTATTCATGGGATGAGACTGAGCATGCTGAACATTTGAGAATCATGTTGCAAACTTTAAGAGAAAAGCTATTGTATGCGAAATTCAGCAAATGTGAGTTCTGGTTACATGAGGTTAGTTTTCTGGGACATATTGTGTCAACTTCTGGGGTTCAAGTTGATCCGAGTAAGATTTCTGCTATTCTGGACTGGAAACCTTCGAAGAATGTGTCTGAAGCCCGTAGTTTTCTGGGTTTAGCTGGTTACTATCGCCGATTTGTAAAAGGGTTTTCAGTGATAGCTACTCCGTTGACTAGGTTACTTCAGAAAGAAGTTAGATTTGATTGGTTGGATAAATGCCAGAAAAGTTTTGATCAGTTGAAAACTCTGCTAACAGAAGCTTCAGTGTTAGTACAACCAGAATCGGGTAAAGAATTCGTTATATATAGTTATGCTTCGTTGAACGGTTTGGGATGTGTTTTGATGCAAGAAGGTAAAGTTATAGCTTATGCCTCGAGACAATTGAAGCCTCATGAAAAGAACTATCCGACACACGACCTTGAGTTAGCTGCGATTGTGTTTACACTAAAGATCTAGCGTCATTATCTGTATGGTGAGAAATGTCATGTGTTTTCAGATCATAAAAGTCTGAAATATCTAATGACTCAGAAAGATTTGAACCTGCGACAAAGATGATGGTTAGAGTTGTTAAAAGATTATGAGCTTGTGATAGATTATCATTTGGGTAAAGCAAATGTGGTTGCTGATACGTTAAGTAGAAAATCATTGTTTGCATTACGTGCTTTGAATGCCTAGTTAGATTTGTCTAATAATAGTTTTGTGATAGCTGAATTAAAAGAGAAATCGTTGTTTTTACAGTAGATATGTGGTGCTTAGAAGTCTGATAATGAGTTATTAGTGAAACGAGCTCAGTGTGATACTAATTCTGAATCTAAATTTCGAGTTGTTGAATAATTGCCTAAAATTCTGAAATCGAATCTGTGTTTCGAGAAATTCGGAATTGATTCAGATGATTTTGTATGAAGCACATAACAGTCGTCTATCTATTCATTCGGGAAGTACTAAAATGTACCATGATTTGAGGCAACTTTATTGGTGGTCTGGCATGAAGCGAGATATTTTTGACTTTGTTTCGAAATGTATAATCTGTCAATAAGTGAAAGCTGAACATCAAGTTCCATCTGGTTTGCTACAACCGATTTTGATTCCTGAATGGAAATAGGATAGAGTGACAATGAATTTTGTTTCTAGATTGCCTCCTGACTTCGAGAAAGAAAGATGCGACTTGGGTTGTAGTTGACCGGTTAACGAAATCTGCCCATTTTATTTCGATAAGATCTGACTACTCACTTGAGATGTTAGCCGATCTTTATATTTCTGAGATTGTGAGATTGCATGGGGTGCCACTATCCATTGTGTCAGATAGAGATCCGATATTCACATCGCGATTCTGGAAGAAGTTGTAAGAAGCTTTGGGCACAAAATTACATTTCAGTACAACTTTTCATCCGCAAACAGATGGTCAGTCTGAACGAACCATTCAGATTCTCGAAGATATGTTAAGATGCTGTATACTTGAGTTTAATGGTTCTTGGAACAATACTTGTCAATGATTGAATTTGCTTACAATAACAGTTTTCAGTCAAGTATTAAAATGACACCTTATGAAGCTTTGTACGGACGTACATGTCGTACACCTCTGTATTGGGCTGAGCTTAGTGAAAATAAGTTTCACGGGGTCGATCTGATAAAAGATTCAGAACAGAAAGTGAAACTGATCCAAGATTGTTTGAAAGCAGCATTTGATCGTCAAAAGTCGTATGCGAGCTTGAAACGAAAAGATATAGAATTTGAGATCGGCGACAAAGTATTTTTGAAAGCATCTCTGTGGAAGAAAGTACTCCGATTCAAACGTAAGGGCAAGTTAAGTCCGGGTTCATTGGACCGTTTGAGATCATTGAACGAGTTGGGCCTGTTGCCTATAGATTGAGTTTGCCCCTTGAGCTGGAAAAGATACACAATGTATTCCATGTCTTGATGCTCCGTAGATATTGATCCGATCCATCACATGTGATTTCTCCGACTGAAATTGAAATCTGATCTGATATAACATATGAAGAGGAACCGATCCATATTTTAGCTCGTGAAGTGAAAAAGTTGAGAAATAAGAAAATTTCGTTAGTGCAAGTATTGTGGAATTGACATGGAATAGAAGAGGCTACGTGGGAGCCCGAAGATTCAATGAGACAGTAATATTTGAATCTGTTTAACGGTAAAATTTTCGGGGACGAAAATCCCTAAGGGGGAGAATTGTCACAGTCCGTTTTATACCCTAGTCGGAACAGTGGTTTTGGGACCACAAATCCGAGTTTGAATAATATTTTAATATTATTTTCTATGCTATTGATATGTGACTAAGCATGTGGTAAATTTCCATAAGTTAATTTGTCCGTTTGTGTGTTTAATTTGACAAAAGGATTGAATTGTATTAAATTTGAAAGTTGCTTGCTATTTGTTAAATACTAATATGTTGTGGCTTTTAAAAGAAAAGGCCTTATGAGGCAATTAGACCACTTTTTAAGATAGTGGATGTTAGTTGGACAAATATGCCCTTAATGAATGTTTGTTGTAATTATTAAATGAAAGGTTAATAAGGTAAATGAATTTATATGTATATTATAATATGTTAAAACATGAAAGATGGCCATTTTTACTCATCTTTTGACCGAAAACAAGAGGGAGAAGAAAGGTTCTTATTCTTTTGCATATTCGGCCATTCCAAGCTTAAATTAAGGTATGATTTTGAGTTGGATTTTGATAATTTTTACGTTTTTGCAATCGTTGCTTTGTCTACTATCAAGCCCATGTCTCAATTTTGTGTATTGATGATATGTTGAGCTTTGAGATAAGTTTAGTTGTTAAATGAAAGATTTGAGCTAGATGAACATACTTTGTCCTTGAATTTTTGACGAAATTCACTAAATAAGGCTAAATGGAGAAAATAGTAACTTGAGGGACTAAATAGCACATTTGATGGAAAATATGGGCTTGTATGAGATTTATGAACATTCGGTTAAGCTTGGATGTGTGATGATTTTGTGAATTTGAGGTTTTGAGAAAAATGGACTAAATTGATAAATTGTGCAAATGTGAGGGTTAAATTGCAAATAACCCTAAATTTGTGTCTTTGGATTAAATTGAATGAGTTAATGAATAAAAGGGTTAATTCTGAATATGTTTAGATCAAGAAACGAGGAAAACGGATTTAGATCGAGGGAAAGCGAAAGTAACCGAGTAGCCGTTTCCATTCCGATAAATCGAATCCGAGGTAAGTCATTATGCAAATAAACGTATTTGTATTGAACTGTGTATGCTCATATGATTATTGTTAATTATGAATGCTTATGAGATAATTTGTACATGAATTCTGAGATAAGATTGATATAGTGACAATGTCCGCGAAGTCCCGTACGAACCTAGGAATAGATAGGATTAGCCATGTCATGACATAGGTATCTGTTCTGTTTATCATGTAAGACCACATCTGGGACGTTGGCGTTGATTTGAGATTTCGTGTAAGACCGCGTCTGGGACGTTGGCATCGATATGAGCTTTACGTGTAAGACCACGTCTGGGACATTGGCATCGATATGAGCTTTACGTGTAAGACCATGTCTGAGACATCGGCATCGCATTGATTCGTGTAAGACCCTGTCTGGGACAGTGGCATCGATATCTGAGTGCATATAATACCTTGTCTGGGACGTTGGCATGGTACGACTATTTCGAGCTTTCTATGTATCCTACTATATTCCTAACGGTTCAATGGGCAAGTCTGTGATACGAAAGCGCTATGTAAATAGTGAATCCATTTCAGGTACGTTTGGTAGATACACTTAGTGTGTATAAAAAGTACTTATATGATTTTGATTTGAAGAAAAGTATGATCAACTATGAGAACGAGAACGAGATACAAGAATGATTATGATAGAGTTATGTATATACATATGATTCTTGAGTTGGATTTTGATAATTTTTACGTTTTTGCAATCGTTGCTTTGTCTACTATCAAGCCCATGTCTCAATTTTGTGTATTGATGATATGTTGAGCTTTGAGATAATTTTAGTTGTTAAATGAAAGATTTGAGCTAGATGAACATACTTTGTCCTTGAATTTTTGACGAAATTCACTAAATAAGGTTAAAGGGAGAAAATAGTAACTTGAGGGACTAAATAGCACATTTGATGGAAAATATGGGCTTGTATGAGATTTATGAACATTCGGTTAAGCTTGGATGTGTGATGATTTTGTGAATTTGAGGTTTTGAGAAAAACAGACTAAATTGATAAATTGTGTAAATGTGAGGGTTAAATTACAAATAACCCTAAATGTGTGTCTTTGGATTGAATTGAATGAGTTAATGAATAAAAGGGTTAATTCTGAATATGTTTAGATCAAGAAATGAAGAAAACGGATTTAGATCGAGGGAAGGCGAAAGTAACCGAGTAGCCGTTTCTATTTCGATAAATCGAATCCGAGGTAAGTCATTATGCAAATAAACGTATTTGTATTGAACTGTGTATGCTTATTTGATTATTGTTAACTCTGAATGCTTATGAGATGATCTATACATGAATTCTAAGATAAGATCAATATAGTGACAATGTCCGCGAAGTCCCTACGAACTTAGGAATAGATAGGATTAGCCATGTCATGACATAGGTATCTGTTCTGTTTATCATGTAAGACCACGTCTGGGACGTTGGTGTTGATTTGAGATTTCGTGTAAGACCACGTCTGGGACGTTGGCATCGATATGAGCTTTACGTGTAAGACCACATCTGGGACGTTGGCATCGATATGAGCTTTACGTGTAAGACCATGTCTGAGACATCGGCATCGTATTGATTTGTGTAAGACCCTGTCTGGGACAAGGGCATCGATATTTGAGTGCATATAAGACCTCGTCTGGGACGTTGGCATTGTACGACTATTCCGAGCTTTCTGAGTATCCTACTATATTCCTAACGGTTCAATGGACAAGTAATCCACAACGCGACCTCAGTCAGCGCCAATCCACGATATAGCCCGTAGCTATCATCAAAACCACGATGAGCACAAAGCCATCATTAACCACGATATGGCACATAGCCTATATCAACCACGATGAGGCACAGAGCCACTCATCAAACCACGTACTCGAAGTACACCCTGTCCTTCTTTCATAATCATATCCCACCCATGCACATGCAACATAAAATAATGCCATGATGATAATGCATGTACATGTTATTTAGCATATCACACCTATTCACATTAATAACCACATCACATTCAGATTTAGAACTAACCTGATTATCGACATACCCCTTAAGGGTATCCATTTCATAATGTCCACTGCAATTATTAGCACATATTCATAACACACATACAGATACAACATATACCCGGAAAACGGTAGGCTAACTACACACCTGATAACTTGAAGCACTACGCTTTCGATATCGATGCTATCACTAAGCAAAACTACGGCTATCTGCCTACTCTGCTGCTCTGACGCTGGTCCACACCCTGGTGGCCAATCCCGAACTGCAGAAACGGATCTCCTCTTAAACTTCGAGATAGGGGCTATCCTTTTACCTTCTTGACTGACATCCACGTCCATCGCATATCACTTAATCAGAATTATTCTGTTAAATGTCATTATACGAGATCTTAATCGACTAAATCACAACTTAACAACCTTACCAAAAATGGATCCAAATCCCGAAAGCTTTCTTTATTCTTGTCGATTTGGCCCTAAAACATCATAGTTAGAATCGGCTAACTTTAATACCAAATATGGCCTATGGCCGAATACCATAAATCACTTACCTTACTTACCGAAATCCCGAATCACCACTTAACTATGAAGCTGTCGAAATCCCTGAGTGAAACCATATCAAAGTCGGCTTAAGCATAAATCCATAGAAAATAACCCTTGGCCGAAAAGGACATACCACTTACCTTGAGCGCTCCAAATCCCAAACGAATCCTTTAAAGCTCCTTAATGACGGCTACAAACGAAAAGCACACATAACATGGCTTAAAGGACATTCAGCCAACCTTAACCAAGGCCTAACCACAAGATTTCGGCACACTAAAAGAATAAGAACCGTTTACCAAGGGGGAAAATACTTACCACCACACGAATAGTCCACTAGCTCTAAATGTCGACAGGATAAAAGAGATGTTGACTTTCGGCTTTTGAGACTTGCGACAGAAGAAGGAGAATAAGGGCACTTTGATATTCGGCTAAGAACAAAATAAATGAAGAAGCTTGGGAAAAAGTTATAGGTTCGGCCAAGAAACAAATAGGGAAAGAAGAAAAACGTTAGTGACCTTATTGGTCTTTGAAGTTTCGGTCATCAAAACAAAAGAGAAAGAAAGCCGAAACTAGTTGGCTTTTGGACGAGAGGAAAACGGCACAAATGGGAAAAGAGAAAACTAAATTCGGCACCCCCTCCTTATAAGCTTCAAAACCGAAAATGCACACCAAGAGAGTCCCTTGGCCGGCCACCTTATCTTCACTTATCATATCCCTCATTTTTCTCTCCTATTTTATCTCCTATCTTATCATTTAAGATAAATAAAATAAAACTACATTTATCCTACTCTTTAGCCGAAATTTAAAAAGAAAAACAAGCTTATCTTCATCTTTTCAAAGCACCTATGCCATCCAACACTCCCCCTCTCTCTTGACGCCAACCTGCAAAAATAAAAGCACACTCCACGCTGCCCACATGACTCGAACCTGAGCCCTGCTCCCCTTGCTTGAGGCATCATTCACCAAGGCCCTAAGTGGCGCCTTCAAGCCACTTTACCAAGCCCATCTTTGTGACAAAGACTCCCACACAATCTCCTTAAGGCCTCCTTAGCCAAGCTCCCCCTAAACTAACACTTAAAATCCAAAATTTTCCAAGGCATTCCCTTTTTATCCTAGAGTTTTAAGAACCCCTAAAACACATCCAAACATACACTAAGCTCACCAACACTTGAATTATGCACCATATGCATAACCCGTAATCTAGGATATTACACTTTATGCCAGATGATGAGTGAGTGGTTCACTCAATTTGTGAAGAATAATCCGACTGTTTCACAACCTCCGCCCCTGGTTAATCCCCCTTAGACATCTGATATACCTCTGACTGCAAATCTGAATCCATGGAATAAGCCTCCAGTTGACAAGATCCGTGTAACAGACCAATATTGACCCTAATCGGAATGGTGGTTTTGGGACCACGAATCCGAGCCCGAGAAATATTTTAATATTATATTTTGTGTTTATTATATGTGATTTAGTGAGTGTGAAAGTTTCGTAGAAAAATTTAGTCGTTTAAGTGCTTAATTTGATAAAAAGGATTGAATCGTGAAAAGCGTAAAAGTTGCATGCTCAGGTGAAAGGTACTAAATTGATTGTGGCTTTTTAAGTGGATGTTCTAAAAGGGCAATTAGCCCAAATACAACAAAGAGGAACGGCAATGGGCCACTCCAATTACAAATTATATGTTAGTTTAGTTTTATTATAAAGTTATATTAGTGTATTTATAAATAATGTTAATATATATGTTAAATACAACATTAAATAATAAAAACAAGTGGGAAGAAAGAGAACATACCTTGTTCTTCTTCTTGGCCGAATGTTGGAGGAAGAAAACTCCATTGTTGAAGCTTTATTTTCGGCAACTTAGGGAGCTTGATTAAGGTATGGTCGGTTTTTAGTTTTTGAAAATTTTTACGTTTTTGAGATCGTTGCTTCGTATATTACCCGACCCATGTCTAAATTTTTGAAAATATTATGTATATAGGATTCGGCCATTAACATGCTTGGATGGTTTTGATATTTGATGGATTTAGATTAAATATATGTTAAAGATTTACAAGTTTTGTATTGAAGTTTTTGGTGATTTTGAGTAAATAGGGCTAAATTGAAAAAAATAAATTTGTGAAGAGTTAAAATGACAAATAAATGAAATGCATGGACACACATAGCTATGTGGAAGATTCGGCCTAGCTATGGTGTTAGGAAATTTTGCATATTTTGAGTTTTGTGTAAATAGGACCAATTTGTAAAAATGGGAAACATTAGGGGCAAAATGGTAAATTGCCCATTTGTGTGTTTTGGGACTAAATTGAGATGAAATGCAATTAAATGAGCTAAATTTTAATGTGTTTTAGATCAAGAGCTAAGAAAAACGGAATTAGACCGGGGAAAGACGAAGGTTCTCGAATAGCCGATTCGCACGGACTATCGACAACCGAGGTAAGTCCTTTAGCTAAAATATGTCAAAGAATTAATTATGATTATATTAAATAGTAAGAATTGATGAATTTTAGTACCTATTTATAACATGGCCGAATGTATATAGGTATACTAGGTTGATGATTAAAGTTGGATATGTGATGTGAATTGTTGGATTGTATAATGATATAATGATTTTATTGGTTTAATGTGAGCAAGCTCAATTGAATTGGACTTATACATATAATAGTTATGAAGTGTGTTTGGAACGTTTAAATTACATAGATATGTTTCGGGCTTTCACGCCTAGCAGGCTTTGTGCCGGTGTTACTTTTCGGGCTTTCACGCCTAGTAGGCTTTGTGCCGGTGTCACTTATCGGGCTTTTACGCCTAGCAGGCTTGATGCCGGTGATGTGTTTTACAAAAGAGAAATCGAATTTTTATTCAAGGCAAATTAAAGCTAATTTATTGAGTTAATGGCTCAGGTAAGCATGTAAGGTATGTTATGCTTAATATTACTTGAGTCGAATTAATATTATGAGAATTGTGTTATATGTGTTTGAAGTTAATATTGATGGGTATGATATGATGGATTTCGAGGTTGAATGCACTATTATGGAAATTCGGTCTTCAAATAGAAATGTTAAAAGTAAAGGAAATTTTAGAACGATAGTACGGTTGATACGAATGCTTTATTTATACGATTTGGAGTAAATGTGATTACAAATATACAAGTTGAATTATTTTTAATTTAAATGTTTAATGTTTGAATATTATATTATTAGGAGCTTAGGACTTACTAAGCTAGTAAGCTTATTTGTGCGAAATGTTTCCTCTGTTTTATAGATTAGGTGCAAGCTACAAGCTCGTCGGGATCGTTCAGAAAGTCGTCCACACTATCAAACTATTTTGGTACTCTTTCATTTTGGTTTTCGAATGAAGGCATGTATAGGAAAGACTTTGACTTTGTTTTGATGAAAACTTTTGGTTCATGTATATAATAGCCATGCGAATATGGCTAAATTTTTAGTTAAGTATGCTTTTTGTGCTTTTGATACAAATGTCGGTTTATGATGGTAATGTTTGTGCATTTTTAATCGAAGTTTAATCGTTTTTGATAAGGAAATGTATGTTTACGAAATGAACCTTTGAATTAGGTATTGTGGTGAGTAACCAATGGTACACTCGATTATATGGAACCATAGTTGTGTTTGGTTAATAAATCGATGATGTTAGGATATTACGCGAATGTTTTAGGTATAAGTTAAATTGCATAAATGATTAAAATGCATGGACAGTATGAGTTGTATGTGGGTATGTTCGGTTATGAACTAGTTAATCATATTTTGCAATGAAATAGTTTTTAGTTAGCAGCAATGATGTGATTTTGAAAAATCACCAAAAATAGGATAAATTGAATTAGAAAGTGAATAAGATATAGAATTAAAGCTTATTTTGTCTATTTTCATATGAAAGAAACAAAGTAGGCAAAGAAATTTTATATTATGAGATATTTAAATTTTAGTGAGACTTGTTCTGAATGAATTCGTGATACCCTGTTCTGTCTTGAAAAAATTGTTAAAAATTGTACAAAAATAATTATGGAGCATAGTTTATATTTTTAGAATCCTTAATGGGTCTATTTTTTATTGGAATAAACAAGAACATTATTGAAATTTTGTACAATGAGATAACTGAGTTTTTTGTAAAGATAGGTCAGAATTATCAAACAGTGATATAGGGGTAACTTTGATGAATAAACTGTACTAATTGGCCACATTAAAAATACTAAAAAAAATTATGGTAGAAATTTATATGAGTCTAGTTTCAAGGAAAATTTACGGATCTAAATTTCGAGTTTTGTAACTCGAGTTATGGTCAATTTAGTCAGCATGACGCAGTTGGACAGCTTTAAATTTTTATGCCCCAAATTAGTAGTCAAGTCTAGTAATGCCACATACTCGACTCCGGCAAAGGTTTCGGGTAAGGGGTGTTACAATCCGTAAGTATGGGGCTGAAGAATTTCGGGCTACTAATGATGATGATGCTGAAAAGGCCGAGTTCTGGATAAAGAATACTATCCGGGTATTCGACGAAATGTCTCCGACTCCGGAAGAATGCATAAAGTGTGTTGTATCATTACTCCGAGATCCAGCTTTTACAATTTAGGTTTTATTTCACAAAACACAAAATCCACATAATTTCAATAAAACCCATGCTTGGCTGAATTACATATAGGTCCCTAGCAGCCTAAAACTTTCATTTATTTCACATTTCAACCACTCAATTTGCACTTTTCACAATTTAATCCCTATTATGCATTTTCATCAAAAATCACTTAACAAAACATATAAAACTATCATCAAGCTTCCATATTTCAACATTAAACATCAAAGAACACTTAGATTCAATAATAGAAACTCTCAAAATCTTTAACAGTTTCAAAATTAAAGGTACGGCTAGCTAGATTAAGTTGCAACGATTACAAAAACGTAGAAATCATCAAAAACCAAGCTAAAACCGTACCTTAATCAAGTTAGGAGTGTGTTGAACCCTAATATGCATAAAAATGGTATTTTTCACCTTGGAAATTCGGCAATGGCAAAGATGGATGAACAAAATCATGTTTTGTTATATTTTATTAACTTAATTAATCAATTTACTTATTTACCCTTAATGAATAAACATAGAAATTTATGATGCATTTCCATTAACACTACCAATGGTCTAATATCATCATAATGACTTTCAATTTAATTAATCATAGCAATTAAACACCTTTAACAAGTAGAATGGAACTTTTGCATTTTACGCGATTAAGTCCTTTTTATCAAATTAACCAACCAATCGATAAAGTTAGCTCACGAAATTTTCACGCATATCAAATAACATGCTGTAAATACAAAAAATAATATTAAAATAATTTTTCGACATCAGATTTGTGGTTCCAAAATCACTGTTCTGATTTAGCTAAAACCGGGCTGCTACAACTCTCCCCCCTTAGGGATTTTTGTCTCCGAAAATCTTACCAGTGAATAGGTTCGGATATTGTTTTCTCATTGCATATTAGGGTTCCCATGTAGCTTCTTCAACCCCGTGCCGATGCCATAACACTTTCACTAACGCTATTTTCTGATTTCTGAGCTCTTTGATCTCACGAGCTAAAATTCGAATTAATTCTTCAGCATATGACATATCAGACTGAATTTCAACCTCGGTCTGGGAAATGGCATGTGAAAGATCAGATCGATATCATCGAAGCATCGACACATGAAACACATTATGTATCTTTTCTAACTCAAACAGTAATGACAGCCGATATGCCACTGGCTCAACTCGCTTAGTAATTTCATGTGGTCCGATGAATCGCGGACTCAATTTCCCTTTCCGACCAAACCTCAATATCTTCTTCCACAACGACACTTTCAAAAACAACTTATCCCTAATCTGGAACTCAATATCTTTCTGTTTCAAGTCTGCGTATGATTTTTGTCGATCCGAAGCTGCTTTCAAACTATCGCGAATTCCTTTCACTTTTTCTTCTGTTTCTCTGATTTGATCAACCCCGTGAATCTTATTCTCACTAAGCTCAGTCCAGTACAATAGTGTTCTACATTTACGACCGTATAGAGCTTCATATGGTGCCATCTTTATACTCGATTGGAAGCTATTATTGAAAGCAAATTCAATCAGCGGTAGATATTTCTCCCATCTACCTTCAAACTCAAGAATGCAACAATGCAACATATCCTCAAGTATCTGAATAACTCGTTCGGATTGACCATCTGTTTACAGGTGAAATGCAGTGCTAAAATGCAACTTTGAACCCAAAACTTCCTGCAATTTCTTCCAAAATTGAGAAAGTAAATCTTGGATCTTTATCTGAAACAACAGATAGGGGAACACCATGTAATCTCACAATTTCAGAAATATACAACTCAGCTAATTTATCAGGCGAGAAATCTGTACTTACAGAAATGAAATGAGCTAATTTTGTCAATCTATCAACAACAACCCAGATCACATCTTTCTTTTTCGGAGATAAGGGCAAACCCGATACAAAATCCATTGTTACTCTATCCCACTTCCTCTCAGGAATCATAATAGGCTGTAATAAACCTGCCGACACTTGATGCTCAGCTTTAACTTACTGACAAATCAAACATTTCGAAACAAATTCTGAGATATCTCATTTCATGCCGTGCCACCAATAAAGCTGTTTCAAATTGTTATACATTTTCGTGCTTCCCGAATGTACTGATAAATAACTACTGTATGCTTCGTTTAGAATCTTCTGAATGAGTTCAAAATTTCTTGGTACACATATTCTATCACGAAACATCAAACAATCATCAGGCCCTATTCGAAACTCTAAATTAGTAATCGACTCACACTGAGTTCGTTTTGCTTGCAATTCATTATCAATTTTTTTAGCCTCACAAATCCTGTATAAACAACGGTCTCGCTTTCAACTCGGCTACTGTTGAACCTTCATCAGACAAAGCTAATTATGTTTTTAAAGCATGTAAAGCAAATAAGGACTTTCAGCTCAAAGCATCAGCAACTACATTCGCTTTCCTTGGATGATAGTCAATCACTAATTCATAGTCTTTTAGCAATTCTAGCCATCTTCGCTGTCACAAATTCAAATCTTTTTGAGTAATTAAATATTTCAAGCTTTTTTGAATGGAATAAAAATAGCATTTCTCACCAAACAAGTAATGACGTCAAATTTTCAATGCGAACACTATTGCGGCTAACTCTAGATCGTGCGTCGGATAGTTCTTTTCATGTTGCTTCAACTGTCTCGAGGCATAAGCTACAACTTTGCCTTCCTGCATCAAAACACAACCCAGGCCATTAAACGATGCATCACTGAAAACTACAAATTCTTTACCCGACTCAGGCTGAACTAACACTGGTGCCTCTATCAATAATGCTTTCAACTGCTCGAAGCACTTTTCTGAACACTCAAATTTAACATCTTTTTGATGCAATCGTGTTATCGGAGTCGCAATCATTGAAAAGCCTTTAACAAATTGTCTATAATAGTCAGCTAGTCCCAGAAAACTACGGACTTTGGTTACATTTCTCGGAGTCTTCCAATCTATAATAGCAAAAATTTTGCTCGGGACAACTCGAACACCCTCGGATAAAACTATATGTCCCAGAAAACCAACCTCTCGTAACTAAAACTCACATTTCCTGAACTTTGTAAACAACTGTTTATCTCTCAAAGTTTGTAACACGATTCTCAAATGCTCGGCATGATCAGATTCATCATGAGAGTAAATCAAAATGTCATCAATAAACACAACTACAAATCAGTCTAAGTACGGCCTGAAAATCCGGTTCATCAAGTCCATAAAAATAGAAGGTGCATTTGTTAGCCCGAAAGGCAAAATAAGAAATCCGTAGTGTCCGTACCTTATTCTAAATGTAGTCTTTGGCACATCTGAGTCTTTAACTCGCAACTGGTAATAACCCGATCTCAAATCAATTTTTGAAAACACTGTTGCCCCTTTTAATTGATCAAACAAATCATCTATTCGTGGCAAAGGGTATTTATTCTTAATCGTCACTTTGTTTAGCTGTCGCTAGTCTATACACATTCTCATCGTGCCGTCTTTCTTTTTCACAAATAACACCGGTGCACCTCAGGTAGAGAAACTCGGTCTAGCAAAACCTCTATCTGTCAACTCTTGTAATTGAGCTTTCAATTCTTCTAAC
The DNA here is from genome assembly GCA_005393395.2 of Gossypium australe. Taxonomy (NCBI): domain Eukaryota; kingdom Viridiplantae; phylum Streptophyta; class Magnoliopsida; order Malvales; family Malvaceae; genus Gossypium; species Gossypium australe. The sequence goes on along the minus strand of CM016618.1, from coordinate 62,821,152 downwards.
TCTGTTGGAGCCATTCTGTATGGAGCTATCGATATCGGTGTTATTCCCGGTACTAATTCAATACCAAACTCAACCTCTCTGATAGGTGGTAAACCAGATAACTCTTCGGGAAATACATCTGGATACTCGCACACAACTCGTACTGATTCAATCTTTGTTTTCGTCACTTTCGTATCGAATACATAAGCAAGATAAACTTCACACCCTATTCTCACAAATCTCTGAGCTAACATAGACAAGATCACAACTAGCAAACTATTCAGATCATCTGATTCAATTCTAATAGTCTCATTATTCTGACATTTCAATTCTATTGTCTTTCGTCTACAATTCACTATAGCATCATGCATCGTTAACCAATCCATACCCAAGATTACATCAAATTCATCAAATGGAAACAACATCAGATTAGCCAAAAAACAGAAATCCTGATTCATTAACCGACAATTCTTGCAAACATTATCATCCAAAACACATTTGCCTAAGGCCTCGATACTCTAATCACAAATTCAGTAGACTCTACAGGAAAAGTCTTACTAGATACTAAATTCATACATATATAAGAATGAGTTGATACTGGATCTATCAATGCAATCACATTGGTATCATAGAGAGTGAAAGTACCAGTGATAACATCTGGAGATGATGCTTCTTCGCGAGCGCGAATAGCGTAGGTTCTAGCAAGTGCTCTGGCCTCGGATCTCATAGCCGAATCCTTTGTCGCCCTTCTACTACCACTTACATTTCTAGCAATTCTAGGTGGTCTACCTCTATTCTACGTGTTACTTGGCCTCACGTTCTAAACTTTATCTTTCTCATCTAGCTTAGGGCAATCTCGGACGAAGTGATCTAGAAAACCACATTTGTAATAGGCTTTATTACTTTTACTCTAGCATTCTCCAAAATGTCGTTTCCCACACTGTTGACACTCGGGTTTGTTCTCTCTCATACTGCCAACACTCGATAATGATGTAGCTTGAGCTTTAGAACCTGATTATTTTTTTTCTATGATCTCTGTTCAAATATCCGTTTGAAGCATTTAGGCGAACGTACGAATCTCTGGATTTCTTTGCTAAAGATTGATACGGCTTACTCATCGATCTTTTTCCCGAGTCACTAGCTTCTGAATCTACTTTCTCTTTTCTTTGCTAAGATCTTCGGCTTTACAAGCCCTTTCAACCAGAATGACAAATTCTTTCAACTCTAAAATTCCAACTAGTAGTTTTATATCTTCGTTCAACCCATCAACGAACCGATTACACAAAATCCCTTCGGTAGAAACATACTCCCTAGCATACTTACTCAACCGTAAAAATTCTCTTTCATACTCGGTTACAGTCATTTGGCCTCGTCTTAATTCTAGAAACTCTTTGTGCTTTTGATTGAGAAATCTCTGACTGATGTATTTCTTTCAAAATTTGGATTGAAAGAACTCTCAAGTAACCTGTTCTTTTGAAACCACATATACCAACGTGTTCCACCATTGATACACGGTGTCTCTCAACAAAGATACAGCACATTTAATACATTCATCAAGAGTACAAGACAATTCATCAAATACTCTAATCGTATTTTCGAGCCAAAACTCAGCTCTCTCAGCATCATCATCAACAGTAGCCCGGAACACTTCAGCCCCATATTTACGAATCTTATCTACTGGCGGCTTGTTCAATCATATCGGATCTATAACTTGAGGAACAACAGGGATTTGTTGAAGAATAGGTGGGGGTGGAGGTTGTTGAGCATCCAGATTCATTCAAATGAACTCCATGAACCACTCGTTCATTATTTGGAAAAAGGCTTGTTTAACCTCTCCCTCGTGGCTTCTCGTTACAGGCCTAGAATCCGATGGCGCTGCCCTTGAGCGGGAGCGGGTGCATTACTCTCTACATCATCAGCTAAAGCTCGTTCCGGATCCATTACTATACAAAAACACAATTTAAGCTGCCAGGAATCATCACACTATCATAGAGTATATATGGCATGAATATTTAGACTCTCACACATGCAACATTAGTCCTAGAATCGACTAAACCGTAGCTCTAATACCAATAAATGTAACATCCCTAACCCATATACGTCACCAGAATAGGGTTACGAGGTATTACCAATCAATTCACAACATATAGCATACATTCTCATAAATCATTCAACATAATCACATTTTTCCATTAAAAGGGCCTACGAGGCCTTAAACATGCTTCAAAAATGGTTCGGGACTAAATCGATAACATATGAAAATTTTGGAAAACTTAGAAAAATTTCAATCATGCAGGGGTTACACGCCCATGTGAGCAGGCCATGTGCCTCACACAGCTCCAGACACGCCCATGTCTTAGGCAGTGTGAAAACGGCGCATACATACTGACTTGGATCACACGGCCAACCACACGCCCGTATGTCTAGCCCGTGTGCCCTTTGAAGCGGCCACACACGCCCGTGTGCCAAGCCATGTGCTAGGCCGTACCAAACCTATAGGGTATATTGACTTATGCAACACGGCCAAGTCACACGCCCGTCTGTGAGACCGTGTGGGGCATACTGACTTTAATTCAATTTCAACACCAGGGGACACACGGCCGTGTAACATAACCGTGTGTCACACACGGCTGAGACACACGTCCGTGTCTTTGCCCGTGTGGACAAAAATAGGCCATTTGCAAGGCCAATTTGCCACCCCAATTCATGCTCATTTAAATAACCAAAATGGTACCATTTCATCATACAATTAAACAATTAAAATCATCAACCAAATGCACAATTCATAATATATCCATTCCAACCAAATTCAATATTCAATTCAATGCCATTTACCTAACCAAATACTTATCAACTTAACTTCTAAAATCATACTTCATCAAAGCATTTCTCAAGCATTTATACTCCACAAATCAATTAACCATTTGAGAAACTATAAAACCATAACCATATTCATACCAAAACTACCAAAATAAACCATCACTCATGGCTATATACACAAACCAAAACATATATATTTACAAGCCATTTCAAACAGCCAAACACACATCAAAATTAACATCATTTACAAGCCAACTCTCATGACTATAATTACAACCAAAATTCCCCATCTAGCCTATACATGCCATATGCCATATATGTATAATTCAAAAGTACCAACTTAGATGTTTGAGAGTGCGATGATGTTCTCGACGGCTCCCGAATCTAAGCTAACCTTGATTCACTATAAAACATAGGAAAATAACTCAAAGTAAGCTTCATAACTTAGTTAGCTCGTATGTGAATAACTTAATTCATGAAATAAATGAAAATTAACCAAATGCACATGACAAAACCATATACACATTAACTACAAACCTTTCTCATGTCTCAAAACATGATCAATTGTAATCTCATTGAACTTTCACTATTTAATACTCAAATAGGTTCTATACATGCCTGTCTAGCCTCGTACTAACCTCTTTCTTAATCACATCATTCCTTTACCCGTTGAACCATTCGGAATAGAAATTGGATATTCAATTATCTCAATCGATGAGTACCTATACCATGGCCCGTAGACAAAATAGGGTAACTTATCCCTGGAGTACCTATACCATGGCCCGTAGCCAAATTAAGGTAACTCATCTCTGAAATACCTATTCCATGGCCCAAAGCCAAATCAAGGTATAACTTGCACCCGAAGTGCCGATATCATGGCCCGAAGCCAAAACAATAACCTAATGACATGTCTCTAACATCCTAACTATTCCTAAGGTTCAACCGAGTTTTCACGCTTGTCGAATCATCGTCGAACGTATCTATAGAGTTGTATTCACAATTCAAACATTGTCCCTAATCTCGTAATCACAATTTATGCAATATCAAAGTCATAAACATACATTTATAATGAAATTACCATATACGAACTTACCTCGTATTCGGAATTGACAAATCGAATCGATTACTCGATAACCTTGCTTTTCCCCTATCTAAATCTGAATTCTTTCTTTCTTGATCTATATGAATTCAAAATTAACTTATTCAATCACATATTCTTTCAATTTAATCCATATCACACTTTAAAGCACTTTTACACTTTTGCCCCAAGTATTTCACAACTTTTACAATTTAATCTTTAGTTCACAAAACACAAAATTCACATAATTTCAATAAAACTCATGCTTGGCCAATTACATCTAGGTCCCTAGTAGCCTAAAAATTTCATTTATTTCACATTTTAACCACTCAATTTGCACTTTTCACAATTTAATCCCTATTATGCATTTTCATCAAAAATCACTTAACAAAACATATAAAACTATCACCAAGCTTCCATATTTCAACATTAAACATCAAAGAACACTTAGATTCAACAATGGAAACTCTCAAAATCTTTAACAGTTTCAAAATTAAAGGTACAGGCTAGCTAGATTGAGCTACAACAATTACAAAAACATAGAAATCATCAAAAATCGAGCTAAAATCGTACCTTACTCAAGCTAGGAGTGTGTCGAACCCTAATATGCATAAAAATGGTGTTTTTCACCATGGAAATTCGGAAATGGCAAAGATGGACAAACAAAATCATGCTTTGTTATATTTTATTAACTTAATTAATCAATTTACTTATTTACCCTTAATGAATAAACATAGAAATTTATGATGCATGTCCATTAATGTCCATTAACACTACCAATGGTCTAATATCATCATAAGGACTTTTAATTTAATTAATCATAGCAACTAAACACCTTTAACAAGTATAATGCAACTTTTGCATTTTACGCGATTAAGTCCTTTTTATCAAATTAACCAACCAATCGATAAAATTAACTCACAAAGTTTTCACACATATGAAATAACATGCTGTAAATACCAAAACTAATATTAAAATAATTTTCTGACATCGGATTTGTGGTTCCAAAACCACTATTCTGATTTAGCTAAAATCGGGCTATTACACTGTTATTATTGGCGAACTCAGCTAGAGGCAGATAATCCTCCCAACTACCTTAGAAATCATTCACACAACTTCGAAGCATATCCTCCAGTATCTGAATCACCCTCTCAGATTGACCAACGGTCTAAGGATGGAACGTAGTGCTGAAGTCCAATCTCGAACCCAAAGCCTCATGTAATTTCTTCCAAAACTGATAAGTGAAACGAGGATCTCTATAAAAAATGATCGACACCGGAACTTCGTGTAGTCTAACTATCTCAGAGATGTAAAGTTTTGCTAACTTCTACAGAGAGTAGTTTGTCTGAACTGGAATGAAGTGAGTAGACTTGGTTAATCGATCCACGTTGACCCAAACAAAGTTTTTCTCAGTGGGAGTCAAGGGTAACCTACGAACAAAGTCCATTGTTACTCGTTCCCATTTCCATAAGGGAATCTTAACTGGCTCAACCTTAATCTGCTGGCACGTCAAACATCGAGCCACAAAATCAGTAAACTCTCGCTTCAAACCCAGTCACCAGTACAGTTCACGGAGATCCCGATACATCTTATAACCACCGGGATGCATAGCATAAGGGCTACTATGCGCCTCCCTTAGAATCGACTGTATCAGATCAGAATCATTTGGCACACAAATCCGACCTCGGAAGCATAGCACACTATCATAATTCAATCCTAAATCAGAAGTAGAACCACTCTCAACCTGACTGAACCGCACACCCAGAGTCTCGTCCACTAACTGTCTATCCCGAATTTGACCAATCCAAGACGGCTTAACTTGCAACTCGGCCAACAGACTCCCATCATCAAACAGACTAAGGCAAGCAAACATCGCCCTTAAATCAGACATTACTCTTTGATTGAGAGCATCGGCCACCACATTAACCTTACCAGGATGATACTTAATGGTGCAGTCATAATCTTTAAGCAGTTCAATCCATCGCCGCTGCCTAGGGTTCAACTCCTTCTGAGTAAGGAGATACTTGAAGCTCTTGTGATAGGTGTAGATAATACACCTCTCACCATACAGATAGTGCCTCCAGATTTTCAATGCAAAGACTACTGTAGCCAACTCAGGATCATGCGTTGGATAATTTCCCTCATGTGTCTTAAGCTACTGGGAAGCATAGGCCACAACCGTACCATCCTGCATTAGAACACACCCCAAACCGACGTACGATGCATCACTGTATACCACAAACTCCTTACCGAATTTTGGCTATATCAAAATAGGAGCCTGAGTTAAAACAAACTTGAGCTTATCAAAGCTCAATTTTTGCGCATCAATCCAGACAAATGGAACACCCTTACGTAGAAGATTAGTCAAATGAGCTATAATCAAAGAGAACCCCTCGAAAAACCGCCGATAATATCCCACCAGACCGAGAAAACTGCGGATTTTAGACATGTTCTTAGGTTGTTTCAAATCAAACACAGCATCAATCTTTTGAGGATCAACCTGAATTCCCTTAGAAGAAACCACGTGTCCCAGGAAAGTCACTTAACACAACCAGAACTCACACTTGCTTAACTTAGCAAAAAGTTTCTTACGTTAAATTTGAAGCACAACTCTAAGATGCTCATCATGCACATCCTCGGTCTTAGAGTGTACCAGAATGTCGCTATGAAGACCACAACGAATTGATTCAGATAAGGCTGAAACACTTGGTTCATCATATCCATGAATATGGCCGGAGTGTTCGTCAATCCAAAAGGCATAACTAGGAACTCGTAATGCCCATAACGAGTCTTAAATGTAGTCTTATGAACATCAGCTTTCTTAACCCTCAACTGATGATACCTAGATCGAAGATCAATCTTAGAGAACACTGAAGCCCCACGGAACTGATCAAACAAGTCGTCGATCCTTGGAAGCAGATTCTTATTCTTCACAGTCAACGTATTTAACTACCGGTAGTCAATACACATCCTCATGGTCCCATCTTTTTTCTTAACGAACAGAACTGGTGCCCCCCACTGAGACACACTAGGATAGATGAAACCACGGTCCAGAGGCTCTTATAGTTGAGCCTTAAACTCAGTAAGCTCTTTCGGTGCCATACGGTATGGGGTAATAGACACCGAAGCTATACCAGGTAGAGGCTCAATTCTGAACTCGACTTCTCGATTTGGAGGTAAACCCGGTAACTCCTCAGGGAAAACATCTAGAAAGTCCCTCACTATTCTAATATCCATACCAGAAGAACCCTCAAAATCAGAAATACTAATGTAAGCCAAATACGCCTCACACACTTTTCGAACCAGTTTTTCAGCCACAAGCACAAAGATCACATTAGACAAATAATCTCGATGCTCGCTGATCATAACCACCTCCTTATCGTCCTCAATCCTCAGAACGACCCTTTTTATCGCGTAGTCTAAACTAACTCGGTGCTTGACCAACCAATCCATGCCCAGAATTAAGTTGAACTCCCCAAACGGAAGCTCCATTAGATCTGCCAGAAAAATAATCCCTTGTACCTCTAACAGAACCTCTCTATAGAGTTTACTAACCCGAACAGACTGCCCCAACGGACTCAGTATGATAATCTCACTAGAAGTGCTCTCAACGGAAACCCTTAATTTTTCAGACACAGTGCTAGCCACATAATAGTGTGTATAACCTATGTCTATTAGAGCAGAATAAGGTACATCAGAAATTAAAAAATGTATCAATGATAACATCTGAAGCATATCTGTCCTCTCGGTGTCGAGCAGCATAGACAAGTGTAAGCTGCCTCGCCTCAATCTGTTCAGCACCTCTGGCCGGTGTTCTTTGTCCATGGTCCAAACCATTACCACCCATAGCCGCTCCACAACCCCTAGGTGGCTGCTGAACTGCCCTCTGAGGTTGCACAGTACCCAGAACTTGCGTCTGATCTGCCCACTGTAGACAATCACTAATACGGTGCTCTAGAGATCTGCACCTCAAACAAGCCCCAACCCTCCTCCAACACTCGCCCAGATGGCGCCAACCACGACCACCACATGGCTGCAACCCAGCTGGAGCAACAGGAGCCCTCACTCTAACAGGCCCATCAGACCTGGCCTTTTTCTTAGGCCTCAGAACAGAACTAGAAGGCTCTGAATCCCTCTTATTCTTGTCTCTCTCTCGGTCTCTGTTTTGGCGCTCCATGCGCTTAACATTCTCAGCGATCTTCGCCTTCTCAAATAGAACCGTGAACTCACGCCCCCTCTGTAAAGCAATCAGTACCCTCAGATTATCCATCAGTCCATCCTTAAATCGAACGCACCTCTCATACTTAGACGCCACCATGCCTTGAGGGTAGCAGCTCAACCTCATATATTCGACCTCATACTCAGCCACAGATCTGTCCCCTTGCGTGAGATTCATAAACTCACGCCTACGAGCATCCATATAGCTCTCTCCCACATACTTGCTCTGGAAAATGGTCTTAAAGAAGTCCCAAGTCAGACGATCAGACTGAATACCCTCCTCAACCGTCAGCCACCACTGATAAGCCTCATCGCGAAGTAGAGAGACTACACCCTTCAATTTCTACTCAGGAGTGCAGTCTAGATCATTCAAATCCTCTCCGTGGCCTTCAACCAATATTCGGCCACGTTAGGGGCAACTCTAGTGACACCCCTAAACAGCTCAGCACCATTAGACCGGAGTTGTTCAGTTACTGGCCCACGGCTCCTAGAACCAGAATGGGGTCCAACGACCCTCTCCAAAATCCTCAGCATGGCCTAAGACAATGCGTCGTCCCCAATTGAATGTCTCTGAGACCCAGTCTTAGTAGCCGATGAAGCTAGTGTCTCACTCGTATCTAGATTCGGCATACTGCCTAGAGAGGAAGACTCCACTCGAGTCCCCTATGGCCTCTTCCACGACTATGAGTACCACGTCCATGAATTCCATGAGCACTCATTGTCTAATTCGAGTTTTATCTACATTAAGAAATTTATGCATCAGTTCCAATATTTATTAGCATATATTTTATGCTCAATTTATCAGTAGTTCAGAAGTGTTTACAAAAGTTTCAGTTCAGTTTTCTAACTATCTCAGTACAGTTCTACAGTATTTTCAGAATATACTATCTCAGTTTCAGAAATACTTACAGGATCAGCGCCGGAGACAAGGTGTACCACACACTTTCTCAATTTATTCAAATTATTTAAAATCCAATACTTTTAAAACAAAAATTTGGAACCCAAAATTCACAGCCGAGTTTTGCAACCTAGCTCTAATACCACAAAATGTAACACCCCAAACCCGATCTAGACGTTATGGCCGAACCTGGCGATGTCAAATGAAATGAGTTTTGTAAACTAAATCGTCACAAAAAAACCATTTCAGCTTATTAGCTCTCATTTGTTTTTAACAAATTCAAAAACATTTATTCAACTCTTAAGTTTTTGTATTCATTATCAAAAACATTAATCTATTTGCCTAAAAATTATTTAGAGCAGGAGCTTACGAAAAATCGTGATGTTTTAGCAATACAATTCATGATTTAGAAAACTTTGTTTTAGAAAACCATCGTTTTAAAAGAACACTTTTTGATAAAGCATGCATAAATAAAGAAACAAAACCAAAACCAACAGTTACAAGTCCATACTGTTCCAGAAAATAAAAACTCTCAAATCTTAATGGCAAACCTAAATAAAACTATAAAACAAATAAAAAAGTTTATGGCGAATGGTCACCGTCGAGTCCTTCACTACACCGATTCGCTCAACTCTGTGGATTACCTGAACGGAACGGACAGAAAAGGGGTGACTTTACGTAAACTCAATGTGTAACCCAACAAAATTAAGCATGCACACACACAAAATATCACAAATCGGACAGATACAGATTCGGGCCTAAGCCGATTATAGATATAGATACAGATTCGGGCCTAAGCCCATGCCAGAAATAGATGTAGATAAGCAGATCAAAAATCAAAAATCAGAGTCCTACCCCCATCCTCTATACACCATCTCCGTCCATCCCTACACTCCATGTGAGGTTTAAAACACCCACCCAACCCTACACACCATAATGTGTTGATACGACACGTAACAGATAATATGCAGCATTGCTGCTAGAAATTAGGCAAAAGTCGCCTCTCAGAACACTTCCTCTCTATATATACCACCCCAACCCCAATAACAGATACAGGAATCAGATGCAGATATACAAATTAACATGCTCAACATGCTATTACTCAATCAACAGATAATCATATAAATAATAACCAGACATGCATGGTATTTATCATGTTTCAGAACAGAATATCAGACTTTCGGATTTACAGTTTTAGGGTTGGGTTAGCCCTTACCGACCCTACAGTAGGCCCACAGTCGATCGAGGCAACCTATGCGACCCTAGGAAATATTTTAGATAAATGGGCCCACACGCCGGCGTGGCCCACAAGCCCAGATTGACCTTTCTCGTGTGGATCACACGGCCTGGCCCAAAAACCCACACGCCCTAATGCCATGCCTGTGTGGGCCCACACGACCACACTCGAGCCATCACACGGCCGTACGCTACACACGGCCATGCCTTTGTCGATTACACGGCTATGTTCTTGCACACGGCCTACCACAAGGGCGACCACACACCCGTGTGGCGTCGATAGTTTGCAATTTCAGCTTTTGCCGAATCCCATTTTTCTACATTTCGAGTACACACCTGGTACTGTTTCGCAGCAAAAATACTTCCGAGTCTTCTGAAACCTAAAATTAATCAATTAAAACCCCAATCAGTCACTTAAATCGACACTTAACCGTAACTTCATTGAGATAAACAAACTTTTATCCATCAAAATCCTTACCTTCGACGAACGATGGTAATTCTACGCACTACAACACTGTTTTGGAAAAACTTCAGCCCCTTAATCCTCTCCTAACACAAAAAAACCCCCTTCAATAACGATTTACTAAAACCAAAATAATAATCACGTTATCCATACTTACTAGAACGCACGAAGAACACTAACAGAAACGAGACACAACGAGCAGCGCACAGGAAAGAAATAGAGACAAAATTGGGGAAACAGGGAAGGAGAAATTAGCAAAGGGGAACCGGCAAAGAGGTGGGAAAAGAATGGAATGTCAAAATTTGGGAATGAAAATTGGAAGATTTTGAAAAAGGGAAAAATAAAATTAGATTTGATAACCCCTAAATCCCTTAATTATCTCTCACTAACCCATTACCAATCAACCACTTAGAAACCATTTCCAGCACAACTCTAACCGAGAACCGAGCAAAAAAATATACCCTTGCCAACGCAGGGAATCGAACTCAAGACCTCCAACACACCAACTCCCTTACCACTTAAACCAGAAAGTTCATTCTAATATGGCTTTATAGATAACTAATTATAAGCCCGCTCCTCAAGTGTAAGGCTTGGATAAAAAAAAAATACCAAAATTCACCAAGGTAAAGCTTGAACTTGAGACTTTTCACACACACCCAGAACACTTAACCACTTAAGCAGACAGATATTTGAGTTAAATAATTACAGAAACATAAACAAATATTTTGAAGCGTTACATTGTTTTTTTTTTCAACTTGGACATGTTATCAGTAACTTTCATACTTGTACATTAGTCAAAAGACCAAAGTCCCAGAAAATATAGTCCAAGAATTGAAAATATGAGCTAAACTAAACCAAAGGAGATAGCTTTGTTGATTCCATGTCCCATGATGATGTTCAACTTCATTTCTTTTTAATACTCATCAATCCATTTCGTGTTCATAGCTTTTTGAATCATTTGATATATTTTTTTTTTGTATTGTTAATACTTATGTTTTGGTTTTTCATTTCTAATTTATTTACACTTTTTAGATTTTTTAAATTTGTTTTTATAATTTTTTAATCAAAAATTGAATTTTTAAATATTTTCCTCTTTTTTAAAAAAATAGAATTAGAACTAAATTGACAAATTTTGTAAATGTTTAGGGCTAATTTTATTTATTTTTTATATTTTGAGATCAAATTGATATATAAAATATGTAAACATTAAGGGATAATTTTTTTGTCAGGCCAATCAGAAAAAGCCCACATCAATGTTCCGTCACTTGACCTAACGAAAACAAATATGAGAGTGACAAAAATATTCATTTTCAAAAAATTAAATGACTAAATAAAAAATTAATAATTAGGTAATCAAAATAGAACTAAAAGCATAATTGGGTGACTATTGTTGTTGTTCACCCTAAAGCCTAAAACATACAAATAACTTCAATTTTAAATTATGAGATTCGACATAATTCATGTATTGAATTAAACTCGAATTGCTGAACATGTAATGATCACGACTCGATATGACCCAAATCAAAATTAACATGAACTCAAAATTGACACAAACCTATAATTTACTTAAATTTAAAATTGATCCAACTTAAAATAATTTGAAAATTTTAAAACTGAAATTACCGGGTATAAATTGAAGTAACTGCAAAACTAAACTTACCAACCCAACTCAGATGTTTACTTCATCAAGGTTTTCATTTGTGTTTGAGTCCTAATTTGTATATTTAAACCCATAAAAGACAATCTTCTTGCTCCGGACGTTGCTTTAGGGTTGTTTGGAAATGATGATTTAGTTTTGATTTAAAAACTTAAATTATTTGTTTAGATAAACATAAAAGTTGGATTTCAATTTCATAAGAGTTATATTCAAAATTTTAAAATAGAATTAATTAAATAATTAATTTTAGTTATAATACTATATCATCAATAAAATCCAAATTTTTTAAATTTGTACGAAAAGAGGAACGTCATGATTTTCAATTCCCAAAGAATTTTTTCCAAGAAAATGCCATGATTTTCTGTTATAATTACTCTGGTTTATTATTGTTTCATGTTGGCTCATGTATTAATTAAATTGGATAACAGTTTGGTAAATTTCTTGTGGTTTAGTGTTGGCTGAAATTCTTATAAAAACATTATTATTTATATCCCTAATTAGTAGTCGTCTTCTGTTGGTATAATTTTTATTTATTTTACCATTAATTTAATGAATTATGAATGTTTTGTTTATTAATATCACGTTCCCGAATAATTTATCAAATTAAATGGCGAGTCTTATCATCTATAGTGTATATATAAAAGAAGGTAGATGAGTGTATATATAGGAATTTGAGTTGTAGATAATTTTTAAAATAAGTTGCTCAATCCTAAGATAAATATGTTTCAACTCAATCCACTCTTTTTTCAAATTAATTACTTTTATAATCACACTTATCTAATTATCATCAACTTCCTTTCACTATAAAAAATAAAATTAAATGATTAGAAAAGGCTCCATTATAAAATTTAAACAGATTTTTGGCCTCTTCCAAGCCTCCAAAGTTAATGGGAAAGAAGAGAATAAACAAGAAAATTAACCAGAGGCATGATCCAGATGATAATTACAACCCAACAACCACTTCAACCTCCAGGTAACAACTCTTTATTATTTATCATTTTCTTCTAAATTTTCAGTATTTTAGTTCAACCTTGTTGTATTGGATCAGGTATTTGGATATCACTAGTATAACTGATGATGTCCTTCACCATATTATTCCATCACTTAACCATATATGGAAGTATGATGGAGAGAAATCGTATAATCATGTCAATATCCCAAAAAGGTCAGCTAAGTGTGAACTTGTATTTATACTTTTTTAATTTCGGGTTCTGTTAGTTTTATGATCAAACAAGTTCTAAGTTTTGATATGATCAATTTGTTTTTTCCCTTTGGAACAGTAATAAGATGGACCCTAATGATTACATCAGTCATTTGCCTGACAACATCCTTCACCACATCATTTCCTTCCTCCCTTTTGAATCCGGTGTCCGAACTTCTTTTCTTTCAACTCACTGGAAACACCTCTGGAAAGAGGCTTTGTTGGAACCAGTCCATTATGTAATAACAATGGAAGCTGCCACTAAAATCATACAAAGTTTTGTTGATGATTTCGATACACACTATAGGCCTAGAAATAAATGGGGGTTCAGATTTGAGTTTCCTCATGGAACAGGCGTCTTAGTTGCTAGCATTTCCAGCAAGGGTGCACTTCAACTTGATTTTTCAGATAGTAAACAAGAATTACCAGGGCCATTTGATTTGTTTTTGAAGCTGAATCTTGCATCGGCTAACCATTTATCACCTCCACACATGTGGTTTGATTGGTGGCAGCTTGAGCAAAATCACCCACTGCAAACCAAACAACCATCTTGGAACACAATGAAAGTAAAATCGTTGTATCTCATATCAGTAAGCCAACTGTCTAATATGGCAGTTTCTTCATTGGTGCCAAATTTGCCATTTCTCCAAAGCTTGACTATCGCCAAATGCAATGGATTACGATCTTTACAGATAAAAGAGGCCAAAGGGCTTCTTAAATTAGTGGTCCTTGATTGCCCCGGTTTACAATCTCTCAGTTTTGAAGGTGTCTCTTTAAAATCTTTCAGATATAGAGGCAACTTAGTGTCCTTCAAAGTGTCCTGCAAATGTAAGCCTATTGCCCAGTTTTGCAGGTGTGACTGTGGATTAATCTTGGAAGATGTCATGGTTGATCTCAGACAAGGTCATCTAACACAATGGACATGGGACTTTCAAAAGTCTCTCCGTTGCCTTTATCATTATGATTTCTATAAAAAAACCCGTTGTCGCTGCACCAACAGGAAAAGATGTTTCAAATCGATTTTGATAAGCATAAGGGGAATTAAATCTCTAACAATATGCAGATGGTTTTTCGAGGTATGTTCAATAAAGAAATGTTCACTTTCATATTCATGTAGTACTAACCTAAGTTACTCAAGCTTGTGTATGGATGAGGATACATGTCTGACTTGAATGTATGCTTTACGAATGAAAATTCGACATAGTTACTAACCTTCATAATTTATTTCTTCTGAAATTTCTTTAAGACATCGATGTGCAACTCGTTGCCCTTTCCAAGTAGTAGAGACCTACTACCTAGTATGAGCCAACTAGAAGAGCTTTGGTGGATTGATTGTTCAATGGAAAGAGAATCTATTAACGCCTTACTTTGCTTTTTGAAGCTTTGTCCTAACTTGGAAAGACTTTTTGTGACAGTAAGTCTTCTTATTTTTTTTTTATGGACTCTGCATATTTAATGGTATAAATAGCAATGTTATGCATACTCGAATACCTATACATGTCTGATACATATTTATTAAAAATTTCTTTATATATATTTAAAGAATTATGTCAATACCTATATCTTATTAAGTATATGTGGATCAAAACTTGCAGATCGATCCAAAATGCTATAACATGCCCAGCACTGGAAAATTCTCAGATTTAGTCATTGCTTCTGATAAGCTCGATGATCTCAAAGCTGTGAAACTTGAAGGATTTGAAGATGAAGAAAAGGAGAATTTCATTGCTAGGAGACTGATACCTTTATTCGGAGAAAATAATCCAGTTATTATATCAAAATCAGGTGAGAAATGTATAAAACATCTAGTAAAAGTAGCAAAGTTGGAGAAGAAAGGGAAGTACCCATACAAGTTTAAAGTGGTTGAAAATGTTAATGAAAATTCTCCGGATCATGTACATATGAAGGTCTAGTTTAATAGGGCAGCCCAATCTGAAGCAATAGCCAGCTTGCAGGACCTTGAATTTTAATTAGGAGTTGGGTTTATGAAGGATTGAGCACAGGGATGATTGTGAAAGGAGGAAAAAGAGAAATACTTGGCTTCCACACTTGCAGAATCGCTCACACTAAAAGAGAATAGTTGTACAGCTCACGAACTTGCAAAATATGGATCAAATGTTAAGGAGGAAGCCATTTGAATAGAGTAGTGCTCGATGTTCTTAGAAACCATTGTTACTTTTGAGCATGTTTATATCAAGGGTTTTTATTAGTCAAGGTCTTATTTAACTACAAAATTGCAATCGCTTGTTTAAACAAAACGGAATAGTTTAATGATTTTTTTTAAATGTATTTCTTATTTTAATCACTTTTATGCTAAGTTTTATATATATAAATAGAATAGTTTATATCACTTTGATATAGGTTCGAATTGTATTATCTATTATATATAAAAAAAAACTAAATTTCCATTATATTGAAATTATGAAGTTAAATATTTAAAATTTATTGTCTCATGAGTTCAGATTTTATCATGAGTGACTTTTTATTTATTTTATAAAATATATAAAAATACAAAAATATTTTTATAATAATATAACCTATTTTATATATAAAATGATATTTTAATATATTTTTTGAGCTGATGCATTATTGACTCGTGACATCAATTCAATTAAGGGTTTAGATAAATTATTAGAATGTAGATAATGATTCTATGCTTCTTTGGTAGGTGATGTAATATTTTATGCAAGTTTTCCTTCTTTTTGTCATTTAATTATCAAATGTTAAGTTATGATGACCTATTTTATTGAATTTTAATTTATATGTTGGAATTAATTTGTTTGACTTTTATGATATATGATTAAAAACAGAAAGATGATGGAGATGTATTGAAGCACAATTTTTGCATTTGGGAAGAGGGAGCTGGAAATAAAAAATATACTCTTTGCTTAAGGTGTGGATGCATTTAATTAATTGTTGAGTAAAATATAAATTAGCAAGCTTTTCTCCAAGGCCTGGGCACACTTAAATGCATTTTTTTAGATAAATTAGAAAAGAGAGGTAGATTTTTAATATTTGCGATTATTTATTTCATTAGAGTTATCTTTCATTTATATTCTCTTTTAGTAATATTTATAGGGGAGGAATATATTTATATAATTTAAAATTAAAATAATTTTATATATTTTTGTAATTATTTATATGAGTAATATTTTAATTGTCTAACTTTTGAATTTATCAATATAACTATACTTGTTATACATATAAATTTTTAAATTAATCTGATATTTCTATCATTTCGTTAAATTTTTTAACATAAAACAAATAGTTAGAAATTCTAGATTTACATCAAATTTGACGTGTATGATCTATATGAATAGACCATGAAATATAACTATTGAATCATTAAGATATTAATCATATAAATAATTACGAACCTGTGTAAAACTATTTTAATTTTTACATTGTGTAAGTGGATCTCTCCTCAATATTTATATTTATTTTTAATAAGATAAATATTAATAAATTTTTATTTAGGGTTTTAATCTTTATAAATAAAGACTTTTAGACTAGACTGAAAAATTAAGTATTCAATTTTTAGTGCAAAATTTTTTAAGCATTGAATTTAAATTAATCACGGAATATAATTTTTTTTATTTGATAACTTAATTCTTGAATTTTAAAAATTTATTATTTCATAATTTTAATCTTATTAATATTGTATTAATTATTTTACTTTAAATAATTTTGAATAAAATTTAAAAATAAATTTTCAATATTTCAATATTTTAATAAAATGAAAAAATAAAATTTTTCTTAATATTTTCCACAAGTGAGAAGTAGTATCTACTTAATATATTCAACACTTTTTTGTTGAAATTTTATATTAAGTAAAATATTAATATGGTTATCAAACAAAAATAAAAAAAAATAGATGTTGAAAATTTTCTTAATAATTTTGAACTTTTTTTTTATTTTAAAAATATACATAGACTTAATTTTTGAATAGGGAAAACAATGCAATGTGAAATTTTTAATGAAATGAAAATCCTAGAAACATTTTTTTCTCACCTTGTTTTTTTAAAGCTTGGAAATTTTATTAGTAACTTCCATGTTTGGGTAATCTAAATTTGTTGGCCAAATGACCAAAGTCCCAATCAATCCAGTGGTTGAATTAAATCAAGGGGGATAACTTTGTTGATTCCATGTCTTATGAGAATGTTCAACTTCATTTTTTTTAGTACTCATCAATTCATTTCATATTCGTAGCTTTTTGAATACATATGTTTTGACTTTTAATTTCTAATTTATTTACACTTTTTAGATTTATAGATTGTTTTTATAATTTTTTATCCAAAATTGAATTTTTTTTAAACATTTTCCCTTTTCTTGAACTTTTAAAATTAGAACTAAATTGTCAAATTTTGTAAATGTTGAGGGATAACTTTATTTATTTTTATATTTTAGGATCAAATTGATAGAATGTGTAAATATTGAAGGTTAAATTTGTTATTAGGCCAATCGAAAAAAGCCTACATCAACATTTCGTCACTCGACCTAATGACAACAAACAAGAATGTGACAAAAATATTTAATTTCGAAAAGTTGGGTAACTAAATATGTCGAAACCATCCTTTTTTTTGAAAACGGGAATCGAACTTGGGTTTAATAAAAACGGGAGTCGCCACCGATCTTTGCTTGGTGTGATCGGATCACCTTTGTTTTAATAAAACATTTCGGTTTACTAAAACGGGGTTCATGGTCTACGAACATTTGAGGAAATAGGTTCGGGAGTCGGTTACGTGCGAGGAAGGATTAGCGCCCTCGCAACGCCCGAAAATCGGTACCAAATTGATCAATTGATGTCCCACTGTCGAAAGTTTAACAAAATTAGAAGTGAATTTGGAAATTTGGGTCTTTTTTGGAAATGTTCGAGTCTTCTTAAAGTTGAATATTAAGATTTCCTTGTTTCGAAGGGACCAAATATCACATCCAACACGTAGGACACGATAATTTCAATCCTCGGATCCAAGGTCGTCTCTTAATCCCTAAGACTTATTTATTAAAATAACAAAAGGTTATTCGATCATTTGGTCAAGCAAGAAAACCGAAACCCAACACATAGGGCACGGTCCCTCGAATTTCCAAACACAGAATATTGCCTTATTTGAAAAGAATTTTTAGTTTTTTTTTTTTGGGGTGAAATTTATGAAAAACCATGTTTTAAAGAAACGTTATTTGAAAACAGAAATAGGGTCATGCGATGAATAATGATGATGCAACACAAATTATGTACAAAATAATAACATAAGTATAATAGTAGTACTGACAATAGTATAACTAATATAACAACAATAACAATAATAATGATAATATATATAATATAATAATGATATGATAATAATGTAATAATAGTAATAATAAAAAATAATAAAATATATGCAACATAATAATATATAGTAATAATAGTAGTAATAGTGAGTATAATAATAATAATAATAATAATAATAATAATAATAATAATAATAATAATAATAAAATAAAAGTGATACAAAATATATACAAAATAATAGTATAGTGCTAATAATAGTAGTATTAATTAGTATAGTAATGATAGAAAATATATACACTAATATAAATATAATGATAACAATAACATAGTAATTATAATAATAGTATAGTAATAATAGAGGTAATAAAATAATAATAAAGGATTAAAAGATTGCAAAGTAACTAAAAAGGGGATCAATTTGTATTTAAAACAAAGCTTGTGGGGCGATTTGAAATAGATCAAAAAGGAAAGGGACTAGATCAGAAATAAACCACCCTTCGAAAACACCATGCGCGGGCGGAGACTTGATTGAAAATCTTGTGAAATTCTGGGGCTAAATTTAGGGAAACAGGAGATCTGATTGCGAGTACAAACAGAGGTGGAGGGGCTAAACTCGCAATTAGCCCCCCCCTCATCAGAAACACGCGGATCCCTTGGCTTCTGGGTCGGATTGGGTCGGGTTGGAATGAAACGGCGCCGTTTTGGGCTTATAGGCCAGGCCCTAAACGACGCCGTTTAGGTTACTCTATAAATGCCCATTTTTCTTCCTTTTCTTCATTTCTGCTGCGTTCCAGAAAGAAAAAAAGGGGAGAGTTTCTCCCTTCTCTGCTAGGGTTCTAAGCCTCAACCCGCGCCGCCGTCCGCTCAACTCCGACCGCCGCCGAAGGTACGCGTTATCCCTTTTCTTCCTTTTACGCCTTTTATTCTTTTTGTATATATGTATATAAGATATATAAATGGAATATGTGTATATGTATATATTTCGAGATAGAGTAGAGATAACCTTCGAAATTTGCTTCTCGCTACCGTTTCGTATTGCCTTGAATCTATTTCCCTTTTGTTTCTATTTTGCTTTGAATCTGTTTTCTTTGTTTTTATTGGTTCATTGCCGAAAAAAAAACCCCCCTGGTTACATCCTTTTCATCCCGTTTTATAACCGATTAAAAGCATAAAAAATACAATGGTTCGTCTCTGTTTGTGCCATATTTGCTGTCGTTTTTGTCTTCTTTTGCAGGTATGGGCACGGTAGTGGGGCGTGCGGGCGAGCCTGCGCTGGGGCGCACATGGATTGCAGCAGTGGGGGGCGCGTGTCTTCACGCGCGCGGCGCTGCTGGGTTCCAAAACCCTAGCTTCTCCCTGACATCTTCAACTTCGGGCCATTTTTATTTTGTAATTGGGCCTGTTTTGGGTTTGTAAATTGGGCCTGTTATTCATATTTTATTGTTTATTAAGCCCGGATAAATTTGGGCTTCTACAGCTGCCCCTCTTTGCTCGTTGTCGTGTAACGGGAACAGAGCAAAGACCTAAAGAAGGCTAAAATTTGCCGGGGTCCACTGAATCTTGTCTTCTCCGGTGCCTTTCTTTGTCAGGTAGCCTCAAACTCCACTGTAACCTGTTGTTCTGCTCTACTATACTGCCATTTCAGAGAGATAGGGCTTGTAGCTTCCAATTTCACTGTTTTGTTGAGTCTTCAAGAGGATAATATTTGCGATCTTCGACCTATTCCACCACTGGTCAGTGGTAATAGGATAATCTTCAATCTATTCCACCGCTGGTCGATGGTAATAGGATAATCTTCAACCTATTCCACCGCTGGTCGCGGTAATAGGATAATCTTCGATCTATTCCACTACTGGTTAGTGGTAATAGAACCATCTTCGATCTTCGATCTATTCCACTACTGGTCAGTGGTAATAGAACCCTCTTCGTTCTTCCATCTATTCCACTACTGGTCAGTGGTAATAGAACCATCTTCGATCTTCAATCTATTCCACTACTGGTCAGTGGTAATAGGATAATCTTCAACCTATTCCACCGCTGGTCGACGGTAATAGGATAATCTTCGATCTATTCCACTACTGGTTAGTGTAATAGAACCATCTTCGATCTTCGATCTATTCCACTACTGGTCAGTGGTAATAGAACCATCTTCGATCTTCAATCTATTCCACTACTGGTCAGTGGTAATAGAACCATCTTCGATCTTCAATCTATTCCACTACTGGTCAGTGGTAATAGAACATCTTCATCTATTCCACTACTGGTCAGTGGTAATAGACCATCTTCAAACTAGTCCACCGCTGGTCGATGGCCGTAGGATAATTTATTTGTCTCCATCAGGAGGTTATCAATCTTCAATTTGCTCCATCTATTGTTACACCCTTCTTTGAGGAACCTGTTCCTGTTAGAAAGTGATGATGAGCAATGCTCGAATGACTCAAATGCATCTATCTATATGGACGACATGAGAATGGTCTTTTTATTATGGCTAGGATGCAATGATCGGAATGAATCGGATGCCCCTAATTGATGTGAAGCATGTGTGAAAAATGATCTCTTTGTGGCGGATCACCCTACTCTCTTGGTTTGATTGGTCTCTTTGGAGGGTCACCAATTTAGATTGCTCCATGCACCTGGCTTTTTTTTGAACATTGCTTGGGTTCTTGTAACAATTAGAAGTTTTCAGAGTAGTATGCGAAACTCTCTTAATTTGAATACTGGTGGTCCATTGATCGTTATTCCAATGAAAAGTGCTTAAAAGTTTAATCATAAGAGATATTGAGAATAAGGCTCAAAATGACTAGATTGACCAAAAGTCAGATTTTGACAAGGTAAGTTTAACTAAACGTGTTACAAAGAAGACAAGAAACAAGTGTCCAGATATCATAGCGTGAGTTTCCTGCGCCAAACTTCTTGAGGACTCCTTTTGAACTCGATAGGCGTTCGGCGGAATAAGAAGACTTCACTGATGCCCCCAAGTCGTGACGTTCTTCTTCTTGTTAATTTTGGCTATAGCGAGGTTACCGCATATCCCTTCCAATCAATGATTTGGATCGCCCCTTTTGGGTTTTCGGTCCAAAACCCCTTGAGTCACGAAGTGCCCTTTACGGGTTTTCACTTTGACCTCTCCGTTGTTTTTTTTTTTTTTTTTTTTTTTTTTTTTTTTTTTTTTTTTTTTTTTTTTTAGGCGAAGTATTTCTTGACTGAATCTGAGTTCACAGGATTCGGCAAGCTTTGCCATCCATTTCTCAAGATTAGAGCTCCGCCGGAGAAGCCTTCTTTACTACGTAAGGTCCCTCCCAATTTGGCATCCATTTTCCTCTAAAGTCTTTCTGTATGGGAAGGATCTTTTTCAGGACGATCTCCTTCATAGAACTCCCTAGGGCGAACCTTTTGTTGTAAGCCCGTATCATTCGTCTTTGATACATTTGTCCATGACGAAGGGCTTTTAGCCTCTTTTCCTCAATTAGGTTCAGCTGATCGTACCGAGATTGGGTCCATTCTGCTTCGTCCAATTTATCTCAGATAAACTCGAAGGGAGGGGATCTCCACCTCAATTGGAAGTACGCTTCCATTCCATAAGCCAAAGAGAAAGGAGTTGCCCCGGTAGAAGTTCTAACTGATGTCCGGTAAGCATAAAGGGCGAACGGTAGCTTCTCGTGCCAATCTTTGTAAGTCTCAGTCATCTTCCTATGATCTTCTTGATATTCTTGTTGGCTGCTTCGACTGCACCATTCATCTTCGGACGATATGGTGATGAGTTGTGATGCTTGATCTTGAATTGGCTGCAGACCTCCGCTATCGTGCTATTATTCAAGTTTAGTGCGTTGTCGGATATGATCCTTTCAGGCATCCCATACCGACATATGATCTCCTTTTAAGAACTTGCTGACTGCTGATTTCGTGACATTTGCGTATGAAGTAGCCTCTACCCACTTGGTGAAGTAGTCATTACCACAAAGATAAATCGGTGCCCGTTCGCAGCTTTTGGTGAGATCGGCCCGATGACGTCCATTCCCCATATAGAGAAAGGCCAAGGGGATGTCATGACGTGTAGGGGAAGGAGGCACGTGAATTTTATCTCCGTAGATTGACATTTGTGGCATCTCTTGGCATAGCTGATGCAATCTCCCTCCATAGTTGACCAATAATACCCGAACCTCATGATTTGTCTGGCCATCGTAAATCCATTAGCATGAGTCCCACAGACACCTTCGTGGACTTCTTCGAGAATCTTTTTTGGCTTCAACTGCATCCACGCACCTCAGCAGTACTTGATCTTTCCTTCTCTTGTATAGGATTTCTCCATCCAGGACATAATCATTGGCCAATCTTCTCAACGTTCTCTTATCATTTCGGTCGCTTGGTCGGGATATTCACGATCCTTCACGTATCGTAATACATCGTGGTACCATGGGTGACTATCTCTTTCTTCTTCTTCGTCGATGTTGCAGCAATGTGCCGGAGCCTCGTAAATGCTCATTTGGATAGGCTTCACTTCTTCTGCTTTGTTTACTTTGATCATAGAAGCCAAGGTAGCTAAAGCGTCGGCCATTGGTTTCTTCTCGTGGGAGGTAACAGAAAGTGACGTTGTCAAACTCCTTAATTAATTCCAAAACCAGCCTTCGATAGCTGATTAATTTGGGGTCTCTTGTCTCCCATTCACCCTTCAGTTGGTAGATTACTAGCGCGGAATCGCCGTATACCTCCAACGTTCCAATTTTCCGTTCAATGGCCGCACGGATTCCCAGGATGCACGCTTCGTATTCGGCCATGTTGTTTGTGCAATCAAATCCAACTTGCTAGTAAGAGGATAGTGATCTCCGTTGGGGGACACCAGGACTGCCCCAATTCCATTCCCCATCGCATTTGAAGCTCCGTCGAAATTTAGCTTCCACGGGTGCCCTTTCTTTTGGACCTCTTCTTCAGTGGCTGCCACATACATTAATTCTTCGTTTGGGAAATCGAAGTCCAATGGTTCGTAATCTTCTAACGCCCTGCTGGCTAGAAAATCCGCTATTGCACTCCCTTTTATGGCCTTCTGATTTACGTAGATTATGTCGAACTCTGAAAGCAGAATTTGCCATCGGGCCATTCTTCCATTCAATGCAGTTGACTCCATCATAAACTTGAGAGGATCCAGTTTGGAGATAAGCCAGTGGTGTGATAGCATGTATTGTCTCAATCTCCGGGTTGTCCAAACCAGAGCGCAACACAACTTCTCGATCGGCGAATATCTTGTCTCGCATTCTGTAAACTTTACTGAGATAGTATATTGCTCTTTCCTTTCTTCCTGACTCATCATGTTGGCCTAGCACACATCCCATAGAGTTCTCAAATACTGACAAATATAATATCAGCGGCTTATTTGGGCATGGCGATACCAGTACTGGAGCTTTAGACAAGTAATGCTTGACTTTATCGAACGCTTTCTGGCACTCTTCATTCCATACACCTGAGTCGTGCTTCCTAAGGAGGCGAAATATGGGGTCGCACTTCTCCGTTAGTTGTGCAATAAACCGGGCGATGTAGTTTAATCTTCCTAAGAAACTTCGAACCTCCTTTTGGGTACGTGGTGGAGGCAACTCTTGGATAGCTTTCACCTTATCAGGATCAACCTCGATTCCCTTTTTACTGACTACGAATCCCAACAATTTTCCGGATCTAGCCCCAAAGGTACATTTTGTTGGATTGAGTTTCAGCTGGAATTTCCTCAATCTTAGGAACAGTTTCCTCAAGACTTGCACATGTTCTCTCTCGGTCCTGGATTTTGCAATCATGTCATCTACATAAACTTCGATCTCCTTATGCATCATGTCGTGGAAGAGAGTCACCATGGCCCTTTGATATGTTGCCCCTGCATTCTTTAGTCCGAAAGGCATCACTTTATAACAATGTCCCCCACATGGTAATGAACGTGGTTTTCTCCATATCTTCGGGTGCATTTTAATCTGGTTATACCCAGAGAAGCCATCCATGAAAGAGAAAAGAGAGTATCCGGCTGTGTTATCCACTAATGTATCAATGTGGGGTAGTGGAAAGTTATCTTTAGGACTGGGCCTTGTTCAAATCCCTATAATCCACGCACATTCGCACCTTTCCATCTTTCTTAGGGACAGGCACTATGTTCGCAACCCATTCTGAGTATTTAACCATTTGCAAGAAACCTGCATCAAACTGTTTTCTGACCTCCTCTTTTACTTTTAATAAGACATCTGGCCTCATTCTTCGAAGTTTTTGCTGGACAGGTTACATTCTTCCTTGATGGGGAGTCGATGCACCACTATGTCTGTGTTTAACCCGGGCATATCTTGATATGACCAAGCAAAGACGTCCTTGAATTCCTTGAGTAATTCGATGAGGTCTTGCTTCGTTTTTGCGGCTATACTAGTCCCAATTTTCAACTCTTTTCCTTCTCCTAGGTTCACCATTTCTATTGTCTCTTCGTGGGGTAGGATTTGTTCTTCGCCTTGCTCTACCATCCTTAACAAGTCAGGAGACATGTTACGATCTTGGTCATCTTCGAAGTCTTGAATCCTCCATGTTCGTATCTTGTTCAAAAGGGGACCTTGAGTTGATAGCAGTGTCGCTCACGTCATTGATATCTGGGGGCCTGTTAAGAGGGCAAAGAAAGGCGCAGAAGCAACAATCTAAGAATGGATGTTTATGTGTATGACTATGAATGGAGAGTAAGAAAATTTGCTCAAAATATGCATTTTATTGAAATAAAGACGTTTGGGCATATGCCTATTCAACAAAGAGTCTCTCATTGCTCCTAGGCTTAGAGCAACAAGCGTGTTTCGAACATTACTCTGAATTACTCCTAAAAGTTACAGGAATTTTTCTATTGTCCAATTGTCCAAAACACTGCCAGGAGCATAAGGACGAATTCCCGATAAGCTCTTCCCTCGGCCCTTTCCTCGGATACGACGTTGATGGTTAAGCTCCCCAACATTTCTTCCATTGCTTTTCTTGCTGCCATGCCTCGGTCAGGGTACAAGATTCCCCCAGAGACGAATGTTTTGGACAGAGGAGGGAAAGTCATTGGCTCCCACTTGATCTCTTCCACATTCAGGCGTGCCCTTCTTCTCTCTCTTCTTTTCTCTTCTTCTCTTCTTTTGTTTCGCATCTGGCTTGAACCCTAAGCCGAAGCGGTCTCGTTTTTCTTTGCGTTGGCACCTCAGTCTTTCCTTGCAGGTTTCTCCCAGTCCTCTCCCGGGCAAAGCTCCCTTCCCAATTGTCATTTGAAGGCTCATCATCGTTGACTTGGATATTTTAGGCATAGGGATCTTGCTGCCCTCGGCAACGAAGGTTGCGTTAATAAACTCCAATGATCGAAAAGAACACTCTATTGCCTTTTCATCCACCTCAATGTACGGAGCGTCACTAGTGACGGATGCTATGATCTTCTTCAGCGTTGATCGTGACCAATCTACCCCCGTTACCAATTTCAACTTCTGGTGCAGTGACGACGGTACTGCCCCTGCCGAATGGATCCAAGGTCTCCCGAGTAAACAGTTGTAGGAAGGTTTGATATCCATCACCAAGAAGTCTACCTCGTATATTTGGGCCAATTTGAAGCGGTATATCGATTCTCCCCATGACCTTTCTCCGTTCCATCAAATGCCCTTACGACATTATGGCATGCCTTCATGTGGGAGCTATCCACAGGTAACCTATTCAGTGTGGATAGAGGCAATACATTTAGGGCTGATCCGTTATCAACTAGCACCCCCGGCAACGTGTACCCTTTGCAGCGCGCGGTTATGTGTAGGGCTTTTGTAGATCCCATGCCTCCCGAAGGTATTCGTCATCATTGAAGAAAATGAAGTTGTCCGCGCTTATATTACCGATAGACGGTCTAACTTATTAACAGATATGTCCCCTGACATATGTTTCATTTAGTACTTCATCAACGCATTTCGATGGCTTCTGAGCTCATGAGCAAAGTCAGTACCGATATGCGAGCGGGCTGTTTATGCAGCTGTCCACAACACTATATTCGCTATGCTTCAAGGAATTTTAAAAACTCCTGGCGTCGCTCTCTGTCACGGGCACGTTGACGAACGCTTCGGATTCGATGGTTTCCTTCCCTTTGCTCAGTTGCCACCGCTTTCCCTTTGGTTGTTGCCGTACTCGTGTTTGGGGTGTAACGTCTCCCACTACGTGTAAAGAACTCCATCTCGATCTTCTTCTGTAGCATTGACCGGATTCTCTCTTCCAGGGATTTCTACCCCACAATCGTAGCTCCAAGGTACCTTTTTATTGTCTTTGTAAGGGGTAGCCATGGGTTTTTGAATTATGACCTTCGGTGTGATCGATATTTCAGTCTCCCCCATCTTCGGCCGTGATATACTACTGCAGGGTAGTTGCCCCCATAGACTTTCCTAGACGTCCCTTCCTTCGGTATGTCGGCCTCTCTCTTTGGCGTGATTTCGACCGCTCTAGGTCGTGTTATAACCACTGCAGGGTAGTTGCCCCCATAGACTTTCCTAGACGTCCCTTCCTTCGGTATGTCGGCCTCTCTCTTTGGCGTAATTTCGACCGCTCTAGGTCGTGATATAACCACTGCAGGATGACCCCCGTAGATCCTTCTAGCCGGGCCTTCTTCTGACGCGTGAACTTCTCCTTCTTCTAGATCTCCGATCTCCTCATAGAATTCTATTCTTTGTTGTCCATGAGACCTTGAATGAGATTCCTGAACACGAGGCATTCTTGAATCATGGCCCGTTTGGCGTGAAACTCGCAATAATTCTCCGCTCTTTCAATCTCTCCCCCCGGCTGTTGGTGATTAAGCCTCGGCTTATCATTGCCTCCAAACCCATCTCAGCGGGGTTTTTATTTCATCGACACTCGTTTTTATTTCTTCCCTACCTTCTCCCCCAACATGTTCACACCGTTATTAGTATGGTTGGGTAATGGGTGTTCTGTGTCGTTGACTTTCACCACACCCATCTGAATAAGTTTCTCAACCAGTTTTCTTGAAGGCGAGACAATTTTCAATGAATGTCCGACAACCCCAGCGTGGTATTCACATTGCGCATTCGCATCGTACCATTTAGGGTATGGGGGTTGTATGGGTTAGGTAATGGGGGGCAACAACATGCGTGTCATATAATTTTTGGTACAACTGCCCATAAGTCATGTAGATCGGAGTGAATTGGAGCTTCTCTACTCGGCTTTGCACTAGGTTCTTGTCTATGCAGCTTGGACGATCAGTGATTACATTTTTGATTCAGGGTACTGCTTTGTCATGGGCATTCACGTTATTTGTCACCATCTCTTTCTTTAGAGTCGTTTTTTCTGGAACCTTCCCCTGTTTCTATCTTGCCGCAGACCGCGTATTCTATCCTTTCCCCACATCTTACAATTTCTGAAAAATCGGTCATAGAACTTCCCAACATGTGGTTGATGAAAGGGGCCTTCAAGGTATGAATGAAGAGTGTGGCCGCTTCTTCTTCTAAAAGAGGTGGTTGGACCTGTGGCTACCTCTCTCCACCGTTGCGCGTACTGCCTGAAGTTTTCGCTTGGTCTTCTCCATTGTTTGGAGAGTGACTCTGTCAGGAGCTATATCTGCTATGTGGCCATAATGTTTCATGAAGGCTTGAACTAAGTCCCTCCATGTTTTGATTTGGGTGCTACTGAGTTGGTCGTACCATTTAGCCGCAGACCCAACCAGGCTGTCCTGAAAGCAGTGTATTAATAATTCTCATTATCGGCATATCCCGCCATTCGTCGACCGAACATCTTCAGGTGTGCCCCCGGGCAGCTGGTCCCGTTGTACTTTTCAAAATCCGGAGTTTTAAACTTTGGTGGAAGCACTAAGTTCGGGACCAGGCTTAGTTCTTTGATATCGACCCCGTAACGAGTTTTAGACTTCTCTATTGCTTGGACTCTTTCCTCTAGCCACTTGTAGCGATCTTCCATTGCGTTAAGGGTTCAGTCTTCATTCTTTCCTTATCCATTTCGTCAAAATCTGGTACCATAAGGTTGGTGAAACCGTCTCCTGGGTTGGACCCTGAGCCTATTTGGAAGTTCACGGGAGATCCAATGTTGACTTGGCCTTGTTGAGGCCTAATAGTGATGGGTGGCCTCCGGGGATGCTCCTCGTGTTTGCGAAGGCACTTGTGGTAAGGCATTCTGAAGGGCCATCTTCATTCTCCCCTCCAGTGATGGCCATGGGGCTTTTCCCCTTCCCAAGAACTTGTTCAATAGTTCGGACATCTGAGATAACTGAGCCCTCATGTCCCTCTGTGATTCCTCCATTTCTTGCTGGATCTTAGTTAAATGCTTTTCCATTTGGTCATTCATCTCCTTTTCGAATTTCTCTAGTTTCTGATCCATTTTCTTTATCTTAGTGCGGGTGCCGTACGGATGTTCAGCTTCCAGGTTCCCTTTCTTCACTGTTATGAATCGAGTATGTCAGACTCTTTTCACGTACTTGACATGATGTGAATGCATGCAATGCTGATGCATGAAATGAAATGCAAATTTATGAAATGCAAAATTTGTAAAATTTGCAACATTATGAAATGCAAAAAGACAGAAAGGTGTTGATTTGATTCAATCCCGTTAGATAAACTTTACTGGAAAACGAATTTCTTTTCATAGAACGGACGATTACATGTACGACTTCGCCCTAACGCCTAACTCCTTAACTTTCCTAAGAAGCCAAGCTAAACTTTGGCCTCGCTCTGATCCTGATTCGTACATCAGACTTAACGTTAGCCCGAACAGCCAAGGTTTGCAAATGGTCGGCCGCCTCTCGGATTTGAACCACGGCTTCGCCCATTACGTAGTCTCTGTTTCTGATCTGTTCCTGGGAAGGTGGAGTTGCTCTTTCCAGTGTTCATTGTTTACTTCAAGGAGTTCAAACCGACTTTTGCTATCTTGTAATGCGGCTTCGAGCTCCTCTATCTTTCCTCTCATTTTCTCGATTTTGCTTTGACTAGCTCTTAATTCGGCTACCGAGTTGCGACTGCGGTGCAAAAGTAGTGACCCCTCTAATTCTGCTACTCGGGCGCGTTTTCCTTTTCACTTTGGTTTTCTGATAGGCTCTTTTTCAAAGCATCCTCTCGTACTCGAGCATTTTGAAATTTTTTCTCCCACTGATCGGCTCTAGACTTTTCTTCTTAATTTCTTGTCGCCATTGTTCCGATGTCTTCCCCAAGCCGGCAGTTCTAATGGACAAGCGTAGCTTCTTATAGTCCGTCTTTAAGCTGTCCAAATCCTCTCGGCCTTATTCTTGCCTTTCTTCAATTTTTCGGCCTCGAACTTGTGGAGGTCAACATCTAACCCCAACTGCATCTTTTCCTCTTCTAGCTGCTCTATTCTTTTACCTAGTTCTCGGCTCCTTCTCTCGAAATCTTGTTTGATAATCTCTAATTCAGACGGGATTACTTGCAGCTCTCTTCTATTGGTCGAGCATTCCCTTGGGTTGGCCTTGGGATGTTGTCATTGACTCTTTTGACCCCCATTGATCGTATTCAGGCGTAGTCATCGGCCCTATGGCGAGTCTTTCATTTTCGAGTTTGAGTCCATGCATCGACATTTCACGAACTTTCTTCTTATAATTATCGTCCCTGTACGAAAATTCACACTGGGCTAATCCATGTGTCGCCGGTATAAATTGCCTCGATTGATACTGCCTCATTACTAGCAATGGGGCGTACCCAACAGCTCCCCATATCCCGAGTAAAGGAACCCAGTCAAACTCTCCGCACCGGTACAAGATTTCGTCAGGGATCATCCACGGAGTCTTCCACTCTACGTCTTTCACTTGCAAATTTTGGAGGATTGCTATCCATTTCTCTCCTGATAAGTCGTCTCGCCTTGGCGTATCCGCTAATTCCTTTAGAGGGGAGTAGTTTTCAAAAAGATTTTGCATGAGACCTTTTCCATCTTCCAGAAACGGCAATGGAACCATGAAAGCAACAGTTGTGCACATCCTATGAATCTTCCTTCGCCCACTCTTCGGCAAGCGTTCAACGATCTGAAGGTCTCGGCCAAGATTGCGGGGACAGGTGTGACTCCCTTGTCAAGTTTGTCAAATAGGTCCGAAACCGCATCCTCTACGTGCCCTAATGCTTTGGGGAAGATGACTAAGCCGTAGATGCTTAGAGCGAAAACGTCGACCCCTTTCTCTTATCAGGGTGTGCCAAGATCAAGTCTCTCAAGTGTTTCCATGGAATGCACTTACAATCCCCTTTTTGTTTGATTTGGGCCGTAATCCATTGCTCGCTCATTCCCGTGATGCTCATTAGCCTTTTTGAGAATGCCGACACATTAGCGAACCTTGAATATGCCTTGTCAGTTTGAATTCTCGGGCATCGAAACAAGGCTGTGTACTCTTCTATAGTTGGGACCAAATCTACATTTCCAAAAGTGAAGCAACTGTAGGCGGGGTTCCAAAACTGAGTAATGGCTCGAAGTAGGTACTCGTCTACCTTGATATACAGCAGATAGTGCAGGTCACCGTAATTATGGTAGAACAGTTTTTGTCCTCATTGCACCAGGAATCCCATATTTCCTTTAATTCCCGCAGGTCGTTTTGAGCTACGCTGGCGCGGGTGAAATCCCATAACTCGATTCATGCCCCTCTGTCAGGCTATCTCCTTTTTCTTGCTGTGCTCTTTCGGACCACACTTGGACAGCCGCATTATCCTCCACTCTATTGAGAAACCCCCTTTCCATGTCAAGCTTCTCTATTTAGTAATTGAACGCGGATCAACACCCTTTCTATGATGAAATGCCATGCAATGAAAATGAAACACCACAAGTTAATCTCAGGTACAAAAGGAACTTAAAATAAACAGGAGATAATCAAACATTTAAGGTAACAACTAGGGTTTGCACAGCTCTATCTATACGGGCTCTTAGGTTCTTCTACATGAGGTTTGGTTCTAAAGTATGGGTACCTGAACCAGCAGATTCCTCGATCTTCACCTTATAGGCTCATATGGACCGAGTTCAGTTCAGGGGATACATTTCCCTATGGCTGCACGGATAAAAATCTCACGAAGACATAGGTACGGATGTATCCCGGAAGCGATCCACTATCTTGCACGGAGGTAAAAACCTCACGAAAGAGTAGCTTCTCACTCCCACTTAAGGGTGTGACCGCGATGGTCATGTAATGCA